>JAFBJQ010000733.1:378855-437484 GCA_016785345.1 Trinectes maculatus | reverse complement strand
TTTTTTTTTTCAGATTTTTGTGAGTGACGAGTTCCTGGTGTGTTTTTGTCCCCACCCCTGCCCTCTCTGCACACATGAGCTGGATCTGCAATCAACACACCTGCCAGCCATCACCCAATCACCACTGCCGACAAGAACCCTGCACTGACGCCCAGTCCCTGCTGGATCCTTGTGTGCTTCCTGTTTCTTACACGTGTGTGATCGTGCTTAAACGTATGTCACCACAACTTAATGCTTTTGTTTATGAACGCACTGCCATCAGCGTGCCCTCCAGAGCCGCTGTGTGCATAGTTGATTGTGCGACATGAGAGAGTGCACTTGGATGTGCGAGCATGTTTGTGTTTGTGTACAAGCGTCTATGCGCCCATGGGGCATCCATAAGGCTGAATGGGAGCTGGGGTTAATGCGCTCGCCCCCGGGGCGGACGAGGCAGCTCTCACTCTCTATTAGACTGTCCTTCATATGGGAGAAGATGAGCCTCGTTATATCAGTCCCCAGCTAATGACCACTAATCCCTCCACTAAACCACTGAGGAAGAGGCGAGGGAGAGAGAGAGAGAGAGAGAGAGGAAGTTTGGTCGAGAAAGCTAATCTCTGAAATGTAAAAGAAAGATGGATTGAAAGTTCGAGGAGGGGAAGAAGAGGAAAACGAGTATGACTAGAGGCTGTCATTAATATTCTAATGTTTGGCTGCTGCTATTGACCTCTCCCTCTTATCTTCCCCTTCTTCCCCTTTCTGTTTCAATTGCAGACACACACACACACACACATCTCCTTCCCTTCTCCTTCGTCATGCAGAGAGGGAAACGGACTGTGAATGCATTAGTGTCATCATCATCATCAGGGGACACGAGGCTTCATCGGTCATCATCCTGCGTCAGCTAGGCCACTTCTCCACAGGACGGGCTATTACTCTCTATTACCCCTCACACACACGTGCACACACACACAGACACACATACTTGTAATGTTGGGGTACGTCAGTGGGCGTCGTCACCCTCCAATAGCCGATACGTTATATTTTTTCATCACTGTCTGGTTAAAAATGTATATATCAATTTCCATCCCAAAATGCTGCGCCATTGACCAGAGGCCCTGGACCTGTGCTTCAGCTGATCCAGAATGAAATGACATCGTATTCTCCCAGCCTATATGGTTACTGTTGGAGATGGGGAAAAAAATCACACAAACCCACACAAACACACACACTTGCACACACAGGCAATGATGAAGATGAGGGAAAGATTGGAGAGAAAGGCGTAGCGGGGGGAGATGAGAGCGTGAAGATGGCAGAGCAAGATTGAGATTTTTTTGCAACCGGTATGATCAATATTTCTCTATTAGACTCGCTCAGAGACAATTTTCTGTCGGGCCTCACACCGACTGAAATAAAACCTTTCTCCGAATCTCTGGCTACAGCTTCATTTTCACTGTCCAACGGAGGTGACAGACACGAAGCCCTCATCATCAGTCACAGTGGTAGTGGTTATTATTGCACTATACAGTAGTGAGTCTGTATAAACAAATAGCAGTTGGGTGATCCAATTAGATGGATGGATGGATGGATGGATGGATGGATGGATGGATGGATGGATGGATGGATGGATGGATGGATGGATGGATGGATGGATGGATGGATGGATGGATGGATGGATGGATGGATGGATGGATGGATGGATGGATGGATGGATGGATGGATGGATGGATGGATGGATGGATGGATGGATGGATGGATGGATGGATGGATGGATGGATGGATGGATGGATGGATGGATGGATGGATGGATGGATGGATGGATGGATGGATGGATGGATGGATGGATGGATGGATGGATGGATGGATGGATGGATGGATGGATGGATGGATGGATGGATGGATGGATGGATGGATGGATGGATGGATGGATGGATGGATGGATGGATGGATGGATGGATGGATGGATGGATGGATGGATGGATGGATGGATGGATGGATGGATGGATGGATGGATGGATGGATGGATGGATGGATGGATGGATGGATGGATGGATGGATGGATGGATGGATGGATGGATGGATGGATGGATGGATGGATGGATGGATGGATGGATGGATGGATGGATGGATGGATGGATGGATGGATGGATGGATGGATGGATGGATGGATGGATGGATGGATGGATGGATGGATGGATGGATGGATGGATGGATGGATGGATGGATGGATGGATGGATGGATGGATGGATGGATGGATGGATGGATGGATGGATGGATGGATGGATGGATGGATGGATGGATGGATGGATGGATGGATGGATGGATGGATGGATGGATGGATGGATGGATGGATGGATGGATGGATGGATGGATGGATGGATGGATGGATGGATGGCCAATTAGATGGATGGATGGATGGATGGATGGATGGATGGATAGATAGATAGATAGATAGATAGATAGATAGATAGATAGATAGATAGATAGATAGATAGATAGTTCTACATTTGTTGTGACCCTGAGGGCAGCAACCTTCTGTGTCAGCCAAGACACTCAAATATCACAGTGTGAAGGGAAGATTACATGGTGCATCATGACATGACAGTAAAAGACTCTGTATGGCAGCACTTATTAGCTGCAGGCGCAGCAGGCTTCCAAATACATAGGCTTTCTACTTACTCCCACCATGACACCTTGTCCTCTTGTTGTTGACGAAGATGCAAAACCTGGAAATATTATATTTACCTATCATTTTAAGCGATTGAAACATTTTTAATTGTATATAATCTATTATTTAAATGTGAATGAAATCTCCAGATTACTCCTAGACATGACAAATTACTGTAATAATGCATGCTTTAAAACTTTTAGAGAAGAGTATTAAGTGCTTGCAATATATTACCACTTTAAATTCATAGCAAACCCTCAAAGTCAGAGTAATTAATTGATGGCATAATACCATCTGTTTGTGATATAATTAACTTGCTTTAGAAGTTTAATTTTGGTTCGTTTAAATATTGCATTAAAAAGGGGATACTGCACATAACCCAAATGACCGTTTTACTGGTAGTCAGCTCTTGACTCACCAATAAGACGCAACAATTTTCTGTCATGATTACCCAGAGCCAATCACGCAGCCTCTGGTTAGCACTTCACTTCCTCGCTCATTTACAGGAATGAGGAAAATAGCGCAGAGGAAGAACACTGAACGTACGACACACACAGCTGTCAAGTCAGAAAGCTAACCAGAGGAGGACAGATGTTGAGAGGAGCCGCTCGGTGACACTGAGAGCCGTCAGTCAGGAGTCAGGAGTTTACAATGGGCTGCCACTGGTGTAAAGGAAGGAGTAAAGGGTCAAAGAAAAAAGCTGATGATCAATTACTCATTAGCTCTTCCTATCACTGGCGTGCCGTTAAGCAAATGTTTATTTTCAAACCAATGGAGCTGACTGAATTGATCCACTAAGAGAGGTAAAGAGGAAAAACTTTGAGTGCGAGCGAATCAGACGCGAATACAGATAAAGCGCGAGGGAGACCTGAGTGAAAGTGGTGTTTGCGAGGAGGATCTGCGCGGTATTGATCTGTTGACCCAATGATCGCTTTGATTTAGTGTCTCCCCATTCAACCCGGTTCCATTATTTAATTGGGAGCATCGAACTGATAGAATGTGACATGGCGGATCAGACTATCCCCTCTCCTTTCAGATGCCTCCTTCCTTCACAAAGCGCTCAGCCGGCCCCGCCGTGCCCCGTTCAGCTTCCTTCAACAGCCCTTTTCAAAACAACCAGGCCATCATTAAATCTGCAAGGTGCATCCAAAGGGAAAGAGCTTTTCAAAGTCCAATGCTCTTTTTGATCTCGCCAAGTCAAAATCTGGGAGCTTGAAACACTGTTGTCAGTATTAGATTTCTTGTATTTTCCCAAAAGTGAAAGTTTCACTTTACTCAGAATGAAACTCTGGCACCTTATAACAACTCCCATCATTTACAAGGGCTGTTTCTCGGTCTGTTATTGTCACTCAAACGTCCTAATCCTCCACAGATGCAATGACCTGTGGAGGAAATCTACTGGTCTGGGACCAGAGTGGATGGACAGATGGATAGACGTGCACAAGGATGCGTGAAAGACGGTGCCCTGAAAATTGGATTTCTCTTGCCTGGGCCTCCTGGACGAAAACAGGAAAACATTGGAGAGTCCGAGAATAGAGAGGGGGTTATGATGGGGGGCTATCGGCAGGAGCCGTGTCGCAGGAAGCACAGGACCTACAACTGGATCTTTTTTCTTGCCAAGGTTCCACAGCCCATTACCTCCCCATGGCTCCACCTGCTCATAGCCACAGAGGTGAAGGGGTGGGTTCAGGTGGGGGAGGCAGAGGAGGGTGACATTCGCACACACCCTCCTCTTGGGACAAGCTGTAACAGCGTGGCGGGCGAGATGACGTCCCGGTTCACCAGATGTAGGACGCAGACGGAGCTGCTCAAGTGAGAGGGAACGAGGAATGGAGGGAGGAGGAGAGGGAGGAAAGGACTGCAATGGAATACACTACTCATGATAAACACATCCATCCTCATTATTGTAATAACCCGACCGCCACGCACCAATGCAACCTCTTCTCCTCTATCTCTGTCTCTCACCATCGGCCACTTCTTCTCCTACTCACACACACACACACACACACACACACAAACACGGAGAGAGAGGGAGATTGCCGGCAATACATTTCAAATAGACATTTCCCAACACAAAAGATCCTGAAATCCAGTTTTATACACTGCTCCTCCTCTGCCATCCACACAGACAAACTGTCTGGTCTCAGAACTGCTGAAGAAAACCACTTTTCCGTGTGACACAGTTAGTCTGAAGAGGACCCACAACAACACTTCTGCAAGATTCCGAACCAACCTTTTCCTGGTGGTTTCCGCATTGTAAATTCATCACCTAAACCTGCTCTGGCTGTGGTCCATGAGAAAAGCTCAAGCTGGGATTAGTGCACTAGCCATGAGGCTTAAAGGTACCAGACACACACACACACACATCTTGTCCAATTGTTCCAAAAGACAGAAGAGGTTTTCTCAGACATATACAAAGCAGCGCCCCCTGGCTACATTAGAGTACTTTGGTGACACCCTTAAAGTTAGCAGGGAAGGAGCTGTTTTTCTATTCAGCAGAAGCTCAATGGAATAATTTTGCTTATTTATTCAGTTTCGTGGGAGAAAAGTGATTTTTACTCATTTTGTTTATTTTCAGATTTGTAGTGTGAGTGATGAGTGCCTGCTGTGTTTTTGTTTCCCCCTCCCCTCCCTGCTCTGTCGCCTTCACCCTCTGCACACCTGAGCTGGATCTGCAATCAACACACCTGCCAGCCATCACCCAATCACCACTGCCGACAAGAACCCTGCACTGACGCCTGGTCCCTGCTGGATCGTTGTGGTAAGACGGTTTTTCCTGTTTTATTGGCCAAGTCCAGCTTGAATATTGAGAACTGTTTGCATAGACCAGTTTTATCTGCTCCCCTTCAATCCACCTGACTCCTCTTTTCCCAGACTCCAGGACTTACCTGCACCCAGCTCCACCTCTGCACCCCAAGACCCCCACCAGCTATCCCATTACCCTGCACTCTGAATAATCAACCTTTTTGAAAGCAAGACCTGACTTAGTCTGCTTTTGGGTGGTGCCATAAATTGGGACACTTAGAAACAAATGATTTGATAACAGGTGCTGAATGTCGAGTGAGTAAATCCAACATTCTTAGGGGAATAACGGCAAGGAAGTTGTTTTTTTTTTTTCCTGGAGATAAGAAAATAAATCCTGCAGAAGCATAAAAGAAAAAAAAAAGAAAAGATGACGCTACACGATGTTGCGGCTTTGAAATACAAGCTGACACGATCTTAAGACTCATTGGAGTGGATAGAGAAAAAAACGGGTCGGCACAGCCAGACAGTAATATTCCAGGACAGATCCAATAAAACAGTGGGAAAGCTTAAGGCTCTGCATACAGCAAATCTGATGCAGTGAGAAAAATGTGCTCCGGTGGAGAAAGATGGCCATGAGACAAATAGATCTGCAGGTATAGAGAAACAACAGAGTATACAGAGCTTTGCTGTTGCCGACGTGCAGCGGACTGTATATTTTCTGGAGCTCACGGTGCCATGAGAGGACACAGTAGACAAGCTATATGAAAGGAAATTCATGGCACCACTGAGGCTGCAGCAGCCTGGTCTGACAACAGCGTCGTTGGATGATCTAGTAAAAATCATCCGCAGCAAAGAAATGCAGGGAACAGAGAGAAATGCATGATGGGTGATAATGAGAAGCCTGTGAGAAAACGTAGGGAGTCACTGAACTGATTTGTGCTGTTAGCACAGGTACGTTGTCAGAGCAGTTTGAGGCTGGTCGATTAGTGAGGGGAATGTATATTGATTTGTTACATATTTATAGCAAAGATGTATTATAGTGGGTAGTAGTCACTTGAATCTGAATGAGTAGGGTTCAGGTTAATGTAAAGGCAAATTCATTTCATTACATTAAACTCATTGGAGAGAGAATCAACCTTTGAACACAACTTCACAATGTCTCCTGCAGATATGTAGATGTCCTTCAGTAACAACTGCTGAAATCATCATCTAATTTTCATTTCACTTTTTTATTTTTTTGAAGAAAAAAAACGGTTTAAGAAAGTGGAGAATGTGAAGATAAAATGTAAAAGGGTATCCAATAAAAGACACTACTGAACTGCATTATGGGAAGTGTAAGAGGCAATGTTTGGAGTTTTATATAGTATCACACTCGGCTCACTAATTAATTTTGTTATTCATAAGCCATGACCTTGCAAGTCATCATCCTGAACACCGATGGGAAATTTGGGAGCAGTTATCACGCTGCATATGTTTCGACGTGATGAAGTGTTTTTTTAAATTTTATTTACTATAACCCAAGCACAAACCACTGAATGTGTCAGGTATTTAGAATATTTAGAGTACAAGGTGCTGCATAACGTTCAGGCCTCACAAATGCAGAAGACATTAATATGTCATAATGGAGTGGAAATAAGTCCTTATCCTCCTTATCCTTTAAAAACATCATCGTCTGATGATCTGATAATATATTCATTTTTATTTTACTGAACTTAATGTGACTTTTTTGTGTTTGTTTACAAAAATAAATGACTCAGTCGACTTCTCTGCGGTGATTCATCACAGCAGCGTTAATAAAATATTGACTAGATATGATCATTTAAATCAAAACACAAAGCAACCACTAAAACTCGACTGTTACTGAAAGTCGTGTGCCGTAGCGGTCCAGTTTGTGCAGGCAGTCATCAGCCGGTGTACGGCAGCAGTTTACAGCAGTGCCAACGAAAACTTGATTTGTATTGAACTTGCAAAAGGGGTCTCAGAAAGCGTTATTGGAAACCAGTAGACTTCCAGAGGAATCCATGGGAATGATCCTTGGGTCTGCTCTGAGGTTGCGCGGTGGAACGACACTTGACCAAGTTTCTCCTATAATTCCTCGGCCATCTGTAAAGTCCTGACAGCTGACAGCTTTTAGTTAAGCTTTGTTTGTACGTCCTGATGGATTTTGGTTTTCAAACCGCTGAGTGGGCTTTTTCAATCAGCAGGGTCAGCCATCCAATTAGCCTGTTGTCGAGACTAATAGTGACTTTAGAAATTATTGGGTTTGGTGCGAACGAGCCATAAGTCACAGTGCAGGGCAGAGCATGTGATCACGCTGAAGACGGGGCTGTTCCTGGGACGTATTAATGCGGCCTCCTGCTGGTGTCATTGGTGTATCTCAGTGAAACATTGGTGAGGCGTTGTGCTGTCTGGATAAAGCCACTGACAAATGCCCACTCTCAGAAAAGCATTTTTAGATTAGGCGGTAAATAATTGGTGCTGTTCACCGCAAGGTCTTGTTGATCCGTATCAACCGATCCCGATGTCTTCTACCATAACAGCAATACCCAGAATGGTACATATTTCTAAACAGAGTTTTGTGTATCTGCTGTGTTTATTACTGTGCCGTGATATTGACATTTAAGAAATAAGAAATGGGGAGAAAAAAAAGAAAAAGAGATAATGTTAGAAGGAAATTAATCATTTCTGTCGTCTGGTTCTTCTTCCCCTTTGTGCTCTGTGAGTTGTTCACCGTCCGGGCTGCATACATCATCCGAGAGAATCCGTGACAGTAAACGTGTTGGCGCTGCTGCGAGGCCCCTGCTGCAATCACGACAGCGAGCGATAAAGCGGCACACCCGGAGGCAAGCGGTGTTTCTAACGCCGCCACGTGAATTTCCAAAACAAACAGATGTGCCCAGTTTTCCTGCTCACGCTGCAGAACGGATCGTACGAATCCTAAAGGTAATAAACAAACATGTCAAACGCATGTCTCCACTCAGAACTGCAGTTACGCCGTGGACGTGTTCTCGCCAAAGCCCATTACATCCACAAAGATAGAAACGACTTACGTTGGGGGTGAGGGGGGGTGGGGGGATGGGGGGCGGTTCGGGGGGCACATTATTCATGTGCGTGAGATAGTTGTGCACAAATGCGGAAATTGGATTCTCGTTTAATGGAACGTGAAAAGGAGGCGATAGAGAAATGACACAGGTCTAAACACAGATATTGGATACATATCATTGACTAAGACATGCTATGTTGCATCATGGCAACACAAGTTTTAGAGGCATCACAGTTACAGTATATATATTCATACAGAATACACCTTTTCGGCCTTGTATAGTCCACTCTTGTTGAAGTAGCAGAGAATGATGCTCAGGGAAGAGACAGGAAGGGACACAATAAAAGTGGACAAATATAAAACGTCCATTTCCTTTCATTTAGCACGATTTGTTTACCATAAAGTGGAACGGCCATTTGTAAGAAATGCAGAGATACTTTTTCCTTTTCCAGCGCCACCTTTTATTATGGGGCCATAAATAAGTTTCCTTCGGAGGTTAGTTTTTACCAACTCTGATAAAACGGTTCGATGTTATGTGACCTGACTGAACGTGTGGAACAAAACAACAGCAACGTGCTGGACTGAAACAGTTTATCCAAACTTCAGAATCAATGGGCGTTTACACAGGAAATGTGTTTACTTTTAAAATGCATCATTTTTGCGAGAGACATTTAGAAACGCTGTCGGCTCAGTTTCAGGTTTCAGTGACTTAACTGAGACTTCATGAAGCCTAAGTCTAGAATCCAGAAAAATAAAATCTAAAATCTAATCCTACTTGTAGGCAGGTCAAACAGATGTGGGAGGGGCCATCTGTTGTACCTGCCCATCTGGGCTGGGTTTCAAAAGCTATAAAGGCCGGCTCTTTGTGCCGCCTCACTTCCTTCACCAGCCTCACCCTCAACCTGTTTTGTCTTCTTCTTTACACCTCATCTAAACTGGGCTTTGCAGAACTGGAACCTTTATTCCTGTCAGGTTTAAGCAATGAGCGGCACCCGTTGCCTCCATTGACCCTTTTTTTGTTTTAGTTTGTTGTTTTGGTGCAGCACGTGGTTAGAGCAGTCGCTCGGGTGCACTCCATGACCGCCGAGGTGATTTTCAGCGTGCTGAAAGTTAACCGGGTCACTGGGCTCTGTGCTTAATGAATCCCGCCACTAAACTGCATGAAGGCCAGGGTTGAGAGCGAGTCAGGTAGCAGTGGTTAGGCAGTCAGCCAGTGGAATTGGGTTCCATGTTTAAAGCAGCCCGTCAGTCGGTGCAGTTTCTCCAGACGAGGTCTTGCTTGATTCTTTCGAAGGATCAGCTCTGGAAAGTGGCTTGTGGAAGAGTAAAGAGGAATTACTGGTACCGGCCATGTTGTGGGACCAGCTGGTGGAGAAAAACACATTGTCGTGCAGATGAGGTTGGTGGATCAGATAAAGTGGTTAATGCAACAGGAACAGAAGCGTGACAGCAGTATGTAATCAGAGTTTAGAAGTGTGTGTGCATGTGTTACTTTTGCATCAGGTCCAACACAGTAAAACAACTGAAACTGAAAGAAAAACATATTATATACTGTGCGTTCATTAAAGTTAAATACACTGGCTTTGTATGTTTTTAAAGAAGTAAACACAACGCAAGTGTTTCCCATCTCTTAAATTGGCTGAGACAGACTCAGCTGACGTGCGTCAAACTATCAAATCTCACCAATCAGTTTCCTCCACTCGCTGCTGTCCCCCGCCCCCCCCCCCTCCTCTGTTCACTCTCATCCTCTGTGTGCTGTCAGTACACAAGCACAAACTCAATCTGCCTCTAATGATTGCTTTATTGGTGAGGCGAGGGTCTATTCACTCACGCAGGCCTGCAACAACTGCAGGCCAAATCAGCTGGAGAGAAGACAAAACGCCAGCGATGGAGAGCGGCGGGGGGGGGGGCGGATCCGAGTTATATTTACTCAGGACTTAATGATACACACTGGATTTAATAAAGGGTTTCAGGTATTTTGTAGGAATAACACAAAAGCGACCACTGTTTGAATACTCAGTACCACACGTGGTATTATATACACTTGGTACATCTTCAGCTCTATATTTGGAATTTGGATTTAATATGCGAGAGCGACTCTGACCGCACACGCCTGTCAACAAAATACACAAACATCCTTTAATACATCAATTTTTCCGCCTTCTGAGACATTTCTCTCTCAGCACCGTATGCCGCATTTTATTTGTTATGGACATCTCGATCATCCTGATGGATCCCCCAGGGATGATGCCAGAGCTCGGACCATTTCTCATGAGCATCTAAATGTCATTTTCTTCATATGCCCTTTCAGTCGGAGCCCTGAGTGATTATCATATCTAAGAATAATTCCTGACAGCCACCATAACACAATTAAATCTCCATGAGACGCTGGTTAAATTGAGCTCAGAAACAAAGAAACTATTGCCTACCCACTTGGATTACACTAAATAATATACTATTATGTCTCCTCACAGGCCTTACATTATCTTGTAAGGTGTGTGTGTGTGTGTGTATATATATATATATATACATACATGCTGTCAGAAAAGATATTGCTGCTTTCCTCTGGAGGCGCAAACACGGTAGATACACTATGACAGTCTTGACGTCTTAAAGAACTTTGTTTTCGAGTACAGTGGCGTTTCAACCTGCACGATCTGACGATGACTTGTTTAATTTGTCTGGACTATTCCCACAGCCGGCGCATTCAAGGCCTTCTGCTAAATAATACAGCTTCAATCACAAATTAGATTTGTCTGCGAGACATTTAATATTGCATAAGAGAGACGTGGTGACAGTAAACACTGATTAATTATTCACGAGTGTACCCTGAAACATGGCTGGAACCTTTTTAAGAAAGTGCTACACAAACCCATTTCAAAGACAGGGATTCAATCAAAAAAAAAAAACAACTGGCAAAATAGTTTGTCACGGATCAAGAGATGTAATCGTTGTGGTGGGTGTTCAAACCAAACTGTGCCCACGTGGTGCATCCGCCCTCAGCGTGCACATCTGAATGATGACTCAGCGAGTGAAAATCACTCGGTCTCATTTTGTCTGCATCATCCTCCTGCAGATGCTTCTTAATAAACACATGCACCTGTCCCACTGTGCAACACGAAGACGAACAAATGTCCTCCCCTGCAGAAACGCTACAGGTTCTGTTTCTTTGCAGCTGAGAAAAAGACAACCAAGTATGTACGTGTGTGTGTGTGTGTGTGTGTGAGTGAGTGAGACGGAGACAAATACCGAATATGTGCATGTGTCTGTGCTCACAGAGAATGAAGTTGCTGACTGGTGCTGGAAGAGGCCTTGTAAATCTGCTTTTATTCCCCACCTCCTCGTCCTCTTTGTCTCATTTCAGATGTGAGAGCCTTTCCAAGAGAGGATCACTGATTAGGGGTTTGTGTATGTGTATGTGTGTGTATCAGTATGTGTATGTATACGTTTGTTTATATTCATGACAAAGAAAGAGGTTGGGAAATAGGTGTCTCTCTTGTCTCTGTGTGTGTGTGTGTGTGTGTCTGTGTCTGTGTGTGTGTGTGTCGTTCAGCCTGAGCAGATACAGCTCATCATACATGCTGTTGTCTGTGTGTGTTTGTGTGGGTATCTGTGATGGGTTTTTCTTTTTTTTTGTGTGATGTTTTTTTTTTCCTTTGCGGTTTCATGTTGATGCCGAGTTCCACCACTGCCAACACATCCTCTTTGTAGTGTACGTCTTTAGCGTACACACCATGCATTTGCCCTCCCTGCAACACATTTGTCCACACTCAGTAAATGAGGAAAGCCATTGTTTTGCTGATCGGGGTCAGTGCAGAGACTCACAAATAAAGCTGATGCATTTGTTTGACAAATCATACAAATAGCCAACAGCAAAAGGTCACAGCCAGTTGCTGTAACATCTTTAAGGCTGTTGGGTTTTAAATGTATTCATATGCGTGTGTTAAAATGAACTGTTTAAATATCAATATGTTTCTATTTAAAAAATATATTTATACTTGCAAAGGCAAGAACTTAAATGTTTCAAAAATTTAAAAAATACACATGATTCTGCAACTGGAAAAGTAGTTTATCTGTGGTACAGTATAATGTGTGGTGGTTTAAAGTCATAATAAACTGACATTAGGAGCCTTCAGTCTGCAGGAGAGACAGCTTTTACTCCCCTGTCCTGACTGTTGATTGTTGATTTGTAGACACTATAAAGTCTTTGATACTGTATGAAAAAAAGGGGATTTTTAATAGTTGCCCATTCGTCATTTGTTATTGGATTTATGGAGGGGCAGCAACGATCTGGCAAACATTTGTCAGTTTGCATTTCGCCATCATGCTTTTGCACATTAAGGTTAAGTGATCAGTCACTTTCCATTTACTGAGCTTTTGCTCACTTCTGATTGCTGTTTTTTTTTTTACTTCATCAGTGTATAGGGGCTTAAATATCTTGTATGCGAGTAAATAATAGGTTGCAAGCTAATGTAACGGTTTATGTCTCTATATTCACACTTTAACGAGCCTCTGCATGATGATGGATAAACAGATAATAGACACTGTCTGCACAGCTGCACAGAATGCATTTTGTGACTGCAGCAGTGAAGGTGAGCATGAGCTGTGTGCTCCGGTTTCAGGTCTGGGCCGAGTTGGAGCTCAGAAGAATTGAGGTTGGCCTAGAGCTGGAGTTCCAGGTCTCTGTGGCTGGTACATGAAGACTAATGAGGTGTCAGAGGCGCGTTGGCTGTGCACTGGCCTCTTTGGGATCGTGAACTTGGAGGAGCCTGATTTCTTTCGGTTGCGGTGACAGATAAGCGCGCGCACGTGTGTGCGTGCACGGTCGCCGGCCCGGTTCATTAAGGCACTGCATTGCATAAACAATGCCCTTCCCTTCTATTTGTTTGATGCAGCTTATCTGATCGGCCTCGCTGCAGCAGCGCTGAGAGGCCGACAGCATGCATTTATCACACGTCTCTGCAAATTAGCATGCTAGCATGCACGGAGCCGCTAGAACCTGCTCCTGGGGCACCTGAGTTGTTATTGTGCATTGAGTGAAAGCATTATCACTGCCGTGACTCGGTGCTCTGACACAGGTAAGGGCTAATCATCCCCTGCAGGGGAATCGATAGCCTGTGCTGGAGAAGGACAAGAAAGCAAAGAGAAGACAATAAACAGGTGCTGCTGCAACAAGCAACATACCAGGGCTTACTGTAATTTAGGCCAGTACAATATGCAACCACTGAATACAAGTGTCCATTTGACAGTTCTGTTTGTGTTTGGACAGTTTTTGTTGGAAATGGGATTAAAATGGAGGATGGCAGCTGTTGCGTTAGACACAAACCCCAGACTCAACTTTATACTGGATTCTAAATGTAATAATAATAATAATAATAATATGTAAAAGTGACATTTAGAAATGACCCCGAAACCTATTTTACAAATCAAACAAATGGTAGAACATCTGAGACATGATGATTGGAACACAGGTACGTACAGTTTTTGCTGACATGACAAATGGGACAAAAACAAAGGCACAAAACGCAATGTTTCTCTTATTTTGATCAGGGGTTGAATGAAAGGATGATTTGTCTTCAGCAGGGCAAAGGTCGTCAGGGCTGACTTATCACCTTCCTGCAGTGCATCCTAATGGGCATTCAGATTGTGAATCATTCTCTTCTGTTGAATGAACAGGTTGCGTAGAGTCTTGTGTGCTGAGTCAGCTCTGGACTTGATATTCTGCTCATGTTGGTGAATGGTGTTGATAAATGATTTATTCAGGTACTGGAAACCAACCTTTGCCTGCTGGGTTTGGCAAACTAGAATGTTGTGGATTTAATATCAGTTTGCTTTTTTTTGTATATTGGTAAAGTATTGATTTTCTAATTTCAACAACTTTATTCAGCTTCTGCTATTTATTTATTTTTTTACACTAATTTGGTTCAAACTTTTTGGCTCCAGCCACTTGCAAATAGCTGGATTATAATTTTGATTTGAGTGGATTATTCTCTGTTTATTCTTTACCACAATTAATTTTTTAAATGCCAAACAACCTGTGTGTTGCCCCTAAAGACCCTCCCCTAATTCTACCACCTAATTGAATTATAGTTCAATGGTGACTCTCAAATTGTCCTCTCAGAAAGGCAATTAAGAAAGTCTGGGTTTGTTTTTAGCATCATTTGGTTTTAATTCAGCGACTGTCTTTTGATATTCCCATTCAGTAATATTCTTTCAGAAGGAATTGGATAGCGAACCTGTTCCAATCAAACGGAAACAATCAGCACGTTCGCACGAAGACTGAAACAGCACAGGTCCAGAGGGGGAAATCGCTGCTGCGAAGCAGGTGTCTGTTTTTACTCTCCTCGCCAAACAAACTGACGTCTGCACCAAAGCCTGCAAAATTATTCATCAAGAATCCCTGTGCTTTATTGTCAGTGAATTACTGGACCAGAAGGAAAAGCCTGTGAACTCGCCACAGAACAAACACACACACACACACACACACACACACACAGAGGCCTAAATATTCAGAAGCAGAGCGGAAAACGAGAGACTCCTCTCTCTCTCTCTCTCTCTCTCTCTTTCTCTCTCTCTCTCGCTCTCTCACTTTGTGTCTAACTGTACTTGGGCAAAGTGCCTGAACCAAAGCAAATTAATTAGGCAAACAAAATGCATACTGGGGGAAATTAGGCCTCCACTTCTGTGGCGCATTCATCATTTTCACCTTTGTCTGTCTTTTCCCTGGTCTGGTGCTCAATGTTGCAGGCGGCACCCCCCCCACACATCCCCACCACCATCACCACCACCACAGCTACAGTCCGCTGGGTGTTGGTGAATATTTTGTTCTGCCTCATCAGTGCAGTTTGTCAGCAGGAAGCTAAAGTGCACCTGTTGAAATATTGGCTATTTTTCTTTAAGAACTACTGCAAATAGTCAAAAAGTAAAACCATTGTCTGGAACTGTTGGGTTGATGATGGGCCAGGAAATGAGAGCCATCTGGAATAATGCATTTGCATAATTTGACCCTATTGAAATGTAGCGGTTGTTAAGGTTAATCTATTCAAATTGGGGAAGGGGGAAAATTAAAGAAAATAAAATGTTTGAGTATGATGAACCCATATTCCACATAATCACTGCTCTTTCTCGCTTCCACACACACACACGCACACACACATGAGCAGGAGGAAGTGATGTGACAGAGTAAACAGTGTGATAGCCGGCTCACATATTAGAGCCAAGACAGCCTGCTAATCCTGGTTTGGCAGCCACAGAGCAAACCAGTGCGACTGTGGCCTATGTGCTCATGTCAATATTGAAATGTAAAAGTGAAAACACAGCATGGGGCTCACTCAGCCATGTAATTACCATGCATCACTTCACATAACACTCTCCAGCCAAGTCCCAGTGGGCACTGGGATTCCATGTGCTCACATCACAGCCTTGTGCGCGGATGCGTGTGATATCCGGGATATGACAGCTACTCTTACACACGGCGGTATCTGTGATTAGCCTCAGAGCTGCAAATCGATACAAACAAACAGTGCGACGACAGACAAAAACAAAAAAACAAAGCAATCAGGTCTGGATTAAGGTGCAAACACCACCAATATATTGCCGACTGATACATCGATAGCTGTATCAACAACCAGCCGAGTACCACAAACACCATCACACTGTCACTATTACAGTGCCCATGCTGCATAAAAGTTTACATCACACCCGAGATGTATTTGGCTTTAACACTATACTGTATGTCAGAGGTGTTGCCGTGGCGACGGTCTTGACTCAATACACTCCCAATTAAACTTTCATGGGAGCCTTAAACCTCAAGAATCATCAGCTGGCTTTCATATTGATTGCATCGCATAAATTAATGTCCACAACTATGGCGATAGTCAATAACGTATATAAAAAAACACAGGATGGGGATGGAGGGGGGCGTGTGAATTAGAGGCTCTCAAAGTTTATGCCGTTAACGTTATAGTGCATTTACTAAATTGCAAACATTAAAACTGATCAGTTAAATAAGACACTTGACATGCGTCAAGTGGATGTGCTTAGGCAGGTATTTATGTCAATTCAGCGCCCGCCGAAATTGGGACTTAAGCGCCTTTGATCGTAATTTGGAGACACAACCGCTCAGAGATGAGCACTTTGGTTTTATTTGAATCACTAGAGCATAACGTGGACTGACAAACCCCCCTCACACGTAGTAGCACACAAACTGCCTCTTCTTAACTATATACACACATACACACACACACACACACATATATATATATATTATCCGTGTGCATGTACGTGATGAAAACTTATCTAATGGTCCCAAGCTGCCATTTAGCCTAATGAAATGGCATCACTTCCTAATTTCAGATGAAGTATAAAAACACCAAAACTGATTCCACTAATGGCGAGTGGAATAAGAGCAGTGTGCCAGATTACTAATGCTCAACATGAAGAGGCTGCTCCACGTATCTCACTCAAACACCTTCACGTTCCTTGAGTGAGGAGACAAATAAAATGCCTGTTGCTCAACTGACAGTATTGATAAGCGTGTCTAAGCTCAGCCTCTCTCTCCTACCAGCGCCGGGACAAACTGGAACAGCCGGCGATGTTAAGCAGAGTGATACAGCCTTAACTTTGGGGAGTTTACATGAGGGATGATGTTTGCGGGAGTCGTGGCGTATCATCCGTCTTCATTTGATTATGCAGACAGCCAGAAGGATGCTCCAGTCGCCGCGACGCCAAGGGTTTCAGGAGGACGCGTCACTCACTGAAGTAACGCCGTGCTGTATCAAAGCAGAAATATCAGGAAGCTAATGGAGTCCAAGTAACAAGCGGCCTTTGATGTCACACTTGATGGCGAGCAGATGTTCCGCAGATGTGGTGGACGCGCCCGCCGCGTGCACGGGCCTGCAATTTTTCACTAAAAGCCCAACACTTTCTCCTTTTCGCTTTTTGTCTGCAGGTGTAAGTGCTGGAGCCGAGTGGGAGTCAGACATGTAAGATTAAAGGTAAAGGAAAGAGGGGCCGAAGATGAAAGTGTGTGTGTGTGTGTGTGTGGGGGGGGGGGGGTCATCATCAGGGTTCAGCATCCGGTGTGTGTGTGGGGGGGGGGGGGTTCATCATCAGGGTTCAGCATCCGGCGATAAACCCCGGATGGCAACAATCGGACGTTTTGCACAAGCACATTAGGAGTTCTTATTTGTGCATCTGTTAGTGGGTGCAGAGTGTGTTCATCTCTCGACAACACATCCTCGGACCCTTAATGTCCAACCTCTTGTGAGTGGCGTCTTCTGTGGATACCTGAATACTGGGCTTGGTGAGTACATTCAGAATGTTGGATCTCACCATTGTGTAGGATTTCAGGATTGACACATGTATTTGTCACTTCCTCAAACTAACTTTTTTTTTTCCTTTGTAATTTTTGCGCTTACTGAGAAGAACTTCGATGGCTTTAGTTTTCATAGAATCAGGGCAGAGGGCTGACCACATGAAGCAGTTTGTGAAGGGAGAATACCTTTTTAATAAAGGTTTATTAAATCATTAAGCAAAGGGCTGATTAAACTGTCAGCGCTGCGGTGAAACACAGAAGCAAAAAAAAAAAGAAAAAGAAGAAGGCGCTGAATGCCAAAATCCATTTATTTAGCCAGACGCTCATTAATTCTATTTCCCACTTCTATATGCATCACTGAACCACCTAAACATTGGCTAAAAACAAGTGGCAAGACGAAACAAGACAAAATCAGAAACTAAAGAGCATTATATTGTGCATCTGGTCAATATGGAAATTGTGTTTTCATCCATGTTTTAATTTTTACGACATGTTACCAGTATTTAACGCCCAGTGTTTAATGCATCTGATATCATTGGTAGAACGTGATTAGGGCAATTTGTATCTTAAGTGTGATGATGAACAAAAATATGTCTCATCTTCAGTAAAAACATGTCACGTTAACCTATTCATTTCAGCAGCTGCTGGATTTTATACCATATTTTCATCATTTACTCATTCACTCATTTGCTGATTTTACCAATGTGTTGTTTTTACAGTAGTGTATTAAAAAGAAAAATCAGCTCTGGCTAAAATCTGCTGTGAACGCTCCTGTCACAATTCCTGCCCAGTGAGTTGATTTCTAATTAACACATTCTTTGTTCCTCACGCTCGTTACAGAAAGGATGAACTGAACGGGAAGCGTTTCACAGTGGCACAGTGGCACTTATCATCAAACTTATAGTCCCAGTAATAAGATGCATTTTGTTTGTTGTTATTCAGGTATTTGCTGTTTGTTTCCTATTGTGGCCCTGTTTTGTATCGCCACTAAAGGGCAAGTAAACATAAGCATAAAGTATGTTGCCATGTTTTATGTCATTTATTAAGCATGAACCTTCCTGGATTAGAAATGAGCACACAAATTGAAATAGTAATATTTGATCCTGTCCGGTAAAAACCCTATGAACCCTACATGTGACGTAGGACGTTTGGGAACGTTTCTTTTTGTACCACACTGAACCTGTAGATGGTTAAAAAAAAAAAAAAAAAAAGATCCTGAAGGATCTTACGTATACAGATACACAGAGGTAGCAGGACCTCCTGGATGCTGGTTTGAGAATGGTGTCATGTGCAATCAATATTTACATCACCAGGATCCCCTCTGGAAGGCACAGGTCTACTAACTCTCTTTGTCAGTTCGTCTGCGATTCAGCGTGTTCCTGTTCGTTGGCATTCTTCAAACTGATCTCCTGTTCGACCCAACTACGACTACTCTGCCTGTGCCTGCTAAACCTCGCCCCAGCCTGTGCCAGTGTCTGCTGCTGCCTCTCTCCACTCCGACCACTCTGCCTGTGCCTGCTAACCCTCGCCCCAGCCTGTGCCAGTGTCTGCTGCTGCCTCTCTCCACTCCGACCACTCTGCCTGTGCCTGCTAACCCTCGCCCCAGCCTGTGCCGGTGTCTGCTGCTACTCGCCCCTCTCAGACTCTCACTCTCCACATCCCCTTTTCCCTTTTTTCAATAAAATCCACCTTCTGGTGTTCGTGAAACGCATCTGGTTCTCCTGTCTCGTACTTGACACACAAATTGAAATAGTAATATTTGATCCTGTCCGGTAAAAACCCTATGAATCCTACATGTGACATAGGATTTGGGAACGTTTCTTTTTGTACCACACTGAACCTGTAGATGGTTAAAAAAAAAAAAAGATCCTGAAGGATCTTACGTATACAGATACACAGAGGTAACAGGACCTCCTGGATGCTGGTTTGAGAATGGTGTCATGTGCAATCAATATTTACATCACCAGGATCCCCTCTGGCCAAGATTGGTTATTGACAGGAACGTTTACTTCCAGCGCTATTTCCCAAATAAAAATGAAAAGGCAGCAGACTCCCTTAACTAATCGTAATCATAACACAATACTTTATTGATCCGTACTGAGAAATCCTCACGGCAGGCAACCCCCCCCCCCCCCCCCCCCAACCTCTGAGAGAGGAGGACACATCTCATTCCTTCCTCGTCAGGTTTCTGTTGAGGGCTTTGATGCTCAGCGTTGGGCTCCACACAGTGGACAGCTGTGAGTGAAGGAGCGAGGAGGACGTTCAGCTCTTTGATTAGCTGTTTGGATCCCTGTTTGAGGCAAAGCCAGAGTGACTCCGATTATTTTCTGCAGCAAACGGAGCACAATTAGGCCACTTCACTCCATGAAGTGGCATTTTGAGAAATGCCGTGTCGAAATGTTGTTTGTTCTCTCCGTAATTGCCTGGTTGTTTAATGTGATTGCAGCCATTTGCTTTGAGGTTGCATACCAACATGCTTTCCCTGTGTGTGTGTGTGTGTGTGCGCTCCTGTGTCTCCATGTGTGCACGATACTGTTTTATTTGGGAACATAATGAAGATGCACTTTGAAATCACTTTAAACTGGCTGGTCGGTGCTCGGCGGGACTTGTGGGTCTCTTCAGCACGTTAGACACGTAAACCCATCCCCATCTCTCAATTCATTTCACTCTCAGGAAGAGAATGGTGCAGAACGCCATAATGACAATATGCAAAAAGCCCCAGAATCTAATTTCTGTTCTATCCGTCTGAATTACAATGCGGTCATTATTATTCCGATGTTGGAATTATACACTCCATCGGCCGGAATAAGCAGTTCCCACCAATGTGCTGACTTTGTGTGTGTTTATTGCCCTTGTTGAAACTGTGCATGTGAGTGTGTGACATGTTTATGAGGGAAAAAAGAAAAAAAAACTAAACCGAAGCCCTCATCCATACTTTACATATGCATTTTATTTTTAAATTCAGGACTGTGGTAATTATACCAAGGTTATTGGCCGCGTCAAAATGCACCTTACTCCAAAAAAAAAGAAAAAAAGTAACTGCCAACTGTGCAAAAATGTGTGACGTGACATTCAATGAATATTGAATACACTAAATGTAATGGATTTTCCTTTGGGAGCGACAGTGCATTTAGATTCTACTACATTAATTTAAATTAAGCCAAAGTTGGACAGCACACTCAGATTGTTTCTGTCTCCGACCAGCTGTGTTTAAACGTGAACAGTGGCTGCTGCTGTCAACCTGTCCCCGGATCAGTTTTGCATGTATAGTTACAGAAAGGGCTGTGTCCCAGTTTTACTGAATAGTCTCGTAATTAATGACACAAGTGTCCTGTGAAGCTGACACATTATGGTTCTTGCAGTGGTCTGCGAACCTCAGGGTGGTGACTCGACTGCTGGGTTTAGTTAATGGGCTGCTGGTGCAGTGGTTAATGCTGTCGCCACATCTGGCAGCCATTTGGTGCTTTTATACAGAGCGTCTTGAGCGCATCCATTTACGATGGACACACCGAGTGGGAAATGATGCTCTAAACCCTGAAGCGTGACCACCGCTGCACGCCGGCCATTCCACCACCACCACCACCACCGCACACACTCACAGACATAACAGTTGAAGTAAAACGTCCTGTTTATTTCAGGAAAACATCCATTAGTAAGAGTAATATCACAATATTGAACTTTTCGCATCGCCTCAGTGTTGCCCACAAGCTCCCTCATTTTGGTCAAGGTTCCCATCAGCACCTCTGTCCACCTCTGTCCACCTCTGTCCACCTCTGTCCACCTCTGTCCACCTCTGTTCCTTTACCAAAGACATTTCTTCCAGCTTACAAGGATTCCATAAAAAGTTAGAAATGATAAAACTGCACTCAAACATTTAAATAATGTGAAACAAAAGAAAAGCCAGCAATACTTGGTGGTCTACTTTGAATAGTCATGCGAGAGATGGATTACTAAGGCGCCACCTTCCACTGGCTGTGAGATATTGAAATCTCCGTGCATCTGGAGAGATTTCACAAAATAAGCCTCAATCAAATAAGGCCAGAACTAATGTCATCACTTTTTAAATGAAAGCCTTTGCAGCATATTACTCCAAGCTGCAGCCACAGTGCTCATCTGAAACATGGTCCTCGTCATCCATGATCCATATAAGCGCCCAGTCGAGGGCCAGGGTTATTGGATTGAATCGCAGGCCAGCGAGCTCAGGTGTGTGCGTGTGCATGCCTGTGTGTTTGTGTGTACCCACTGTTGTGCATGCTCATAGAATATTTATACCTGTATGAGTACGAAGTAGCATCAGAGAGAGGCGTGTTTTTTTTTCTGCCCTGTTACACATAGACAGTATACGCAATATTTCCAGCGTACCGCACAGACATGTCCGCCTGTCCTTGGCTGAGTGGTTGAAATGCTAACGCGAAAATCTATTGTTGAACATGGTAAACAGTTTTTCCTCCCAACATCAGCATCACATGTTGTTTTTCTTAAAAGAACCAGCAGGGGCCTTTCACTGTCTCTCCTCTCCTCCTCCCTCCTCTCTGTTCTGCAGTCACCCAGTTGCCAGAGGGCACAATCACACAACCAGAAAGCCAATCAGGAAGATTATTAAACATGACACTCACTGAGCACACTCGATATAGGCGAAGGACATGGGATCTGAGGCCTATGTGCCAATTAGGAAAATTAGATCAATCATAGCAGTCAATGTGAACTCTTTCACACATTCACTCCCCCCCCCCCCCCTTTTTTTCCCCATTTCCCCCCCCCCCCCCCCCCCCTTCTGTTCTGTTGTACATTATCTCCTCTCGTCACTATCCCTCTCATCTGCTTTGAAGATTTCTCCAGGCCATAAGTACCAGCGCTGCTGTTGCACACAGTCACATACAGCCACTGTCCTCGCATTCACGTGCGCACACACACACACACAGCACACTCCAGCAGGCTATTCATCACAATTTAGCCCCAGCATTAGAGGCTGGGGGATAAAAAACAGCCTCTCTAGAATACCAACCAAAACACAAACAGCCACACACTTCTCCTCCCACGACACTCATTTCCCCTCCATTTGTCAGCACAACATCACACATTTTTTAATTCCGGCTAAGCTGCTTGTCATCCCTCTTTTTTTCCCCCCCTTAAAAACAAGGCTGCGATGGAACTGAAGCACATTTTGTGACAGCGTAATCCACATATAATGTGACACGACTTTAAAGTGCAGTCATAATTTGTTGAGTAATAACTAACTTTTGCACGTTTTACTACTTTTTAGCTCTCCGTGTGTGTTGGATCAGCGATAATAGGCTATTCTGTCGACGGGCCTAATTATAATATCAAGAGTTTACACTCTGATGGTGAAAGCAACTTAAGACATGAATGAATTATCATAATAAATGGATCAGCTAATCACTGGAGGAGTGGGAGCTGCAGGAAAAGGGACCACTTGGTCTTGTCAAAGCCCTGGTGGTTGTAATAGGTCTGCCAGGCCAGTGATGATGAAAACAAGAGATCTGCTCACAAGATTTAATTTCAGAGCCACTGCTGTAGGCAACAACGTTTTTCTGTGCTGGCTGTATTGAAGTGCACCAGCACCACCTATAGACGTGAACTGTGTGTGTGTGTGTGTGTGTGTGTAATTGTGTAATTGTGATAATTGTGAATATATACGTATATACACAACCTTAAACACCTCAAGTATAAATTAGGCTGAGACAACACTTCCAGTGCTGGGTGGAAATATTTATTCCTGCAACTGAAAAGTTCAAAAAGTTGATTAACACAGAGCTTTGGCAGTGATAATCAACAGCACCTCAGCTGAATGTGGCTGAAAGCTCTCAATGAAAGCTTGTCAGTGGATATTATATTATTTTGTCAAATACAGCATTCGTTAGGGTGATTATGCATCCAAATTATAATGATGCATTCGTATATATATATACAGTAGCTATATATAGTTATTTGTTATAAACATCTAAACAAATTACACATATGAGGCTTGTCCTGATGCTGTGGCTAACCTGATGCAGCAACACTCATGTCTAATACACGGTGATTCTCACGTTTGTCCTGTAGATGGAGCCCTCACTCAAAGTCAAACTTGTGTAAACTGGCAGCTTGTCAGACTCATAGGGGTATGAACTCATGTTCATACCAATATGTAGTCGAGACTATAGCTTGTTGTACTATTCAACAAGACTGTTGTTGAATTTATGGAGCATAGATTGAGGTGACTCAACAGTTGATTGAATAAAAATACATAGATAAATGAAAAATACAATAATTTATTTGACCAATTATGAAGCAGACAAGAGACTGAGACACTCTGCAATAGAAAAGTTCTGCAGACAATATGGCCATGTTCCTGTGTGGAGTGTATGGCCAGTGGTCACAGTAAACATCTGGTACGGTCTGAAGATAAAAGGTAAGGTAGGGCGAATGCAGGAAGTGAGGAACACAGGTAGATGAGGATGAGGTCTCCACCACAGCAGCATAAAATCCTGAATCCAATCGGGGCTGTCCTGAATCTGGCAGAGAAAAGACAATACAACTACTGGAGACTGTTCACACTGGAAATCAAAACAGGAGCAATGTTACTAATAAAATCAATTGATTATTGTGACTTTTACATCCACTAATACTCTCAAAGTCCGGACCTCACCAGTTAAGCTAAATCCAGCTTCTTCTGCGTGTCTGACAGTTTATCTTGCAGTCGTTTCTTCCTCCAGTCCAGGTACTTTCTCCTCATTCTGTTCGCCTGCCAGCCTGCCACAAACCCGGCGGCGAAGGAGACCACGACGGCCACTTGTAGTGTCCTCTCTGAGATGTCTGCCATGTTCACCTCCAGCTGACAGACACGCACATGAGTGTGTTAGAGCCGCATGAAAACAGTGGCAGCGTTGAAACAGGAAGAGAATCGTTTGTATTCACGCGATACTCCAGCAACGCGAATCTCGCGGTCCCAAAGTTAAACGTCCGGAAAACCACTGTAACCCATTTTAGTTCCGCCTTTCTTCTTCTTCTTCTTCTTCTTCTTCTTCTTCTTCTTCTTGATCTAGAAATTAATAAAAGCAGCACTAAAAAAAAGTAATTATCAAATTGGAGTCAAAACGTTAATATTAATCACCGAATGACTGAAAAAAAACTTTTGCAAAAAAATTTGAAAATATTTTTATTTTAAAAAAAAGTTTAATGTAGCCCATAGGTCACTCGGGCAGAAGACAGTCATGAAATATAGAGAGTATTGCTACATAGACATACATGCTGTACATTACATATGTCTGATTATGCACCACAGACTAACAAATTTAGGCAAAACACCAATTTATAAAAACACAAAATATCACAAAATATCTTGTACTGAGTACTGTATAGAAGGTTTAAAAAAACAACTGTATAAGGACAAATGTAACTAATCAGTTATACACCACTTGATATTGACTGTTGTGTGGGATAACAAGTTTGTATACTTTTAAATGAGAGAACTGTTTGCTGGCTTAAGATATTGTTCATTATGCTGTTACTGTTAATGCTAAAGACATGTTACACGTAACAATTAATTTTTACATTTCTGCGATAAAACACCACATTCTCATTTAGCAGAACAAAGCACAACAACAACAAAAAAGGCTGTGGAGGTATTGTGTGATAAGAATGTAAACTGTAACCTCACATGTGAGTCACAGGGAGACACAGGGAGTCAATGAGGAGAATGAGAGTGTGTGTTGTGGCTGTAGTGACAGTAATGGTTTGATTAAGCACCACGGTGTATGGGTTTGCTACAAGTTGCTATTGCTCACAATATGCAACCCTCCTGACACCTGACGAGGCTGCAACCTAACATTGTCATTTTAAACCAGTACGCGTAACGTGATATGCAAAAAATCAAAGTTAAAATCCATCTGTCTCCTTTACTTCCCGTTAAACAGACGCACATCTGCTTAGTGAAATACATTATAGTTTCACTGTGTATTCATTCAGCACTGAACTGTGGTTTGCTGTAAAAATGTCCCACAAACGGTGCATGATTAAGATCTACAGTCACATTTCAGTATACAGTAGCTGCCATTTCCATGGAGATCAACTATTTACAGTCTGAAGCCATTCAGATATACACGCAACAAAAACAAAATAATATCTTCAGCTGTAAACAGTCTTGATATATTTGTCGATTTGTCAACAAAATGCAATGCAGATGCGGTAAAAACATCTAAGTGTGCAGTCGGACTCCGGAGACACACATGAGCTATTGCTGATGGTTGAGAAAGTCTGAGTGAATCAGCACTGGTTCAGTTTCAGTGCACAGTGATAAGCACTATGGCTCCTTTGGCAGAAAAATCACAATCGATTCTGTTTGAGCCTCTCAATGTGGTAACAGAGTTTGAGGGCAGGGCCGAGCTTCAGTCCCAGGTACTTCATCATCATCTCACTTTTCAGCAGGAGCAGAGCGTCTCCATCTATCTCCTGAAACACATCACAGAGCTATGGCACTAATGGACTGGATATATTTAACCTGTTTGTCTTGTTAACTTTGTAAAAGATTAAAACATATGATCAGTGAATGGCAATACAGTCTGGACTCACGTGTTTCCTAAAGGCGTCAGCGTGAGGTCCCAGGGCTTGTGGGTCAGCATCTTTAATAAACCAAACCACTTCCTCCACACCCCAGCTCGATGGGTCCTTGCCAGTGGCACGCTTGCAGTCTACTGAGTCTGCCATTGGGCTGTAACCTATGTACCACAGGGAGGGGGGGGGGGCACAGAAAGTTTTAATGAGAGTCTTGCATGCTACTCATGCAAAACGCTTGCAGTCTACTGAGTCTGCCATTGGGCTGTAACCTATGTACCACAGGGAGGGGGGGGGGGCACAGAAAGTTTTAATGAGAGTCTTGCATGCTACTCATGCAAACAAAGGAAATCAGTGAAGTAATGTTACAGATTGAAGCATTAACATATTGGTCCATTTTCTATGAAAGCAACATGAAATACCATGCCACCGATTATTATGATTATTATTATATATTGCTCCACACTCAAATTTTGTCCACAGTCAATGAAGGCGTCAAGAGTGTAGAAATGTTTAGGCCGTTCCAACACAGTCTCACCGTTTCTGTTTGCGTCCTGGAAGCTTCCTGGGCTTGACGCTTGTCTGCACAAACCCACTGGCACGGAACAGCTGCTGCCACGGTAACTGTAAGAGCGTTTTAATGGGTACTGTGATGTCATGATGTTGAAGGCAGAGTCGCTGGGATCCACGGCGTAGCGCTTGGAGTCTATTGGTGGGTCGCATAAGAAGTCGTCAGGCATTGGTGTCTCGGCTGAGAGGGGAACGGCAGGAAGTTACATCATTAAGGTCAAGTCTGTCACAGCTTTGCAAATGTGCAGCAGCTACTTCTCCTTCCTCTGCCCATAGAGGCTCCTCCATACATATCCATATACAGAAACACAACTGGGGACGCTATCAAAGTCAAATGCTTAATTCAGATTGACCATAAAATCAGTCAAATCCGACTTTCTCTCTTGTCACACAAAAGTCAAATGTATTTTATGGTTTTCTCTAAAACCATCAACGTGAAAAGATCAGCATAATAATTTAAAATACCGAACTGAAATAAACTGTGAACTAATATAATATAAACAATATATTAAGGTAAAGTTAATATGTAAAAAGCACCATGCATACAGTTTAAAGTGCAGGGATTGTTTTGGAGAACCAGAGATATGCTTGACATGCATATCTGTCTGTAGAGAGTTGCTTTTACATGTCTGCACTGTGACATCAAACAGTTTTTCATGGTTTGCAAGAACAAAGAAAAATCTGCGAGTTGTCGAGACATGACATTGTTATTCCCACCTCAAATACGTTGGAGGCAGCCATTAAATATTTGCTTATTCGGAGCAGGACAGAAGGGAAAATGGCAGGACGCATAAAGAAGAGCATGAAAAAGATGGCTTTATGGTTATATTCTGAAATATTTTTTAAAAATAATAATAACAAAATGTATTAAAATGATGCGATTCGACTGAAGGGAATATGACTTTGTGTTTGAATTATGTTTGCAGGCATGTTAAATCAAACTAAAACCCACAGACACCTGTGCTTTTTTTTTGTGATTCCACATGCAGACATGCATAAGAGTCAGTGTTTTAACATCTTAAAGAACATCTCCTCAGAGACAACGAGCGAGCGGTGGATTTGAAGAATAAAGAAGGCGGCGTCCCCACTGACACCGGTAAAGACAGAAGCATGAGTTTATTGCTGAAAAGTCAGCAGAGATGAAATAAAGCAGGAAAAACAAAAAGGGGAAGAGGAAGCACATGTCGTACCACAAAGTCACACCACCAAGTCAAGCTGTGAGAGTAGAGTAAGTGTACAAAATGCTAAGTCTGAATTCCTACGCCTTCAGAGAGGTCTCAAGCTATTGCCATTTTAGTAGGAAGCTGAGGTCATAAGGGTCAGAGTGATGATGTCTGTGTGTGTGTGTGTGTGTGTGTGTGTGTGTGTGTGTGTTGCTTGTTACCTGTTAGGACCTGTGGTGTGGCAGGGTGAGGAACAATAGCAGCGTCCTGTGGGATGGAGCCCGTCTCAGGCTCTGGTGTGCTGTTTGGAGAAGAGTTGGCCAGTGGGGACATCACCATTCTGGGCTTCAGCTGCACACACACACACACACACACCCACACATAACACACTCAGTACCACACCTGAACATCCTGTGTAGATCCAGACACAAGACTGATGCTCGAGATTAAAATGAAAACAAAGCAACCACTCACCTTAAAGCCAGGTTTCCTGCCTCTCTTCTTGGGGACTTTGAGGGGCGACAGAGGGTCAACGTAGTGACTCTGGAACTCCAGCTTCCGAATGGGAGGCCGGCCTCGCTTTCTGCCAGGCACCTTACCTTGGGACCCCACTATGAACTGTGGGCCAGGAGCAGCAGTCTGCATTTCAGAGCTGACGGACAGGGAACTCATCAGACCTGAGAGGAGGGAGAAAGACGATTATTAAAATGAGAGTGACAGGAAGTGGCAGCTTTACACTGTGCATGACACTGCCTCACTGCCAAACCAGAGCGGAAGCTTTGATGTTCATGTGAACCTACCCCTTGTACACACACTCTGTCACACACTCACACACACACAGAGAGAGAGAGAGAGAGAGACCAGAGAAACTATAGGAAACAAAGCAACCTATAGTTTTCTTCTCTACCACACCCCTCCCCCTTTCCAGCTGCAAAGATTGAAATAAATATCATTATTGCAAAGCCAGAGACAAAGCCACACGCATGCACTCATGCACACACACACACACAGACACACACACACACACATTCACCACTGCCAGTGTTCAGCAGCATTTGGGTGGCCAGCTGAGCAGCACCCCAGAAGTTTAAAGCCACAGATGATAATGTTGGACCAATGACCTGTTATTTACTCTCTAAATTTCTAATTCTGGCAAAAAAAAAAAAACAGATATTAATAAAAGAATCAAATCCTTTTTCTGCAACAACACTTGGTCTCTGGAGAAATAAGAGGAACGGGAACAGGGAGAGTCAGAACATGTGAATGTACGTGACTCCCTCCATCCTCTGTCTCTTCCTCAGA
This sequence comes from Trinectes maculatus, assembly GCA_016785345.1. NCBI lineage: Eukaryota > Metazoa > Chordata > Actinopteri > Pleuronectiformes > Achiridae > Trinectes > Trinectes maculatus. The sequence continues at coordinate 408,147 of JAFBJQ010000733.1, read as the reverse complement.
GCAAAAGCTTGAAGATGAGCCCACATATCTATCACATTCAGAGCACTGATTGCTTACCATGCACACAGCCGTCTGCTAATCACTGTCTGTATGACGCTTCACGCCAGCACCGGGTTTATGGATCTTCCCCTGATGGATCTCCAGCCGTCTGGTTCTACTCGTCTCTGCTGCTACACACTTTCAAGACATCAGCAACTCTGCATACCTCTCTCTCTCTCTCTCTCTCTCTCTCTCTCTCTCTTTCTTTCTCTCTGTTCCTCAATTTCCAACCACCTTCCTCTACAACAACCCCCTCCTCCCCTTCCTTTCTACACTAACCCCCTTTCCTCTGTGTCCCCTTTCAGTTGTCATAGCAACACACTTCTAACATCCCGCAGCAGCCGGCAGACGTGCTGATCTCAAAGCAGTGTGTGTGTGTGTGGGTGTGTGTGTGTGTGTGTGTGTGTGTGTCATAGGCATATGGGGACATATTTTAGACTAAAACCAGTCTGTTGGGGAAGGTATCTCCAATTAAGCGTAAAAGCTGTGACCCCAGTTGGGGAAAAAATAAAATTGGGGTCAGTGGTCAATACAAGGTTTAGGGTTTGAGCTCAGAGGAGAGACAGTGGTGTCAAGCTGTGCAGCGTTTGACAGTGATCTGAAATCAGCACTGAAATAATTCCTAAAAAAAAATTCAAATGTATTTTCTCCAAAACCACTTTTACAAAATGTGATTGTCGTACTGGTTGAACACGAGTGATGACGAGTCCTTTTAGAAATGGCAAACGCTTCAGGCAGGTGTCGTTCAGGATTAATCTGCTGTTGCTGTTTGTGAAAATCACTTCCTGCATCAGCTTCATGTGTGTTGGGTTTTTGATTGTATGTCTGATGTGAAGACACAAATAAAACCAAAAGAAGAGTCGAAGCGAGGTTGTGTGTGGTTTCCTCGTTGAGGTGCAAGCACAAAGAGGAAAAGCGGGCTCCTGTTTACACTACAGCTGCAGAGTGCAAGTCAGGCTTCACCCTCCACCGCCGCTTATTGATTAGCTCAGGTGTCTATGCCGATTCTCATTTGAAGCTGCATTTGTGGGTTTTAACGCTCGATCAAAATCAGGTTAACCTTTCAAAGTGAGGATCAAACGCCTCTGTGGCTTCACCTGCACTCACATAGCCGCCGTCGGCACGTGAAGAGATTTGTAAGGAGACGGCTGCACAGAGGTCGCTCCCGAGAAGTCTGAACCCTGAATGTGACAGGCCAAACAAAAAGACACTGACTGGTGGCACAGACTCACATGCTTTATCTGCAGTGACTGCCGTGGCCTCTGTGTGTGTGTGTGTGTGTGTGTGTGTGTGTGTGTGTGTGTGTGTGTGTGTGTGTGCAAAGCCATAAATCATAAAAGTAATTACATAGTGAGATTAATACTAATGCCCCTCCTCAGTCAGTCCTGTTTCATTACAGTGCATCACTGCAGAATGAGACAGACTGAGAGAGAGAGAGAGAGAGAGAGAGAGCAGATAATCGTCTTTTACTGAAAAAGAGTTGGATGGGGGAGGGGCTGGGGGGGAGAACCATTAACACTGACTGACAATATTATGGAAAAGCATTTGTTGCATTTCTTTTGCAGAGGAGGGGGGTGAGCTTTGCACCACTGCACCCACCCTGGCACAATCCAGTTTGGACGGCAACCTAATGTGCTCATGGTTAATTAAGCAATTACGCAACCAGTGAACCCCTGTGCCGCATTTTATTTTTAAATTATGGGATAGTAGCTTCTTATATTGGCCAAATGATTGAGGGACGTACGTGAAAGGTGCTGGAGCATGTTATGGCCACAGTAATGCAACGATGATCGGCAGTGATGACCATAACTTGATTCTCTAGCTTCAGGGGATGGAGTTTTGCATCTGTTTTCACTCATGCAAAGGGGAAATTGAAATGAGGTGAGTTATGCTAATATCTCTCAAGACTGCTCACACCCACACACATGAAAAAGAAAATAGTATGTACCCCTCTTATGCACGCACGCGCACATAAATGCATGCATAAAATAACAGCATCACTGCATATACCCTTACCAGGAGAGGTGTGTGTGTGTGTGTGTGTGTGTGTGTGTGTGTGTGTGTGTGTGTGTGTGTGCGTGTGCGTGTGCGTGTGCGTGTGCGCGTGTTCTTTAATCAATGTAACAATATATGAAGGCCCCCACCCCCCGAATTTATTTACAGCTCAGGCAGGGCATCACCATGGTAACAGACAGTGAAATCGGATTGCACCAAAGTCATGTGATAAGCTTGGAATAAATAAACACATAAACAGTACAGTGTGTATTAAATAGGCACACGCTCACACATACACACAGGCACACGCACATACACAGACACAGACACATACTCCGCCTCCCTGTCCCCACTGAGGGGGAACGTGAGGAATATTGCTCTTTCATCAGCTTTATGTCAGGAATATTAAATTGCCCCAATTACACACATCTTCAAGTTTAAAGAGACGGTGCAGGGAAACAGGAAAAGAGATGGAGGCTGTGAATTGATTCATCTCCTCTGTGTTAGTTAGTCCTGCAGGTAACTACTGTACTGTTGAGAGTTTACCCAGGGCTTTAATTAACACCTCTAGTCTGGTGGTAAACAATGCTTCCATATTCCATAGCTCATTCTGACACTTGGACCTCGAATTTAGAAAGATAAATACACACACACACACACACACACACACATATAAGGGAGACTGTAACTGTGTATATCTAAAGGCTCTGGTTCCCATGAGAGCAGAAAACAGTTTATCTTGCCACTTCACTGAAGCACTTGTGGCGTGGAGTGCTCCAGGGTTGCAGCTGCTGCAGAGATTTCTTTTAACAAAATCAACACACAAGCAACACAAGTGCAGGTGCATCGGTGCAGACACACCGATGCACAAACAGAGCTGAATGGCCTGCGTGTAACCTACTACTCATTCCACATTGTCTGCCTTCTTTACCAGCTCTCAATGACTCTTTACATTTTACTAACACAACAAAGGTTAACAATAAAGTGGAGCAAATAACATGGTCAGCTACTATTACCACTGCGGTGATCATCATCAGGGATGCAGAGCTCCAGAGTTGGATTAATGAGATCATGTTCAGTTGACCAATAAATGTAGTTTCAGAATTTCAGCAACTTCACAACAACACGTTAACTGTGGTAAAGATATACACGTACTGTGTGTATCATCTCAAAAAAAAATCAAAGAATTGTCTCATTTAAAAGTTTTTATTTGAAATGATTTTAAATACAAATAATATATTTTTTTTCCATTTACAATGACAGTTCCTTTGTAAACAAAAGTGGCAGATAGAGTCATCGGGTAATTTGTCCAGCCTGAGCCTGCTGGCCACTCGTTTGGACGAGGTCTGTCATGGGAGAGATGGTGTTGTATTTAACCTCACTGCAGTTTTTTTTCCCCCACACAGCGTAAATCACTGATGCTACATTCTATTGCAGAGCGATAAATACTCAGAGTACAATATTACCTGTTAGCATACACCTGCTTTGGACATAATTACAGGAGGGTGTGTGTGTGTACGTATGTGGTGTTGGGAGAGCGTGCCCACTGTTATTCACCTCTATCTCGCCCACACTTACTTGACAGTAGAATATACCATACCTGATACAATAAAGTCTTGTATCCAAGAATTGGGCAAATCTTTTTTTAAACATATACTCAAAAAACATAATTGTCCACCTGTAACACACAGTGAGAGCTCCCAGAGCCACGAAGGAAGCTCTGATTTTTCTTTTTCATCACCCATGAGTCTAACAGATGCAGAAACAAAGGTTAGAATGGAGGAAAACACAGACCTATGAAAACATAGCTCAATGAAGACTAGAAAGACTGCATTTAAACCAAAGGGGATTCTCTCAGTTAGCCAGAACTGCTTTGTGTTCCTCAGACAGAAAGATTTTTTACAATCCTTCAGATTTGGCAGAAAGAAATTTCCATCTGAAATGGCAGTAATTACAAAATTAAGCTTGTTCTGGTTAAATGACTGGAGAAAAGGTGCTGGACAAAATATGTGAAGTCTCACACTGCAAAACGCTGCCACCAGGTTTTTGTTCGACAGTTTTTAGATCATGTATGCGTGTGTGTGTGTCAGGGACCTCGTACTCGAACCCCTGTAACGCGGGGCCTTTCACACGCCACACTTCACTGCTAACCTTCATTTACCAGACAAATCTGTACTTGTTAGTGCCTTCGTCATGGCAAGGTCAGTGATATGTATAAAAACCGCAGAGCTATTTCAGCTAATTCTAAATTGAAACAAAGGAAAAAAACATTTAATTTGTACAAATACGTTTTTTTTTTCCTGCTCTCCCAAGAACCAGTGGTGCATAGCACCCAAAGACGTGTGTGTTGTTGTATATCAGCTGTATTCATAAGGCCTTTTTGGACAATGAGTATACACTGGAATGTGCAACAATTTCAAAAACAAATATGAGAAAGGAAGTCACGTCTATGAAAAGCCACTAGCATACAAGTATCTCAGTATTGTTGCCACTTATACAGACTGAAAACTCATGACTGTCTTGTAGTATATGAAGAAGAAAGAAATTGTAACACTGCAAGTTTTGTCATTTTCCCCCATTTCACTTGAGGTCACAATTCTTTTCGAGGGCCGCCTGCTTTCGACCAACAGTTGTCTCATCATTGTGACATGGATTACAGGAGCAGAGTATTAACAGAACTGACTGGAGATCAGTATCTATCTGTAGACATCCCCTTCAACATAGAGTAAGTACAAGAACATACAAATGACTGGCTGGCTAGTGTGACAAAACGACAACGAAAAAAAAAAGAAAAAAAGATGAGACTTGGATGTGATGCTCGACATGTAGGGCTAAAGCTCACGGAGTTCAAGTTTAAGCATATCATAAAAGAATCAGTGATGTGGAAAACATCAGTCCCCAGTGATTTTCAAAAATTCGGAGCAAAGGTACATTGGAGTTTTCTGTTTTTGTTAATTTTGCAAACGGAATTAGCTGTTGCACATCCCCTCACCCGCTCAATATAGAGCCGAGATAATAGGTCCACCAGTCCACGCTGTGTCAAGCTTTCATACCTGTACGAACACATACAAGGTTACAAACACACGGCATACACACAACCCACGCTCAAATGCACACACCCACTCGGACACTTGGGCCTGGTTACGTATTCACAGGTTTCTCTTCCGCCAGCGACGGAAAGTGAAGGAACAAGTCTCTGTAGAAAAGAGGAAATGGTCACAGTCCATGTTGTTGTAGGGTTGTAGGGTAAACTTGACAGGGGGAGGAGGAGGGCTGGGTGTGTAAATAAATGTGTGTGGCCGGTGGGGCATTGCTGCTCCTCATTCGTTGCTCTTGGGTGCTTCTGGGGTCAGGGGTGAGTCAGTGGTCAGTCCATGGGGGAAGGCTGAGCTTGTGAGCATTTGCGCGTGTCCATGTATCCTAATTCAATCGTTGTCCTCCTCCTCGTCTTCGCTCTCTTCTATGCCATCGCTGTCCTCCTGCTCCTCGTCCTCCTCCTCTGTGTCAGGGATGTCCCACTGCGGGTGGTTGTCCAGCATGGCCTTGGCCTCATGGACCTCCAACTGAGAAAACGGTTGAGAAAGCAAAATTTAGGACATGGGACTTTTGAACTGCATGAACAGATGCATACACAGACACATCATTTCTTGTCACCTTGAGTGGTTTGATCTGGTCCAGTCCCAGGTGGGAATCAGAGCGGAGGATGACAGAATACTGGTAGTTCCCAGTTTTAGAGGGAGCTGGAAATTTCAGCTCCACCTGCAAAATACACACAAACACACACACACAGACATGTTAAATGTAACCACAGGAAGATACAAGGTGTAGTCGTACACCTGTGGTTGCGACTACACCAAGCATGTGATATCACTACAGCTGTTTAAAAACACTGTTTAAAAAAATTAGGTGGCAGTCATTTTATAAAACAGAAAGATTAGCAGAGGCATAAGAAGATAGCAAAGTATAAATGACTCACACTCAGACATCGCTGAATATTACAAATGAAAAAAAAGAAAGAAATCCCTGTTACTGATGACGTATAATTATCTACCAGCACTGGGACACAGAGCGGCATGTAAACACCAATGATCCATCATGCGATGATAGGGTCCGACTGTAAATATTAGACTAGCATCACCTCAAGCTGTGATTATTATGTTGTACAAGTTCATATGGCAAACATCTAATTATCAGCACAATGCGGCTAATTATTATTCAGTGTGTGTGCAGCGACTGAGCCGTGAACACAGTGGCAATTTATTGCTCTGCCTTGTAGATGAATGCAGCTGCACATGTCTGTCAGACAGGAGGCATATGAGCCTTCTCACAACACAAACAAGAGGAGGAATTGAGGATAACTGATTGCTGAAGAGTGAAGTGCGTGGCATGGCCTGGTCACTATGCTGTTGTTATTGCATTGGGTGAGAGCGGGGACAGCTGGTCACGCAGAGCGGGTCTCATTAAGCTCTTACCTCGCTATCTATCGTTATTGTTGCAGGAGGACAGGTGAATCAGATGTGCAAACTGTGCAAAACACTCTCACGTTCTTGCTTTCACACACATAGGAAATAACAACACAAGTGCAAAATGTTGCCTAGCAACAGGGTGTGTGAGGAGCTGTGGTGCAGAGGAAACACACACACAACTCAAAGTAATAAGGTGTGAACATACACACTTCAACCTTAAGACCTCTACTATTTCACGAAGACTGAAACATGTCCTCAAAAATATATCCTCAACATATTTTAATATAGCAAATTTGCCTTATAAAAATAGATAGACACATTCATTTTGTTCTTTTCTTCCTAAGATTGTAACAAGGCAAGAAAAAAGGACACACAACCACACCTCTTCTGTGTCTTTTAGTGTGCAGACGTGGTAGGGCACAGAGACGAGGGTCTGATCTCGGCGGTCGGCGATGTAGAGCCACCACCACTCCTGTTTCTCCTCGGGGAAGTAGAGGCTGTAAACCGGGTGCGTCACCTTCGACTTGGTCTCGAGCAGGGCACGCTCCCGCCGCTGGATGCTTTGCTGCAAAGCCTCCCACTCCTGATTGGGATACAGGGAATGCAGGCAGTGTTTCCTTTAGATTCATTAAGCGTATTACACATGCATGTCATCTGTAAGAAACAACTGTTCTGCAGACTCTGTAAACACACAGCCTTGCACATGATTCTTCATAATATTCCAAATACCAGTCTAATAACAACACACGCATCCATACAAAGCTCCCTGACCTCCTCATCGTCACCGGCCATCTCATCCACCTCTGTGTCGCTTTGCTTGTCGCTGTCTTCATCTCTCTCACTGGGAGAGTCCTTGTTGGCTTCGCCCTCGTCTGACTCGCTCCCCTTGTCTGAGGCATCGTCCTCTTCCTCCTTTACTGCTGCTGATGATGCTGCTGCTGCTGCTGTTGCTGCTGCTGCTACGGCTTCCTGCGACATCAACGTTGACAACATCAGTTTATTAAAGAGGAGGTGTGTTTATTGTAATTACATGACAGTGCCACCGGTTGTTGCCGGGCACTTACATTTCCTGCCACGTTGCCATTGGCTTGTTTGGATTTGGCAGGCGCAGGAGTAGCCTTCTTCTTGGTTAATTTCTTCTTCTTAGACTTGGCTGTCTTCTTCGCCCCTTTACTTTTGTTCTGCCACACTTTGGTTTTGGCTTTGCTCGAGTCTGCTTGCTTTACAAAAGCACACACAAAAAAGGACAATGTGAACACGAGAGAAAAGAGGGAAAGAGAGACGGAGAAAAAGAGAGAGAAATATCCTTACTGCTTCCTCTGTAGTGCCAGCCTCCTCTCCTGGACATGCCGCTGACTCCTGCTCTTTTTCAAACATGTCCTACACAAACACCAGAGGAATACAACAAATTCAGGCGTTTTTTTCAGTCATGCATTTGGTCAACATTGCACTCTAGTGGTCGTCTATGCAAGACGCAGGCATTAAACAGCAACACCCATCCATTATCTAACTGCTTTTTCTTTTAAAGGACGACATTATATTAACACTCACATTCATACCTAGGGTCTATTTAGAGTCTCCAATTAAGAATGAAGCTAAACCTCAATGTGCAAGTCTTTAGACAATGGGAGGAAGCTGTCATACCCAGGCAAAACCCACACAGACACAGTGAGAACATGTGAACGCAACACAGGAAGAGCCCGTTGAATATTCTGCTCGGCAACAGTGCTAACCACTGCATCGCATCATAACTCAATATGATGCTTTCTGTTAGCACACTTTCTGTAATAATGTCAGCGAGTAGCTCACTGTAATCGTTCCTTACCGCCATCCGTTTTCTGGTTAAGGTGACTGTTACTGTGACAATGGAGCCTGCTGTGATGTTACTGCTGTCTTCATCATCAAGGACTGCAGAGAGAGCGTGATAGCACATTGTAAGGTCTCAATATGAATAATCTAAACATACCTCACTAAATATACTTCCAGTCTCTTTAGCAGTAGCAACAAACAAAACGAAGGCGTAAAACGCTACGCATAAATTGTAAGGTTGTAAGAGTGTACGGGTGAAGTTTAGGACTGACCCTGCAGTTTGGTGTCCATGGTGATGTGAGGGAAGCTGCCCAGCACAGCCATGACCTCATCATACTTCTCCTCCCCTAAGAAACGCAACATGCTGCGTCTGTCAGAGTCCTTGAGACTAACAAGGTCCTGAAGGGTCCGAACTTTATACTAAAGAATTGGGGGGGAAATAACATATTTATTGTAAAATTGCTCAATCACAATGTATGTGAGCACACAGATGACTGTGGAAGGTACCTTCTTGGAGATGCAGTAGCGGAGGTGCTCCTCCTCAAAGTGGGGCAGCTGCAGAAGTGGTGACTTTGACTCCTGCAGGCCCTGCACTATCATCTGAGTCAGTTTCATACAATTTTCTATGGTTACAAGTCGGGGAGCATGAAAACCTGAACAAAGGCACATTGGCATTCGTTAAAAATATATAAGGGCAACACAATTTGAACAACACCAAGGTGTGTATACATATTTATTTCTATATTTGTACCTCCTCTGCTGTTGGCCATCATAGTAAGCTGGCAGCCAACGTTGATCATCTCCTGCAAGAGAGCTGGACTCTTTCTCACCACAAACCTCTGATCTGGAAACAGAAACATATATGCAACAGGTTGGGGTTGTGCATTCATGACAGTATGTTTACCTGAAAGTAAAAGGACGGTAAAGAGATGTACAGAACGTTTTGATAACTGATTAGCAAGCAACAAATCATTAGCACAAAATATTTAGAAATGAATTAATGGCAAATATTTCGAATCCTTTGTCTCTTACCTTCCTCTATCTCCTCCGACACGTCCATACGAGCCAAGTGGGCAAGCACTAAGACCCTGGCCTTCAAACTGTAAGGATAACAGAACGGAGGCTCTTTCTTCTTTACGTTGATATTTCCTAATTCACGGATCAACTGGAGGAGAGGAGACAGGTTCATTATTAGGATAATTTTCTCTGCTAAATTAATCTTTTTGACTTAAAGGACAATTCATCTCTTCCACACGCAGATGCAGACACAAAATCAAAACACATTATGTTGATGTTTGTAAAGACCTGTGGAACTTCGATGTTATCCGTTGGTCTTATGGTGGCTTCTTTATTGCTGCGAGGGTCGAACTCGAATGCTGCTGTCAACACCATGACCAAGCCTGGTAGGTCATATTTAGGTAAAAATTAATATAACGAATATGTCATCATAATCGTCTCGCAACCAAAAACTAGATGAACACTCAATGCATTTCAAGATTGCTTGGTACAGCTAATCTGTGGATGTATCAATCAAGGTGCTCATGCAGCGTTAACGGTTAACTCACGCTTCATGTTCATGTTTGGTGTTTTGTACATGAAGTGCATGAAGAGCTGCGTCGTGTTGATGAGGATCTGGTCTCCACTGTAGCGGATGGAGCGGTACCACCACGTGCCCTACGACACAGTAATAAAATGAAACATACAGGGCATACGAAGAAGACAAAGCAACAATTTGATACATTGTTGTACAGAAAATGGCTTTTAATCACGATGACATACCACAACCACGGGTAGGATGACCATGAAGGCCAGTCCATACACCAAAAGCACCTGCAAAGGCAAAGAAGAACCATGAGAGCAAGTCATACTTTATAAGTCCTCCAACAGTACACACTGTGGCATTGATGTGCATTAGCTCTCTGCTATTCAAATACAAAACCACACAGGCAAATCAAGGGAGGTTTATCAGTTAAAACTGCATTGATGTAATCAATTAAGATATACCAGCATTGAATTCTTCTGGTCAACAATCCAGGCAGGAAGGGCAATACCAAAGCTGGTAGCTGGAAAAAGGAGACATAAGAGGCAAAGGATGAAAGTTCACAGTATAAGCTCTCGCAGGAAAGAACAGGTTGCAGTCTTTCAGTTCATCAACCAATGTTTAACATGATCACAGCTAAGCATTGCTAACCTCCTGGCCCATCTGGGTTGCCATACATTTCCCAGTTCTGTTTTGATTGTTCATTGGTGAGGCTGTGGGGGAAAACATGTGGACTGAAGTTAATTGAACAATCGATACTAAATACCAGGATACAGAAGACGATTACTTTCATTATTGATTGCAAAAGACGTCTAGCTGATTATGAAATCCAAGACATTAAATCACACTTACGCAGCATAAGCTTTGGCGATTCTCATGAATGTGGCCTCATCTCCACCTTTGTCAGGGTGATACTTGAGTGACAGTACACGGTACTGCTTCTTGATTTCTGACAGAGATGCACCCTGGAGAAAGAAAACCACATCACAGGTTCAGGCCAAGCCAATTTCTTTTTTTGTCACCAAAGTCCAGCAACAAAATGATTGTGATTATGAATTTCTGGACTTCAACAGTTTAGTAGAGTATAGCTGTTATGTTTTGTATGTCTTTACCGGGTCCAAGTTGAGGACTTCATAAGGATTGTACTCTTGGTACTCTCTATCAAGCTTAGACACCTTGTAGGCTAGCAGCAGGAACACAGCCCATCCAAATAACAAGGCTGCTTTTCTGAAAATGGTAGCACACAAACAGGAAAACAAAATGTTACCCACAAACATCTGTGTTAAAGAAAGAACACCTTTAATAGTCCCACATGGGGAAATACAGTTAGTACCAAACTAACTTTCAGTACTTCTCTGGAGTACTGAAATCTCTTTCATTATTTTCACGGCATTCTATCTATGAACCACTCACTAAGATTCACAAATTATTATAATGAGAAGATATAATACAGAAACAGTGCTGAAATATGAAAAAGCCTTCAGCATTTAAAAGCTACAAATACATAAACTGATCTGCAATTTCAAACACAAAGAATAGCTAATCTTAGACTTCTTTATGCAAGCAGTGGGCACAGGACCAGTTCTAACATTATTGTTTAGTATTTATGCAAAGTTTAACCTGTTTCCATGACAATGGCAAATCCCTGTGGCCTGCTCTGCAGCATCTGTTGCCATGACAACCACTTACTAGCCTCAGAGTTGTCTGAGTTGCTCATCCAGACAAATGCATGATCGAGTCCCATAATAAACATCATCATTATAATGCAGCTCTCAAGATGAAATACTTTCTTAGGTTTGGAGATAAATGTTAAAAACATCATTGTGATTCATGCCATTAATATGTTCCACCAGCTCCAGTGACAAATGCAACAATACAATTGAAGAATGTATCAATTTTGTTGGGGAAAAAAACAGATTGTGGGTCTAATGAAAGAGCAGGAGCTGATGTGTGAAGCTGCAAAGATGAGAGGGCAGAGACTGAACAAAGCAGAGGTACTCAGAGAGACACACTGTGATGAGAAAGCTAATGAGAGAGAGAAGCAAGGCAGAGAGTGAATCTGTGAACAGCCCTCAAACAACCGTTCCTCCAATAACCCCTACACACAGCATGGATAAACAACACTAAGGAAACAGGGTCGTGTTGAGAGAAATGTTAAACTGTGCAACCCCAGTGTTTACTCCACAGCACACGTCAATGAGAAAATTACACAAGAAAGCAACCTCAGCCAAACTCCATGAGTTACTACACACTTATGCATCTGATGGACGCAATTTCATCTTCAGGCCACAATGTCAACATCTCCACCAGCTGGTTCTGTGAACAATGTTCCACAAATACCTATAAACAGTGAATAATTCAGGAGTCTTATCCTTGGGACAACTTGATGTGAGAAGGCTGTGATCGGATTTCACAGTCATTACCATGGTGAATTTCTGGGAAAGGGAAGCTTTATGCTTAACAGGCATCCACTCTCCCTGAATGTGTGTGCATCTTGTTCATTTCAAACAAACAAACCCAGATGTGACTGGACTCACTTCAGCGTTGGGACGATGCTCTGCTGTGACTTCATCAGCCTGAGTCGGTACCACAGACACCTGCCATGTACCCTCCTCAGGCTCTTCAGACGCAGTTGTTCTGGAAGGATATTTCAGAGTAAGGGCATTAGCGGCACAGGACACAGGCTTTTAGAGTTGAAGCTTTAGCTAGAAGATGGTAAGAAGATGGTAATGATGACTGTACGAGGAGTGAATGAGCTGAACATCTGTAAAGCTATACTGGTGAACTATTATAAAGGTGTAAACAATGAAAGAGACGCAGACTTGCTAACTTTGGGTTCCGGTGTTGGGCTTCGTTGCGCAGCCTCTGCATCTCCCTAGCTAGATAAACACACTGCAATGTGGTGGGGTTGTACAAGGCAAGATGCTGCCCGACTGCTTCACGTTGCTGGGGTTCGTTAGCTAAGTTAGCACTGAGCCAGATATTGGGCCTTACCAGCATTCTGATCCCGGGGCCAGAGGTAATATGTAGCTGGGATCACAATAAGTCCGACGAAGGACGTTAGGAAATAGAAAAAGGTATTGCCGCTGTCATCGTACTGGAACTGTTGTCCGGCCATTTCGTAGCGGCGCTGGGGTCGCCCTTCTTCTCCACCGCTGCGCTTCCCCTCCTCGTCCAATGCGTGCGACTTGACAGACCGTTAGCTACTCAGCTAGCACCCAGCCGAGACGGCTCTGTCTGATCATCGGTGTACGTGGTGTACGCACGCGTAGTGTAGATTTTCTTCTTCGTGGGCTGATTCCGCGCTGTCCTCGAGCTCTACTGACACCAAGAGAATCGGTGGTCTAAAAAAAAACACGATAAGTCCAAAAAATGAAGAAATTGTTATGATTTTTTGCTCCGTCAAAGAAACAATAGTTTCTTATGCATGACAGCTCCGTCAAACAAAATATTGTTTTTTCATCCATGAAACAGGTTCGTTGATGGACAACCACATATTTGTGGAGATATTTAAATTCTCATTAAAAATGTACACGGTTCCATGGCTTTCAAAAAATGCTTTTTATTTATTTTTATGCCAAGGCAAACAAATGGCAATTTTATAATTGTTCTGATTAAAACCACACTGTCATATGTCTAACTGATCAGTTCAACACTTAAACATGTTTGCAGTAGTATTTTTTTTATCTTTATGATCCGTTACTAAACAACAGCTTTAGATTGTTTGCAAAACTCGAAGCAATAAAAGATCATTTTAAAGTCCGATTAACCACAGACGTTATTAAAGAAGAGTAAGCGGGGTTATATATTTTGCTTTGTGCACTGAATTTCATTTTATTTCCCTTGTAGATTGATGTCACATGTAAACAGCAATTTCATCCAGAGGCTTGCGTTTAAGATCAGGCACTGTGGCATCAGATTCAGGGTAACCTACAGGGAGCAGCATGAGCAGCTTCTCATTACTTGGCCTCTTCAGGAGCCCCCTAAGCTGGGGGCCACAGTTGAGAGGAGTCGAGGTGACCGTAACAAGACCTGCAGTCTGATAAACAAATGAACAGATATATATTCTTTATGTTCCATGCTCTTATTTGAACTGCATGCATGACCTACAAAAACACAGATGATTGTTCTTGCCTTTCTGTATATCAATTAGTACTTTACCTGCAGTGCAGCCAGTAGGATTCCACAGGATATGGAGACGCTGATTTCGTTGTAGTAATGTGTCTTTTTCTTGTTGTTTGGTACAATCCCATAAGTCTGTTTGAAGATTAATATCAAGTATGGGGCAGTATCCAAGTACTCCTTCTTCCAGTGCGTCCTGCAGGAGAAAATAAGTTGTGAGGAAGTTTGTAAAAATAAAACAGATATGGCCTTAACGGTGGTCCTTATTGACTAATAATCATGTATGCATAGCAAAAGTCAAAGATTATTGGTCAGTGCGGTCAGTGCGACAATGTGGGGTAGTGGTGTATTGGTGCTTACTTCAATTTGGCCAGATCCTGAACCCACTTGTCTCCCATTCTCTGCCGATAGTTCAGCTCTTCCTCCTCCTCCACAGTCTCTCTGATGCTGTGCTTCAGCTCTGGATCTGTTACCACGACAAACGTCCAAGGCTCTGTGTGTGCTCCACTAGGGGCCGTACCTGAGGAAAAAGAGACGTGTGTGTGGTGGCGATGGCGTGACTTCACAGAACAAGGTTAGAAACACAAAAACATTACAAAGCGACATCATAGTCAGCTCATAGCATGTCAACAATGATCCATTTGTACATGCCTGCAGTGCGGATGACATTATCAATGACCTCTCGTGGGACTGGCTCTGGACTGATTAATCGGACAGTCCTCCGCTGGTTCATCAAAGTGTAGAAATCCCAGCTTCTCTTCAGCATTATATCCTTGGAGTAACGTGGTAGGGAGTAGGGTATATGTGGACGGTTGGCCTCATCATTGTCCACCCAGTCACCATCCGCTAAAATGAAAAAAAAAAAGAATAAATAATATAACAATATGTAAGATTTGGAAAACTGACAGCACATAATGTGCAGAAGCCATAATAAAATTTTTACTATCACTTTTTTTCTGCGTCTGCCTCCAGTATGCCAGCAAATTGAGATTTGCATTATTGCCCTATAATCATGCCTTATCTTGTTCAGTCCCTACATGTGTCCCGAAAATACCCTCCTTTTATTGACTTTTACATTGCGGGATACAGAAATCAATATGTGCTCTTTGGAATTTGACCAGGACCACACATGACCGTAGAAAACTAGAAAACAACATCACCTTCGCCAGGTTTTACATTAAAGTCTTTATATATATATATATATATAAACTCTACATTGTCTATGTGACTATATATAGTATATATAGACCTGTATTGGGCTTTGGCACAACTTATTTAGTTGTTATCTGGTAGTTATCTGGTATATTTCTTGGTTACGTTTCGACCAAACGAAATTTTCTGGTGTGTGTGTATATCTATACACACACACACACACACACACACACACACACACACATATCTGCTCAGCTTACCGTCCTCTCTTGTGGTATCATCCTGTAAGTCCTGGTCAGTCCACGGTCGAGATTCTGCCTGCGCTTTAGTTTTGGCCGCAGGGGTCGAGGTGGTCTCTGGCTCCGTTGGCTTCAGCAGCATGAAGCCAATCACCAGGCACAGGACCACAACCAGGACAGGCGTGAGGATGGACAGGAGAGCCATGATCACGCAGGTGAAAACGTGGCGGTAACTTCTCCTTCACGGTGCAAGTGACGTGTCGTGTTACTGTACGAGGTAAGTGGCTAGTATAGGAGGAGACTGACAAAGACTACACTCCTCACAAAACACAATATAATATCAGCCCTGGGGAAAAAAATATTTTTTTTTTCTGTGTTGTAACAAACACCCAGCGAATATTTACCATTATGCTGTTCTATATCCAAATAATAGTGGCGTAATATTTTTTTCTTATACTTCTTTAGTTATGTTCACTCGGGAAATGGCGCTGTGCCAGCGGCAGATGGTTACAGCAGGTCCCGTTGTGTTTTAGTGTTTTTTGTTAATTTTATGCAACTTTTTTTTAACTAGAGTGTCACTCAAGGTAACAGCCGCGTCATGGATTCTGTTACTTTCGTGCGGTGTTTGTGGCTCTTCTGCTACTTGTTTCTACTTTGTGGTGGCGAGAGCGACGCACAGCGGCGTGGGGGCATTGTTTACATGTCATTGTTTACATCGCGCTGGGGGAGGCCGCACTGCTGACCACAACACGGCCTGTCACTCCGGAGGAACTGCAGCGCCAAGGTGAGCGCCAAGGCGAGGAGATACAAGCCGGCCGTGGCTGCAGTAATCACGGGGAATGTAAGATCGAAACCTGACACACCTGGATGGTGCTGGAGCCACTTTGAGAATCACTCTCTGTGACTTCTCCAGTGCATTCACCACCATCCCGCCACTGTTGCTGGGGGAGAAGCTGCGGGTGATGGGGGTGGACATGCCCACCATCTCCTGGATCACTGACTACCTGACAGGCAGACCACACTGTGTCTGACTGGGTAGTGGTTTGTCTGGTGTGGTGGTCAGTGATGTAGGGGCCCCACAGGAAACTGTGCTGGCCCCTTCCTGTTCACCTTATACACCTCTGACTTTCAACATGACTCCACGTCATGCCACCTGCAGAACTTCTAGGACGACTCTGCAGTGTCAGCCCCTACAGTAACTCTTTGTAAAATTTGCACACACCCACTACTGCACAAGGTCTCTTCATGAGACTAATATTAGTTAGACTACATTAGACTTGTTACTTATGGTATGGCACATTCATTCACATTCATCCGTTGTTTTGCACTATTACAAATACAGTTACTATTTATAATCACTGTCACCCTTTTCCACCTCGCTCTTGTTTTTGTGATTGTACTTTTTTAAAATTTTCTACTTCTTAAATATTCTGTGTTTTTGTATTATTGTACAGCGGTGACAAAAGAATTTATCCTTGGGGATGAATAATATCTATCTATCTATCTATCTATCTATCTATCTATCTATCTATCTATCTATCTATCTATCTATCTATCTATCTATCTATCTATCTAATGTGACCAACAGGTGGCGCAACGGAGTCCTCCAACGCCTGATTGGTTTTAGACACACTCATAGCATGTAACATAAAAAAAACATATAACCTTGATTGTTATATTAAATCAGCTTTAATTTAATAAATGTAATAAATAAATCTAAAAAATCATAATCGAACTATTTCACTTAAACAAGCTTTAGGCATTTACCAGGGCATTTTACCACGGGTTTTCATAGTTTTCTACTAAAACCCATGAACGTCACTCACTTACCTGCTATTAAAGAAAGAACTGTAATGACAATTCCACGATATAAAATGTTCTTACACTATTCAAGAAACGCCATTGACATTTTGCTTATTTTAAGTTTTTGTTTTTTTTATTTTAAAGGAAACACGGGTTATAATTTGTCACGTGACAGGCGCAGTGTTCGCCCCGCCCCCTCGCGGCAGTCTCCGGCGCTGTGCTTTAAATAGCAGCTGTTAAAAAGCGCCTCCATCCTCCCTCCAGTCTGTACCTCTCAGCTCTACAGCCCGATCGCACACCTTCTCCACAAGCAGCCCGCACATCCAGCAATGTCGGCCGCCAGCACCGAGACCAGCGCCCCGCTGCCCGCCGCCGCCAGCCGCGTCTTCTTCCAAGCTGCGCCCGGGGTCGGCTGCGCGGGGTCCGGCCCCATCACCGGGGACGACCCGGTCCAGAAGAGACAGGGCAAAGTGACGGTGAAGTACGACCGGAAGGAGCTGCGGAAAAGACTCGCGCTGGAGGAGTGGATCATCGAGCAGCTCAGCGAGTTGTATGACTGTGAGGTGAGTCCGACACACACACACACACACACACACACACACCCCCACACCCCCCCCCACCCCCCCCCCCCCCCCCCCCCCCCCTCCGGTTTGTCTGAATCCACCAGGTTCTACAAGAACATTGGATTAACTAGTATCCACTAAACTAGTCTGCGGCACCTTTTGGTTTGTCAGTGTTTATTGGCATCATTGATGTCTAATGAGTCAAGGCCGAGGAGTCTGAGCGACACAAAGCAGTCTGGTTTAATCATGTGGCTCTCTGCTGGACTCTGACAGACGCGATGCATTGTCTCCCTCCTCGCTGTCTTGAGGGGGGTGGGGGGGGGGTCTGGTTCAACAAGGTCCAGAGAAAACGCATGTGTGCGCCTTTTTACGCACCAGCGTTTCGCCTGAAACGAACCGACTCAGTGTCATTTTAATTGTTTTCAATGGAGAGAATGTATTTTTTTTTTTCATCGGGTGTAGTTTTCCATGCGCTCGACAATAAAAGGCACTCAGATCTGTGGCCATCATAGTGTTTCCCTCATTGGAATGAAGGTCCTCCAGCCCCTTACCCTCATTTCACCTTCCCAGCGAGCACCTGTCGCCAGACTGTACTCTCACGTTCACAAGTCGCATTCTTTAACATATATATGTGTATGTGTGTGTGTGTGTGTGTGTGTGCTTGCCCGCATATACAGTATGCTGCCAGGGCTGAGTGGGGGGAGGTGGTGGGGTGGAGAGCAGGGAGGGGGAAAGAAGGGCAGTGGGTTAAGGATGTGCTGATGCTGTGACTCTCCTTGCCAGCCAATCACGTCGCCTGGCTCTGACCCGCTTCCTTACAGCATACATTCCATATGCACGTGCGCACACCACAGGCTAAGCTACAGTATGTGTCTGTCACCTCATGAATCCACACGTGCATGCTCACACAAGCCTGCCAGACTCCACTGAGCAGATGATGAGTCTTATTTTGATATAAACAGGGAGCTATAAGCGTGCAAACACTGGTGTGTGTGTGTGTGTGTGTGTGTGTGTCAACCTTCACATATACTTACACTGTGGTTATTTATTCATGTAACATGCTGCATTTCAGACTATTGCAATGGCTGATTGCAGATGCTGTGAGGAGTCCCAGCAGGATGCCGCATGTTAACATCATTGCATTATAGTCTGTGTGTGTCGTGCAGTGTGCATCTGTCTGACCTCATCCTAAAGACAAACTGATTTTTTGAGATCACTGGAAGTGAGTCTGTCTCGAAGCTGTCTAACCCTCAGCTGCTGGTTTTTATGGCTTTTTTTGTTGTTTGCAAGCTTCCTCCTCTTTTTCCTGTCCTGCTGTGATTCTCACTCAGGTTAAAAAAAAAGAAGCTTTGTAGCTTTGTCTGAGAGTGGACTGGTTTTGCATTACAAAGTCGGCTGAGCTCTCGGCTGTGTATCTGTAGTCTGTGCTTGATCTACAAGTCGAATGTTGCCTCACCACACATGGATCGACTGGTCTGTCTGATGCTTCAGGGAGGACTGGGGGTGCATTGTTCTCAGACGGTCGCATCTCCGCCATGACACGTTTCCCTTTCTTTTCCAATGGTTTTGTGTTTTCGCAATGTGATTTCCTTCATTTATGTCAAATGCATATTTCGTCTAATAATCCAAAAATGGCCAGGTCACTGTTATCGCCATCAGCAAGACTCTTCCTCATGTTATGTCTACCACACAACTAATGGTACGTCACATGATAATCCCCTTGCTCCATTGGCAGTGATATCATCTGTCAGGGTTTCCATCATCTGCGCATTGCTTTACGTGATGTTTCGTCACATGGGTGAAACGCGGAAGTCACACCCCCTTTCATGCCCACTAACACCACCATGACTAGACCGCAAG
The DNA here is from genome assembly GCA_016785345.1 of Trinectes maculatus. Lineage (NCBI taxonomy): Eukaryota > Metazoa > Chordata > Actinopteri > Pleuronectiformes > Achiridae > Trinectes > Trinectes maculatus. The sequence goes on along the minus strand of JAFBJQ010000733.1, from coordinate 388,559 downwards.
ATCGACACAGGTGTGTATTTTCTGTATAGTGTGTGTATTTGTGACAAAGCAGTAAGAGTCTGATGATTTGGCTGCACCAGCTTAAAGGTCAGCTCCTGTATCTGTTTCATAAGAAAACCTGATACTGGAGGACACTGCAGAAGACTGTGTGCTGTGTGGTGGTGGCTGTGGTGCCCTGATACCAACACTAGCAAAGAGGAGAAGAGATAAAGTCTTGTTAGTCCATCAGAAGGCTATAGGATAACAGAAGGTGAGTTCTGTCAGAGATGGATCTGTGTCGTCTCTCCTGGGACACGTTGCCTCTGTTCATTTCACTGTTCAGAGGACAGAAGAGACAGACAATGGGGGTTGAAGAGTCAGAGGGAATGAGATGATGCTTCTGTCTTTTTTTTTTTGAGAGCACCTCAAACACAATCAGCGATGGCTGTCGAGGAAAAAGGCCGTGTTTACCTTGTGTGTTTTGTGAGGGAGCGAAACACAACTGATGTCGTCTCACCGACTCTGCAGTTTTGTGTTTGTTGTTGGGGGTGCAGGCTGCAGGATTGAGAGACACTTTAATGCCCTACTATCCAATTCTTTAGCATCGATAGAGCCCCACTCAGTGAGAGTTATTCATGTGTACAAGCACAGACACAGTGCTCTGCCCTCAGGTCTTGTGCACGTGTGTGTATGTGTGTCTGTGTCTATAGATGTTTGTGCGTATGTTTAAGGGACGGCATGGGTTGAGAGCAGTCAGGGATACTTTCCATGATCAGATGAGCACACACACACACACACACACACACACGTGTAGGTCAGTGTGCGTATGCGGACCAATTGGAGCAAGGGGACGTAGGAGGTCATGAGGAGCATCTTCTCCTGGATAATACAGACTCTGTCTGTTGCTCTCTTCCCCAATGTTGGAATATGTTTGACTGAAATCTGCCTCAGTAATTATCACACACACACACACACACACACCCCAACACACACACACACACTTTCTCCTTTTGACCTTGTCAATAACCTCTCCCTTTGCTCACCTTTCATGTTTTTCGAGCTGGGGAGGAGAGCGACCATGTATCATGTGAACCTCATAGGGTCGCAGAGGAGGAGTAAACAAAGCAATTCAATCCAGGTCATTAGCCGCGTTCAATACGTTTAGGAATATCATGCCAGGGATAAGCACGCACATACTGACACTCGAAGACAGAGGCTATTATGTTACCAACAAGGTTACTGGCTATGCTGTATGTTATGGAGGCTTAATGTTGACAGCTATAGGCTGATTACTCTTTGGTGCAATCGCGAAGTGTGTGTCTGTCAGGACACGCCTATCAGTTCCCCCAAGACTTAATAAAGAGACAGTAGCTTCCAATTTCTTGCTTTATTCGTGTATGTATATATGTGTGGTTCTGGAATAAACAAATAATAACAATCATCAATAACAGCTCACAATATGTTTAGCCATAGCATCCAATCCAAACAATAAACGTAATTAACATGGACATATGAACATCATACATAAACATACATGAGATGCTATAGCACATATCTAAGTGTCAACAAGAACAGTCAGTAACTAGGAGCGATTAAGATAGCATAACGTCCTTTAAACAGCTCCTGAACAATTAGCAAGTTGGCTAACACTGCTGGAGCTACAGAACTATCACATACTTATCACATAACCACGAAGTTGTCTTCAGTAACGAACAGTACAACTTACGTTTCTCTGGACGCACACTTAACCGCTAACAGCTGATCACCCGACACGAGCCGTAACTCAGCTTCATTCACGTGATTCTATTTACATATCTCCGCCGTCTGTCTCTTCTTCTTCCGGTCTTTTTTCCTCTCTTCTTCTCCCTTCTTCTCCGCGGCTCTCTGCCCGATCGGGCACGACAGCGCCCCCTGGTGACTAAACCCGCCCAAATCGCCCACTCTGTCAACCTTCATAACACTGTATGTACACACAGGTGAGAGCAGTGAATACTGATCTATGGTTGCAGGTGTGTAGGAGGTGTCTTCATTATTTCCCACATTACTGTCCCTTTTAAAATGTGCATCCATCAACACTGACAGCTGATGGGTGTGATTAGTTAAACATGTCTGGGTTTGATTGATAACAGGAAGTGGGGTGCCTGATTACCTCATTCGTTTTGAGATGCTTAGTGTCAAAGGGAAAGGAGACGGGGAAGTGACAAAGGCGTATTGGAGGAGTGTTTTTGAGTTTTGATGAGAGACCCTCATGTGCTAATGGATTTGGCGGGGGGGGGGGGGTGGGCGTTGTTGTTTGTTGTGTATGCTTGGGAAGGCAGGCGCTTGTCCGCCATTTAAATTGCACAGACAAAAATAGATCCTTGCTCGGGGTCTGTGTCCGAGCACATGTCGACGCATTTCACATGACACCTGCACAACCACGCATCTGCTGCTGAACAAATCAGGGGTGTTGACAAGAAGGCCTTTTAGAGAGCAGATAGCCACCAGCTGCTGAATCCGTTATAAACATACACGGGGCGGAAAGGTGTCAAATATCTGTCCCGCCAGCAAAGCCAAGGGCAAAGGTTGCATGGTGTTTGCTCACCTTTTTGTCATCCCTCTACATTTGCCACCCTGTTGTCACTTTCGACGGTTTGTTTACCTCCTCTCTCTCTCTCACCTCCACTTCAGACCCATCTAGACACCCACCCACCCACCCACCTGCTTCTTATCCTCCTCCATCTGCTTCATAATGCATTTCGCCTCAGCCTTTGTCCTTCTGCAGCACCGCTTTCACCTAAATGTAAATGTAAGACATTGTGTATGTGTTGTTGACACATGATGATGAGTGATTTTAATGTGGCCAGGTGATATCACCAGTAATATTAATAATAATGTTGAAAAGAATTTGGTCTTAAGTACTTATGCCGGTACCAGTTTCAGCTTCTGTCTTTTAGTTTTTTCCTCCTCTCTTTCTTCCTCATCCTTTGTGGTTTCCCACTCTATTAACCCTGTATTCCGTGTTTATGGGCTTAGCTGTGAAAGTATCATCCTGTCACAGTGGTTTTAGATATTACTGCCAGCCCAGGGGAGCCATCTGAGTCTGCCTGCTGGAGGAAATCAAGATGGATTCGGTGGGAGAATAAAAAGATCTGAAAAGAATCAAATACCTGTTATTATCTTGAAACATGGCCACTGAGTCCCAAGACACTGTGGTACAAAATACAATTCGCATGTATATATATATATATATATATATATAATATAGTCAATGACATACTATTTTTTTGTAATATTTCATAGAGAACATCAGCTGCACAGTGAGTTAACCAAGCAACCAGCTGCAAAACGTGCAACCAGAGCTATAGAGATGGAACTCCATTCAGTAGAAGGAAGTCATGTTGACTTTTCACACTGACACACTGACTTTCTTGTCTTCCGATGACATCTCCTCCCATCGCGAGGTGATCCAGTTAATCACTGGTTTCACTGTCAACGGGCTGACGCTGATCAGAAACCGGCTGTGTGTACAAAACACTGACTCACTCTCGATGGCCGGAATCAGTGAGGAGATGGAAAACACCCTCCTCGTTCTCGTGTGTGTGTGTGTGTGTGAGAGAGAGAGAGGGAGATTATTGTTTTGACTTTCAAAGTCAGAGGTATGTTCAGGTGGAAGGTTCTGTTTATCTGTAAGCTACCACTGGCACTGCTGAATGACGCCGCACATTTTGGCAGTGTAGAAAAACATAAAAGAACACAGCACCGCTTAAATTCTTAATCACAACGTTTGCTTTTAATTCCTGGCAATTTTTAATGTAATTGTTTATTGGGTTTTTTAAAAATTGAAAGTTATTGTCCCGGTTATTGAACCAGTTCTCGTGTTTGAACGCTTGTTACAGGGACACTATTGACTCTCTCAGTCCACTTTGGCGAGTGCTTCCCCCTGAGGGCAAAGGTCCAAATGGGACCCAGCTGTCAATAGATCCGCCTGAGGTAGAAGCTGTCTGGTGAATACAGCAAAACCAATCATGTGGCCCTGGACCACAAACCTATGAAAGTGGGGCACAAGATATATGCAGGCATTTTCATGGCTCACAGTACATGTTAAAAATGTAACTCTAGGCTTTGAGTCAGTCTTTACCAAAGGAGGATGAGCGGATTCCAGCTATTTTGACCTTGCACTGTATATTACAGTACAGCCATGCACACATCGGCAGTGCTATCATATTTGAATATGCAAGTAGCCTTCATTGCTATGCTGTAGCTGATTTGCACCCCTTTTAATATTTAATTAGGAAGCTGCAAGAGCTGTCTGGTTGGTTTAGTTGCTTTTGCACTGAGTTTCCATTGCTGCTGGAGGTTACACCCCCCCCCATCATCATCATGTTGTGGAGAGGTTCACTGTCACTCGACATCACAATATAAAAATAGATTGTAGACATGGTTAGGGTGAGGAATGTAATGAAAGCACGATAAGGAACAGTGCAGGTAAATGATAGTCAGTAATTTGCATGTTAGACTCATGTTGTAGTATGGCCGTATGGAGAAATCCAGGTAAAGCTTGAGCAATGACGGATAAAGGAATGATTCATTTACACCGCCATTTACCTTCCTGCAATCAGCACGCAAAAACACAGTTATTTTAAACTGAAACTTTCCCTGGATGATTAATCCCCCTCCCTCACGCCCCCCGCTACCTCTTTCCCGCTCTGATATACTGTGCGGCCTCTTGTAGAGTACAGCTGAATCAGCGTGGGAACCAGCTTGCTGCGGCAGCTAACTTTCTCCAATGAAGCCACTTTATCTCCGCTGTACGGGTTCAGCAAATTGCATTGCATTGCTGGAGGGCCAGTCGAGAGGTGCTGAAAGATGGATGACGGTCGGGGGGTGTGGATGAAAAGGGAGAGGGCTAACAATACCCGTTTTTTTACTGTCGTTACCATTGCAAGTATTTTGTACCCCCCCAGTGCTTTGTAAAACTTTTACCTTTGTACCCTTGTTCATCTTCATCCTCTGGGCCTCCCGTCCTTGTCGTTCTGTGTTTTGCGGCAGTTCATCTCCCCCTCATCTCACTTTCATCACCGAGGATGAATCCATCCAACCTTGAGCTCCTCCACGCTTTGATGTGACACAGCATGGCCAGAGAGAGGCAGAACGCCGAGCTGTGATTTACTGTGCTGTGCGACCCTCCTCTTCCTCCCCCCTCTGCCTCATCATCACAATGACCCACTTATCTGTGTCCTCCCATCTCCCCATTTCTTCACTTCCCCCTTTTCATGTATTCCAATGACTCCTCTGATATCTACCGCTCTGCGTCGACCTTTATGTAAGCACGCATGCTGTGTTATTTCTGCACTGATTTCTGTCAATAAGTACAAAAACAAGTTTAACCCCTGAGATGGACCTTTTATTCCAGAGAGTCCCGTTCAGTATAACTGGTAAATCAGGTTCATATAGGTTCTTAATAGGAACTGTGAAGAAACTTGGCGAGTGAAGTGTTTTGTTGTAAAAAGGGTTCTGACTCTTTGTTCAAGTTGAGTGTTTGAATAGTCTGAATGCAGTTGGCGGTGAGTCACGGGGTCAGGCTGCTCATGCTGGTTTTGATTCGCTCCATCAGACAAGCCAGACTGAAAACGCCGCCGGGTGCTGAACACAAACACACACACACACACACGAGCGCGCGCACACACTTTCTCCGCACGCAACAACCACACTGGATGACTGTGTCGCTCTCTGCTCGTCCCTCAGACTCTCCCGTCCTCGCTGGCTGAGACGTTCTGAACAAAGTCGCTTTCACGAAAACAAACACTTAGCTCCTTGTTTTCTCTCGAGCACACATTAACCTCTACACAGAATATACACACACACACACACACAAATCTCTTTTCATGTTTTTATTACTATGTCTTTCTTTTGAATGTGCAAACACACACATTTGCCCTTGTCTGAATAGAATGGTGTCTCTGTATATATAAACACTGTTATATATATATACACAGTTAGATGACAGTGTCAGATTTTATAACTGAACTAACATCAGTCAAAAATAATTCCCCACATCTTTTATTCCGGTAACTCTGGTATTAGAAAGGATAAAAGGTAAAATTGGACTTGAGATCTTTGCTGGTCTTTGTGTGCTCATGTGTGTGTCTGTGTGTGTGTCTAGCCCTACCTTTTTAGTCTCTTGACATTTCGTGCTGTCACCCTTCCACCGCTGGCATGATGGAAAATTATTTTCCCTAAGGTAGTGGGTGTGATCTCAACTATTTTGGTGTGTCAGTCACCGGGAGGACAACAACAATTTCAAGTGTTCATCTGCATGTTAAAGTGTGTGAGTGTGTTTCCATTCTTGTCATTGCATGGAGCATTGTTAACACACTTTCTCACAAGCTCTACACGGGGCCCCGCGGTCAATGTGCGTGTGTGTACAGTATATGCGTGCGTGTGCAGTTGCCTGGAGTCATGCTTGGCCGAGTCCTCACCAGTCCAAGTGACATAGGGTTGATGGACTATATGCTGACAGGGACACACACACACACACATACACAGTCTACCAAACATGATTACAGCTACTGGATAGATCCTCCCTCACTGCACTGCTTCTTCTTGTCACCTTGTCTTAGGAAAATCACGACGCTTTCAGCTTAATTTGCATTAGGCAAAACATTTCCAGTTTTCATAGCCTCCCTGTTCCCCATGGCTGACCAATAAACTATGGTTTAGCTCAGGCAACTAAAGGACTGAGAGTACCATCAACACAAATGCAAACATGAATTACAGTGGTTTGCCACATATAAGTCCCTACAATGCCCATTCCCCACCCTTGAAAACTTTACACCATCACCATGGCTCTGTATCTGTATCTTGGCACTGGACTCACATTATAAAGTGTGCAATCATCCAACATATACATGCTGCTAAGGTAAACCTGGGTGGGACAGCAGCAGTAGAGTGCGTTTTGTTGCAGTCATTGAGTATGATGTCAGTGAGCAGTTAGTTGCTGGCAACCACTGGGGCACAGAAGCTGCACTTGCACATGGTTTCTTTAGCTTCAATTCCCAGAAGGGAGAGTTTGGAGGATCATGTGGTAGCTGGGAGGAAAGGCTTGATCCTCCCTTCATGCCTCTGCTGCACAAGCCCTGTGGTGAAATAAAATGAACCAAGGGAACCCAGGACCTTTGAAGCTGTGGTAGGCTGAATGCAGCCTCTAACCACACAGCCACTAAAAGGCCCTGCCCAGGCACAATGACATTTCCATATGATGTCTGCTCGTAATGGGTAAATGTATGTTTTTGTTGTTTGGTGCTTGGAGACTTTAGCAGCTCATTAATGAAGAGCATCTTTCTGTTCCAGGAGGAGGAGATGCCAGAGGTGGAGATAGACATAGATGACCTGTTGGAGGTCAACAGTGACGATGAGAGAGCCAGCAAACTACAGGTATACCCCTGTGTGTGTGTGTTTGACTTTACCTATGTCTGTTTTTAGCCAGTATCATTGTCATGCAGAATTTAAGTGTCATCGTATAGGGGATTTAGAGGTGAGAGGAAAGAGACGTCCTTTAATTGAGAATATGTCTAATCCCTCCGCCATGCTCTGGTTCTCCTCCCTGCACAGGAATCATTAATAGACTGCTACAAACCAACAGAGGTGAGTATATTTCTATTCTCTCTGTCGTCCATACAAACAGTAAAGCAGTCAATGTAAATGACCTTAATGTTATTGACGCTGACTACTCTGCTCTACTGGATTTGCTGTGTATAGAGGACTGTATGTTAAACCGTACCAGATGTATCTGTGTTAATGTCACATCACACACATACACACACATTTACAGTCATATTCTCCACTGTCACTTTGCTTAAGTACGACAAAAGATTTTTTAAAAAAGACCCCAAATTGCTTGCACATATACACACAAAGAGTGCAGACGTGACAGTTTTTGTTTGACACACACTATATCTGTTTAACACTTCCGGGACTTGATTGCGTTATGTGTGTCATTTGTAAGTGTACGCATGGGCGTGTGTAAAAGTGTTAAGTGTTTATGATAGGGTGAGGTGGGGTTAAGCCTTTTTTGGTGATTATAGGTGGTAATGGCAAATCACATACACCTACATATGCTAATGCGCTCCCCAACTGCAGTGTCACCCCTGGTAAAATAAGTGGGATTATAATCCTATGACAGCATTTCTTTTTTTTTTAACAGACAACACAACATAGTGTTATTTTAGCTGTATGTGAGTGTATGAGTTCGGATGTATGTGTGTCTAACTCGGTTCATTATTTCCTCCCTGCAGGACTTTGTTCGGGAGTTGCTGGGCAGGATAAGGGGAATGAGAAAACTCAGCGCGCCAACCAAGAAGGGCCTATAATGGCAGCCGCGTCATCCATCAGTCACACGCAAGATGCAGCATCTCATCTCAGACGCCCAACATCGACTATCGTCACACGAAAAAAAACAAAAAAACATTAGTTACTACTCTGCAATCACACACCACAAAAATCATGCATATAGTGCTGCAAGGTTTATAATAATATTTGACTGTTGAAAGGTACGTAAGCAAAGCAGGGTGTAAACGTATACAGGTGGGACCCTGAGACGTGCCCGAACTGCAACTGTGCTTTACCATAAACGCCGCCGCCTAATTCCACATTGTCAGAGCCATGTTCAAACTTTGCAAGCCAATGCTGTAAGCGCAACAGCCAAACACACGTAGACACCAAGGAGTCTCGTAGAAGGAGATGGTGTAAAAAAAAATGTTTGTACTGAAGTAGGTGTGACATTTTTTGCTGTAGCACTATGTAAAAAGTGCTTTATGATTTTCTCTTTTCTAAAGGGTGTTGTGCTTGTTTTGTTTTTTTTTTTAAAAAAAGTACTGTATGTTGACATTTATTGTTCACTTGATTGAAGTGTGGTCTTCAGCATTTTTTATGTCCTACTTTAAAATCAACCCTTTTATCCTTTTCCCATCAGAGATCTGTTTGTTTTATTTTGAGCACAAGTCGTTCATTCCTCCATCTTGTCCTTTTGTGATGTATAAATCGGGACTGAGCGGCGACACTTTAGCGAGCTTTAGCTTTTTACTCATGACTCCACAACACGTTTCACCACAGCAAGGCATGATGGGTGTTGCAGTTCCCTGCACAACACCTGTATGATTGGCAGCCTTCCACTTATCATGTCTCGTGGCGCATAGCTGTCCCTCATTTGAACACATATCAGTTAATTGTATAGGTTTAAGCACAAAGCCTAAACATATTTGTTTCTCACACCCAGCTTCACTCAACTTTAGTAACAGTAGCCTCGCTAATAGTGGGTGATGTTGCCTTTAAGGACATTCAGGATCAGTTCCCTTTTTACTCAGCACTGAACCTTAACTACTGACAACCTGAAGGCAAATACGGTTGTGACTTGAACCTTTGACACTTAAACCTGTCAGGGCGTGCAAGTGAAGGCGTGCCAAAACTGGTAACTGGAGTGTTACATCTTTAATCCCACAGATCGTCACAGAGATTGTTCCGTTTATCCGCTGTCCTGGAGGGGGCGCAGAATTTTAGGATGTTAAAATCGTTTCCAAGTTGCAGAAAACAAGTTCTAATAATGTATTCCCACGTTTAAGAGGTATATTTAGTTAGTTATTGTTGTTCTTGTGCACCAGTGCGTACCCTGGTACAATCGTCAGTCCAATGGGGTTGGGCCTAGTTTCATTTCCATGCAGGCAATTGTGAACCACCTGGAATGGAGC
>JAFBJQ010000733.1:251967-378803 GCA_016785345.1 Trinectes maculatus | reverse complement strand
GATTTCAACATAACACTTGCAAACCACCTGTCTTGCATGCTAACAACAAGAGAGTTGATAGAGAGTATATATATATATATATATTATAAACTTATAATCAAGCAAAAAAAAAACTTTTTGACTTAGCTACCATATATGACTTTGTAGAACTTTTTGTGTTGAAACAACGTGACGGTCACGTTGGAGAGAATCCAGGAAATTTTTCAAAATGGTGCTGTTTTTGACGTTCTTCCCAGGTTTTCGGTTATGTAGAAGGTGTTTTCACTGTCGATTGACTCCGGAGAAATGTGTCTGAGATAAACGTGTCTTTGTTGACGGAGCGCATTCAGTCTGAATTTGCATCCTCTTTGCATTTCCTCTCGTCGGTCAGAATAGGGCTAGATCGGTGTCTCCATACTAGCAGTGGTGGATTTGTTTGAAATGTGTCTTCTGGATCAGTAAACAGGAAGTTGAAGAGGAAGCCATTACTGGCAGCTGAGCTGTAACTAGGACACATATCAAGGTACGCCATACGATCAAGGAGTTGCAGGCTGATATTTTATTATTTATGGGATTTTATGTATTTTGGAAGTGTCCATACTAGAAAGCTTTACATTTGCATGTATTTTGAAAGTAGCATGTTGATGGGAACATTTTCTTGGCCCAAAGGTTTTTTTGTTTCACAAAATGAAAACATTTTCCTTTTTATACCTTTTATTATTGCTGTTATCATCATTATGATAATGATTATTCATAGTAAAACATTCAGTTTTTTTCTGTACATTCACAATAGGTATCCTTGTTTTTAAAATGTAATGTGATGTGTGGTTTTTGCTGATAATAAAAACGAAGGATGAGTCTGTACTGTTTCAACAGATATCCCTGTCCATTTTTTGTGATCCAAGGTGTGTTGCTGTGTGTTTTTGAAACAGATTGATGTTTTACCTCTCTGTGAGCATATCTGAACTGTGGCTTAGTTAAGTTGCAACCACTTAACTTAGCCCATCATAAATATTAAATAAATAGCCTGGTGTTGTCTAACCTCAACAAAATGCACCAACAAGCACATACAGCTCATATATGGAGAATTTTTTGATCGTTTGCTGAACTAATGGAAATTAGTGATTGGAAATGAGTGCATTGCCCAAGACTCTTCCTTCTAAAGAGGCAAGCAGATGTTGGTATTTCTGCATGTGCATTTGATTGTGTGTCATTTAGATGCGTTAAGATCTGCAGGCGTCTGTGTGTGGTCTTTGGAGTGCATGTGCTTTCACGTGCCTGTGTTTCTGCATGCGAGGCAGATTGGAGCATCATGCTTGCCAGCGTGTTCCCTCTCAGTGTGACACAGTGTGGCAGCGGTTTATTAGGAACGCCCCTGTGCACTGAGTGATTCCGAGCTCCTCAGGCTGTGACATTATTGTCCAGTGTGCACATGAGTAGCCTTCCTCTGCAGCATGTCTGCCTCCACATGGACCAGCCTACTGACCTACTGTGTGTTGTTGCTAGGTAGATACTGCTCATTGATCTCTGAGAAAGCCTTGACACTGTTATTTAAAAGGCCTTTGTGTGGGCGTCAGACAGAATCATCACAATATGAATCTTAATGTTTAATAGCGATGGCTGATTGGTGAGGGAGCACGTCATCCCCCACTGCAAATCAAAGCTCATATATTTAGATTTCTGACGGCGAGTCATGTGGAAGAATACAGGCCAGTTTATGGAGGAGACAGACAGAGACAGACACACACACACACACACACACACACACACACAGTGAATGCACCACTGCTTTTATTCCCACAGAGAATGTGATAACGGATGCTTTCTGACACACATTCCCAAAACAGCCTTGTGGATTTCACTGCAGGAAACACATTTGCACACATGCTGATAATGATGATGCTGATGATGCCTTGTGTTGGAGGGAATAGAAAGGCAAAGTGATGCCAGTGCCACTGTGCAGCGTGACACGTCTGTGTGTGCCTTTAAATTCCATGACCCACTTTTCACAGCTGGGGCTGGCTGGCAGGGAGCACTCCTGCACGCTGCCTTGAATAATTGGGACTGCAAGGTGAATGTGAGGAGAATAGCGGAGGATTGGAGCTGCCCCCCTGCCAGACAGCGAGCCTGGTTCAGCCAGCCGTCTGCACACCAGCTAAGACCTCAAGCCGCTGCTGGTCATGGTTTGTCAGAATGTTAATCCTGATGTGAACCGAGGCAGCTGTGTGACAGTAGAGAGGAGGGTAAACAAACGCATGGATTGAAATTAAATTGGCGAGATGTGCTATTTCTTTATTCGTGATCGAGCCACGTTTCAACCAAAACATCATATCTTCATCATGTGAAACAGCCTCCTGTAAATTTCATGGCTTCCCATCCCCCTCCTCCTTTTACCATTCCCTCTCTTGATCTCATATGCTCCATGCTTCCCTACTCTTGTCGTCCTTCTCTGTTTCCCCCCCCTCTCCCTTGTGGATGACGTGATTCATCATGCCAGGGCTTTACAGACAGGGAGAGAGGGAAGGGGGGCAGCTTGAGAATGTTAAAAGATGCAGGGATACACTATATGACCAGGGTGGTAAAGAGAGAGATAAGAGATAGGGTGACACCAACAGCATCTCTCCCCATCTCGCTGCGGAACCCAAGTGCAAGATCAGACAAACGCTGGGGTGAAGTGTCACGCTGCTGTAGCCTGATCATTCATTCATATGACAGGCGATTCAGCCAAACACCATCACTCATTACTCAGACTGCGAGGAAGAAGAGGGAGGAGATATTGTAGTCTGCCACCGGGCTATATTTGTATATATTTGGGCTATACTGATATAAGTGGAAGATGTGTACTATTGTGTACTATTTGGCGCTCAAATGTTTTATTTCATGTCACCATATGTGTAAATGTACTTCCAGCTGAATTTAAGTAAAGTACTGACACCTTATCATGAATGGCATCATGCTACAATGAATGCACTAGTATGAATCGACTTGTTTTACCATGAAATGGATCCTGTGACTGATGCAGTGTTATTATATTGTTATATTGTTAACACTGATGCATCAATACATGTAAGTAACAGTTTACTATTCAGGTGGAGTTTTAACTTCTAGATATAGTAGTTTAGTCCAATGGGTCAAAAATTCGGGCCTCGTCAAGGGCCATGAGATAAATCTGAAGGTTCATGAAGTGATTAATCAATACGAGAAAGACTGAAAAATAATAATTATTTTATAAATAACGAGGGTTCATTTGTGTCTGTGTTCTCCCATAACACAGGAATAAACAGGGAGTCAGTTTACGGCGCCTATATGTTGCGGATTTATTGTCATTGTTGTTTATTGTTTTACAGTTTATCTGGCCCCGAAGCCTGCGACACAATAAATGCCTGGATATCGGACAATAAACACTGCTGTTATAAACACGACGTGGGCAATACCACTGTAGCCACCCGAGGGATTAATAGCAGGGATTTAGATTTAATAGCACTGTTTACTGGAGTCACATAGCCATATGTCTGCTGGCCTGTCTGTGTATGAACTCACTGTTTTGGAGGCGTGTTTTCTCTGCTGTGATTGGCTCTTTTCTGTGCATGCTGATTGGGCTGAGATTGGTCAGCTGCACAGGGTCTCATACCTAGATACAACACACAGTGGAGTGTGCATGTGTGAGTGTGGCTGATTTCCTTTTTGCCTTTTTTAAATTCTTAAGAATATAAGTGATTATGTTAAAAACACTGCCCTCAGTCACACCAATATATTTGTATATAACCCAAAAATCAAACACATCTCTATTCGCAGGACACTAAATGCGAGAAATGCCTTTGTGAGGATTGTGTGGCAATTCACAACTAAACTGTGAATACCCCACCACACTGTTGATGTGTTGTTGGAATGTTTTGTAGGTGGTGATGTCAACACAACCACGTGTCTCTGCAAGCTGGTCTGCAAAATGAATTTTCACACCTTATGTCGTATTTACCTTATTACCACCCAGATCATTTCTAATATTTGCTCAGCACCAGATAATTAGTTGCTATGATACATTTGGCTGCTGTTTAAAATATTGCAATTAGAGGTACAGAAATGCATAATAGCTATGAACACATGAAAAAAAAGATACTGTATATGGTACTTTTGTTGGGTCATGCTCTGGGTCCAAATGAATCCAGATGAACCAGTGAGGTGCAAAGAGGCCGCTTGTCCTTAAAATGAATCTGTTCCTCGATCTGCTCCTTCGTCAGCAGCACCCACCCCCACTCAGCTGATTATAGTCTTTCATGAAGAGCGCTGGGCTTTAATCAGCAGAGGATCACAATCCCAGAGTGGAAATGTCTGATATCCATTTCTCCTAAATTCTTACACTCATTTAGGTCCAGCAAAGAGATGAAATTCTTTCTTCCATCACTTACTCTGTGCCATCGACATACAAATACAGATCAGTTGGTGTGTGTTTTTTTTCTTCATGGTGAGTATTTATTGATGAGCAATCAAGCCTCTGTTTCTGTGTTGGGAGAAACCTAACATGTCATTCTCTTGGGAACCAATTACAGACAGTTTGTGGAGGCTTTCATCACGAACACTTCAACACACATGACCCTGAACCTCGCCCCGGGCTTAACCACCACCTACTGACCCAACCCTGTGGTAACCTTCATTATTGACCTTCAGTGTTTCTGACACTAGTGATGAACAACAAAACAAAAAAAGACATCATGTGCAAACACTGTACAGACAGTAAAGAGGAGGGGGGTTGTCTGATGTCCGGAGGGGTGTGCGTGTATGCTTTTTCTGTCTGTCAGTATATGAGTGTTGCCTGCAGGACAGTATCCATTGCTTCCAATTCCTGCATCTGGGGAATTGCCAAACAGCTGGTTGCCATGGTTGCAGGTTCCTGTGCACCAATCAGTTGGCACTTTGCTGGCGGACTGGAGATGTGAGAAGGTTTTAGCCTGCACAGGCTGGTAAATATGAATGATATGAGCAGAGATTGGCAAACATTTAGCCAGGAACAGTAAATCCTGGCTCAAATATCACCGGATTACTTAAAATAACAATGGAGATCATTTCTTTCTCAGGTCTCGTGATCTAATTAAAATGCATTATTGATAAAGGTTTGCTTTGAGGGCAAACACCTGATTTGTCTGTTTTCCTCTGTTGCTTGTTGCCATTTTCACATAGAGTGCAGATTAGTAATTAGTAAATACAGTTTGGTATGTAGTATAATTAATGTCAATGTGTGGTGCATGTTCACATGTAGACATATCCACAGCATTAAAATAAACATGTTTTGAACAGTGCTGCGATTAGTTGAATCTGGTGATAAAAATATTGTGTAAATGACATCCATTGAGAAAATCACTCAGTGTTTGAATGTAGTTTTGATGAGTCAATATTTTCAATGTGAGAAGATGGCTCCCCCTGCTGGTTGCTTGCAATGATCAATATAATGTTTACCAAGGTCACCACCATGCTGAAAACTATGTTTTTTTTGTCTGATTACTTATTCTTTTATTTTATTGTCAAATTCTCACTATTTGTTTGTATGTTGCCATTTCTTTTTCATTTCTAACATTTTAAAGTTTATTGTTAAACTGTAAAAAACCATACCTTCTCTCTCTCTCTCTCTCTCTCTTTCTCTCTCTCTCTTGGAGAGAAAGCAGACATCCATTGACTAACAGTGTTAAGGA
Source organism: Trinectes maculatus (assembly GCA_016785345.1). Taxonomy (NCBI): domain Eukaryota; kingdom Metazoa; phylum Chordata; class Actinopteri; order Pleuronectiformes; family Achiridae; genus Trinectes; species Trinectes maculatus. Next base: position 373,140 of record JAFBJQ010000733.1, on the reverse strand, counting down.
ATTTAAAATCAATGGCCGACTGACATGTCGGTCATTGACTGTGGTCATGATTTAACCACATACACACCGATGTAGTCTTATTGCCAGTAGATGTCAGTAGTCTACTTTCTTATGGCTCATAATATAGTTTTACTTGAATACTATTTTGCCCTGGATTAAAGTAATGAAGTAAAACATACTAAAATTAAAATGTACTTTTTTTCTGGTCTAAAATTTAGAAATGTGTGAGTTTTATTTATTATTTATTTACACGTGTCGGGAAAAGGAAACAAACTCCAGGTGGGACTCATTTATCCCAGTTTAGCCCCGTTTTGTCACGTTATTTGTCAGGAACTTGTTTCCACGCGGTCGCTACAGACGTCAGGATGCTCTGACCCCCCCCAACCACCACCACCTGACCTGGGGAAGGAGGGAGGGAGGGAGTCCGGCTTGTCTCGGGTTCAGTCCCCGCAGCAGGTCCGTCGGGTTCCGGCCTCTGATCCCTCTCAGCTGACGTCAGGATAATGGCGGACCGGGATGGCAGCGACGCATCTCCTCCGGAGTCCCAAGGTGAGTTTCCCCGGACACGGTCGAGTTTGCTCGGACAAACTTTTTATGCTAACAGAGTGATGAGTAAAGGACGCGGTTATGGCTTCGTCTATTTCTGTCAGGGTTATACAGTGTGTTTCTGTCAGACTGAGTCAGTCGGCTGGTCACGGGAGAGGGATTAACTATAAACCTGTCGCCGTGTGTGCGTGTTAAACTAACAGTAGTTTGTAGTTGTAGCTTTTGTTGTTGTTGTTATTTGTCGTTGTTAATGGACGCCGGGCCGAACCCGGCTGTAACACACCTGTTGCTGACATTTTGTCAACTCGTCGAAACGCTGCTGCACTTACTGTGACAGGTGAATTAATGACAATGACAAGAGGCTTTGTCCGAACAAATAATAATTATCTGTTAGCTTCTATCGCTTAGCTCGAAATAAACAAACAGTTTGGACTCGTTTTGATAAAACCTCCAACTTGAAACCGGACACCTGTGTCCCAAACTGTGAAGTAATTGTGTCAGCTATAAACTGGCAACTCTATACTCTTTTTTGAATCTGCTGTTTCATTTAATTCCTTTGAAAAAATGTTGTTTGAAAATATAAATAATAAAAACATAAAGGTGTTTTGTGTTTGACGGTGCGATAGCGGCTGTCAATCAATTGATTTGTGCTCCAAGACAAAGCAGTTCATTAAACTCGCCAGGTGTGTCGCCAAAATCAAAGAAACGGGACTATTGTAGAATAAAAGTAATTAGTTCGGCCCTTAATTATAATGATCTTAACATTTCTGTTGTGGTTTAAGTGGTTCAAAATGTGAAGGGTGTTTATTTTATTTCATTTGATACAGTAATAACTAAAGCTGGACTGATACCATCCAGTTTTCAAGGTCAGAGAGTGTCTCAGGCCTTGGTTTGAACATTGCAGCTCATGGTACATGGTAATTTTAGTAAGTCTGTGTTTTCTCTTGTGCAGGTATACGTAAATGCTGTGTTTAAATATTCTTTAGCTTGTTGGTTCAAGTTTGATTAGTCTAATTCAAGCAAGTTTGCCTTGTTGACAGTGCTGCAAACTGTCCACATCCATTTTCTGTCACCTTGTGCTTTACATCCTGGTTGTAGTTTAGCATCTAAAAACAACTTTTTTTTAAAAAAATATACAGCATTTTTCTAATGTTCTTCTGGTACTTTTAGATCCACAAAATGCTCAGTCCACTGCAACAACATGGCAATCTATGACATACCTTAGTTGCCTCACAATATGCCTGTTCAAAAATACTTTCCCAATTCGGGCATCAACACACAAAACACAGAAGGAAATAAGTATGAGGGAAAGTATTTATTTAGGCTAAAACCTCTCCAGACTAAAATTTGCAACTCACATTGATTCACAACAGCCACAACACAATGTCAACTTGCTGAATCTATCCCAACACCTAACTTCAGATGTAAAATTGAGCTTTTGCAGATTTACACAAAAGCGAGAAGGGAGATAACTGATGAAAATGGCTGTTGGTCTGTAAGAACCGCAGTAGTCAATTTGTTCCCTTCACCGTGTCTCTCACATTCATTCAATAGGTGTGAGAAGGGTGTGTAGCCTGACTGATCTGGTTAAAGTCTGAGTGTAGGATTACTGTATCCTGCAGGGACAAAGATCAAATTGCTCTGTGTTGAATACGTGTGTTTGTCCAACATGTGCTTGTGAGGGAGATGAGGCAGCAAGTCTTGTCCCAAGGTCCTTAATATATTAAATGTCGCAGATTAAGTTGTGATTTGGATGCATTTAGCAGCAAATAGTATAGTATAGCAAATGGTATAGTAATAGTTTCTTTATAAAAGTTTATCGCATCTGAGGCCAACTACAAAGGGTGCCGCTGTGATGTGTTTGAGCAAAGACGCCTCTGAGGCATTGTGTCTTAAATAATTGTGTCACTTCAGTGTTTTAACACATCTAAGTGGCTTTAAGATTTCAAGCTGTCGTGCCGGTTGTTAATATCTATGTATATTTGCTCTGCTGGATGTGGGATAAGCTTATGCAAGCACACACCTCCAGTAAAGGTTGTTCAGGCAGTTGTTTGCGTTGTGGTTGAACAGACTTCCAGTCACTGCAATGATATCCCCTTTACAGAGATGCAGTTGAAGATGATTTTAAATGTGGATTAACAGATTTCAGCACCACTTCAGTGCTACAACAGCAGTATTCTCTAGATGAGGCTTCCGCCTCATGAGACTTACATCCTGACACATATTGAAGGATTTCCATATTAACTGTACAGCTGTGGTGGCTCTTTAAGGGAGAGGATTGAGGCGGGGACATATACCATGTGCTTCCTGAACACACCCCTTGTACAGATATTGCTTCAGTTTCTGTGCATGTGCGTGTGAGAGTGTGCGTGCGTGTGCACACATCACATTAAAGTGTGCATGTCCTCTGCTCTGCCACTCGACCACTGCGTCACTGGCCCATGTGCTGCTGTTGTTAGGGAAACCCATCACCGGCACTGGCTCACTTTCCACCGCTGGATTCTCACTGAATATTTCAACAACCCTGGTTGCCTGCTTTTAAACGTGCATGTGTGTGTACATGAGTGTACATGTGTTGTGATGCTATTTTTCTGACAAGTTGGCATTGGCAGAAAAGGCCTAGCGTGAGAGCACCAGGGAGTGAGAAGGGGGGGCTGCAGCAACAGTAGTGGTAGCAGCATCAGCAGCATCAGCTCCATCTCTTTCGGGGCGAGGGAGTCGAGTGAAGTGCACTCCTTCCAGCTCTCAGCCGATCCGGTCTTGTGGATTAAGTCTTCTTTTCTAAGCCAGGCTTCAAGAGCTCATCCTCTCTGGCCCTCAGTCACTCCTCTTTCCATGCCAGGCACTGCCATCACAGGCAGTGTAGGGCACGGTATGGTGAGCGTCTATGTTTATCCCATTCATGCTCTGTGTACTTGACTCTTTGTCTATCATCTTTATCTGTCTCAGATTTCTGTCATCTACTGCAGCTCTGTCTCTCTTCCTCTCCATTTTGTTCCTGCTGTATCAGACTGAAAGCTGCACGACTAAGGCATTGGCTGTTAGTGTTAGCTTTTAGCTGTTTGGATTCTACATCCTCACTAATAGGACGGCTCTTAGAGGCAATCTCATTGACCAGCATCCTCTGGGGTCCATCACTGACCTGCCTCCACCCAGCCCACCCACTCACCACTTTAGAGTGGGATGGGCAGGGGGCTGGGTGAGTTAGCCAGGGGCACAAGGGTTAGCAACAGGGTAGGTGATGCCAGAGGGTAAACGAAGGAGACAAGGAGGAGGTGCCGAAGGTGGCTCACAGGGCAAGTGGAAGCTGAGAAAGGGAGGCAGCCGCTCTGCCATCCCGGCACTCTTCACCATCACTGAGGAAGAAGAGGGACAGAAGCAGAGAGATGCTCGGAGAAGGAAGAAAAAAGGTATGGAGGATAAGAAACTGAAGGTGGAGAGCACAGTGTATTTTTATATTTTGATACTTGAACTGAAGTGAGTATATGTGTGTGTGAGAGAGAAGCATTCAAATCTGGGACAGAGATGTTTAACCATTCAGTGTTTAAGAAGAAAAAAGTCTGTATTTCTTTATATGTTGCTATTTATGGAGAATATGTGTTGTCTTGTATTACATAGCTGTGTTCAATCAGTGCAAGTGTGTATTTTGGTGTTTGTTTATGTGTGTATGCTGTTTGCAGAGGAAGTGACCTCTCAGCTATCCAGAGACAGGTGCCTGTCAGGTCCGATGAGAAAGCACAGTTTGTGTGTGTGCGCGCGTGTGTGTGCGCGCGTGTGTGTGGTTTTCGTCTGTTTGTGTGTGGAAACCAGCTGACGAGGCAGGATTCGGTCAAGGCAAGGGCGACAGATGAGTGAAGGTGCAGTCCACTTCACACGAGTATGTGGTTTTAATGCATCAGTAAACAGATCAGTCAATCAGCTGGGCAGAGAGTGTCTGCAGTTACAGCTGATATCATCATGATCCACATTCACTTTTAACTCTCTTAACCAAAACCTTAAAAATCGGACAGCCTTTAAAAAAGATACAATGTCAAAGTTGTTTTATTCAAAAGCATCCCAAAGAAACAAACGAGAAAACAAGGAACAAGCAAAATTTTAATTATTCTTTATGGCCCTTTTTGTGAAAAAAATTGTCAGAAGTTATAGCGAGTAATGACAACAGCAGTCACCACAATGTTCTGGACTAACACTTCTATGTGCATTGACTACAGACTAATGTGCCATAGCCACATGTCCTGCATTCGTTATATAGGCCTGAAAGCCCTGTGTTGGCTTGAGCTTAGCGTTTAGCTTAGCATTAGCAGCGGCTAATCCTCTGTGTCTGCAGGGGAGGCGAGTGATGCACAGCCTGCTACACACTGGCTCGGACAGCACAGCATTAATCGCTCACTCTGACCATTTAATCTCACTGGCAGTGAATTTAGATGGATAGGGGGTGGGGAGCTGGCGTGCACACGCACATGCACTGACACACACACGCACACACCATTATAGGGGGAGGGCAGGCCAGATTAAACAGTCGCCCTTCCCCGTCTCTCATTCTGTGTCTCTTTTACATGCGCACACATGCATGTACACACATTGACAAAAGGATGGGGGCTGGAAAGTCACTGCAACCTGTCTCACACTCAGTCGGCTCTCAACAACAGTGACACAGACAACAGCTGACCTCTCCCTACTTCTTTCTTCCTGCCACCCCTTCACTCTGGAAACAGTTGAGATTTGAGTGGTCCCTGTTTTCGGTTGTTTGGAATATCACATTTTTGCTTTTCTTTGACCCCCGCCACCCACCCCACACTGAATCATGGACTTTGGATTCAGGATTATATCGCGTAGTGTGGGATCTTTCCAGGAAGTAGGATTGTTGAGTCTGGCCCCTGGATCTGACTAGTCGGACTGGGACACTAGTCAGAGGTTCTGCATGTCCCAGTCTGACCCTTCCTGGTATCATGATTAAAAATCAAGGTAATGATGTGCTGAGACATGTACATTGTCATTTATATGTCAACACTGATGGAACAGGTGCAGGGTGGCCATGAATATGTCGACAACACAGTACATAGGGACAGAACAGTTTTGCTTTTTGCTTTGTGCACCAGCATTGGGAGCGCAGACTAAAGTGCAGACTGTATGAATTGTATTGTTAACCCAGGAGGGATTTGAACATCCATAAATGACCTTAAAGCCAGTGGTTGATTTTTCATTTTGCTCCAGAGTAGAGACATGATCAACATATGGAGTTTTTTGACATATAAAACATTTGTTGCACCTTTTTGATTATGAAGCCTTTTATTATTATATAGTTTCCCACATATCATGTTGATAGTTTGAAAATTATGAAGGTAGATTGTACATCGAAAGGCCGCCAGGGTCTTTGCAGGGTTATTCATTTTATTACTTGGCTTTAGTGCCAAATACCAAATGAAATTGACTTTGGTGTGTTTGCAAAAGCTGTAAAACAGTGCGCATAAGCCAGTGAACTCACTGCTAGTGGCGGTTTGTTTGTTTAATGACCTCTACAACAGATGGGCTAGACTGTGAGATGCAGCAGGACACAACTGTATGAGGGGCCGTCAGGGACATTATTCAGAATTACCATTCACACACACTACTGAAATGCTCTCATACACATATATGAAATGCTCTCACACACACANACAACTGCACCAGAAACAAAACTAACACACTACATTACTGGTATCTAGCACTGTAAAACCAATTATATTGACTTAGTTGTGTTTGCAGAGGCTGTTAAACAACCATCTAGTGTACATATGCTTTGTACCTTTATATCTTTCAAGAAGATTGAGGGGGAATAAAACACAACTGTCCTGCTTTAAACACAGTGTAAGAAAGGAGCTGATTCTCCTATATGCAGTATGGCAATGTGCTACTCACAGGGTTAGTTTTGTACCATACACACAAAATCACACCCCTGACGTGTTCACAGAATACGGCATGTGTCGTATGTTCAATGATACAGTGATAAGTGGACATTTGGCTGTTATTTAAACTGATATGAATAAGGATAATATATTTTGAACACCTATAGTATTGTAAAACACACACCTGTTACTTGGTATTTTTTTCCTGATGTATCATATTACTGTTTCCTGCTGCGCTGATGCAAATTTCTCACAGTGTAGCGGTGTGTACAGTATATAAATTGTTTATCCATAATTTGCTTATCGTCTATAATTGTAAATTGATAAAGTCCTTTTTTCCCCTCATCTAACCTCTTTATCTCCATTTTGTTCTCTTCGGTGTCTTTGTGTTTTTTATGTGAGACCTTTTAAAAGAAAGGCAAGAGTTTCTTGGTTGTGTGGTTAATTGTGTTGCCAGGCCTTCTCCGTGAGGTGCTCTCGCTCAGGCTGTCAAATTAAATAAAGTGGTTCGGCCTGTCACCACCAGCTTATTGTGTTGTTACCCACTTGGCCTGTCTGAGGGGTTTGCTACATCATTCTCCAAAAGTGAACTAGCCTGACTTGAGCTATTTTGTCTTTTTGATAAATAGCGACCTGAACTCTCCTCCAGAGTTCATCTCATTTGTGTTACTATTGTACTTAATAATAAAGCCTATTCACAGATTCCCATTTCAATATTTGTCTGCGGGACATTATCCTTCTCTCTCGATGAGCTAATCTTTTGTATGAGGAAAATGATTATACCAGAAGGGATGGATAGACTAGACATTATTGTAACTTGGCCTAGCCAAACCTTTCCTGTTATAACAATAGCCATTATGAAACCAGTTTTGGGGCTGGTGCACCTGAGGCAGGGAACGCTTGTTAGTAATTGATTACACTCCTCCATTGCTGTTTCACGAACTGTGACACGCAATACCTCTGCTGCTGTGCCCTCAGGTCTTTGTCCAGCATCTCCTTTGTGTATTAGTGTAAGACGTCTGAATGTGTAAGGGTGCAGATGCCACAAGCAGTTTGGATTCATATCGTTTTCTGCAGCACAACAAACTACGAGATGTGGAAATAGGTGAAAATGATCCCACACAAAATAACGAAATCTCTGACTGATTGAAGTCCATGCATCGATATGCAGGCAATGAAATGTGTTGAAAGCCAGATCTATGGAAGTTGTCAGTTTAGTCTAGGTCAGGGGGACTGGTTTAATTTGGTATCTGGGGCAGATTGGTCTCTGCGGACACTCCACCTTGCTGCACTCACACTATATCTGTTGTATCAAATGGTTATTTAGCACAAATGACTGCATTTAGTGTATCATGTGTGTTGCTGCAAGTGTGACTAATATTTGCTGGTACGGTTTGTCCTTGGGTCCTTGATTAATGAAGCCAGCTTTCAACAACAAAGCAAAGGAAAGGTGTGCGGTATGTTTTCATTGTGACCCATCTGTTTCAGCATACAGCTCAGTGATAGGGCTCTGCATCTAGGTCCAGGAGGCTGGCCTGAGAGTGCTGAGTCACCTGAGCCTGATAGTGCCATTAATCAATGGCTTAGCTCTGGCTGAGCTGAGTGTAGACAATGCAACACACACATTCGACAACACAGGAAACATGGTATATATGGTTTCACCCTGTTCTGTTTCCTGTAGGGATAAACTGCACAGCATAGAAAAGCAGGGGAGACGAGTAGGTGGACTTGCAGATTGTCAACCAACTTTTAATCCACCTCTTTTATAACTCCTGCGCAGCTCCTCTTGTCCTTGTGTACATTGAAGGTCGAGTTTTTGAGTTCATTTTTGTCAATCTGGTATCTCAGGAATACATCGAGGGAATTTCTCCTTCATCCCAGGGATGGTCACATGTTTAGGTCACAGTTTCTGTGAACATGAGGAATGTGCAGAAGGAATTCTCACTACATCAGATACAAATGTTCCCTCATACCTGGGGATGAGAGGCCAAAAGAGACACCAAAGGTCAAAAGTCAATGTCATTATGACCCCACAAAGCATGTTTTTGGCCTATTACGTAACTGTTACTATTATTAACTAATTATTTAATTCATTAATCATGAGAAAATTTCACACAAGTATCTCTCCCCAATGATCTTGAAGTTGCTTTGTTAAATGCGAGACTAAGTGTGTGACTGTGTGCAGTTTTACACTGGGTGTTTTTACTTGAAGTAAAACCTTTATTATCCATATGGACAGGTAATAATTTTAGCCTTTTTTGCATTGTCTTGTAAATTTTAATGGTGACTCTTTCTTATTTTGTCTCATCAGCCTCGTACTCTCAGTACAAATCAGAGGATGGCACAGTGTCGTCAGCCAACACCCGGCCGAGCTCCTCAGGCTCTGGGCAGATCTACACTCCCATCCCGACCCCTGTCCCCACTCTCACTCCCAGTCGCACCAGCAACAGCCCCAGTAACAATGCTGCTACCAAAATGGGTGAGTCACGCTGGTGTGCGCTGTAATGCTGTATTTCTTTCAGGTTAACAAAAAAGTCTAATGCTCTTTAATCGTTTTTTGTGCTGCAGACTCATTACTCTTCAACAAGATTGATGAGAGGCAGAGGATGGCCCGTGAACGTCGGGAGGAGCGTGAGAAGCAGAACGGTGTGTGTGTGTGTCTTTGTCTGTGTGTGTATGTGTGTGTGTGTGTGCAGCTGAAACCCCCTCACATCAGCATGTAAAGGGATTTTAACTGTACCCCCTCCATTATTTTTTTTTTATCTTTCCCGCAACATATCATGACTGAACTTGGTTGGTAGCTGTGGTGAAGTGCCCCTTTCTCTGGTTGTTACATAAAGTCTTGGCAGGAGCCTGGTCACTCAGTTACCATGGCACCCATGTTACATAATGAGTCCAGCCATGGGACAGGTTTTAGGCAAGCTGGGGATTTGTGTGTTGTGTGTGTGTGATTGAATGACACACCACAAATGCACATTAGGGCGTCGTTGTGTGTTTGTGACTGTGTTTTAGTAGTATGTTTGTGCTGTGGTATTATAGGATGGTCATACCCCTGGCTCCAGCTGAGGGGCTGACGGATTAACTTTGTGTTCATAGCTAAAGCCTAGTCACATGATCTGCAGCTGACCCATCACACTACTGCTGTAAGCCTGTGTGTGAATATGAATATGTACACTTTAATGATTTCTCTTAGTTGTTTTATCACGTAAGTGTATGTGAACACTTGTGCATATGTTTATCAAATTATGACCAACGTGTGTGTGTCCATCATGCCTCAGCTGTGAGGGAGGCGCAGTGGCAGGCGCGCGAGGAGCGAGCCAGGCAGCACTATGAGAAGCACCTGGAGGAGAGGAGGAGAAAGCTGGAAGAGCAGAGGGTAAAGGAGGAGAAGAGACGGGTGGCGGTGGAGGAGAAAAGACGGCAGAAACTGGAGGAGGACAGGGTACTGAGTCACAGATTTGTTCACAGCTCATGTAAACACACACTTTAATGTTTACACACTTCTCACTCCCAAGATCTGAGTGCAACCTGCTTTCATGCATCTGCGCCAGGGTTTTCTAAATAGGCCATTAATTTATGCATCATTTAGAAACCCATAACACGATCCTGAGGCAGCACATGTAAATGGCACTTGTTTGGATTTTAATGCTGGGAGTGTGATGATTGTTTTTCTGACCAAAGGTTCGCCACGAAGCAGTGATCCTTCGGACGGTGGAGAGGAGCCAGAGAACCAGACAGAAGCCCAACCGCTGGTCGTGGGGGGGGTCCATGCACACAAACACTCCCAACACACCAGCTGGTACTTGAACACAACACACATATACCCACATGCTTGACTTGCACGAACTCACAATGGTCACGGTCACAGTTGGTGTGAGAATTTCGACTGAATACCCCTGATAGCTCATCTCTCTGATGAGCTATCTCCTCATCTGACTGCATGTCTCTTGTGTAAATATGTCTGCCTGCCTCTGCGTGTCGTTATTCTTCTGCCATGTTTATATTTGAACTTTTCAGATCCGCTGCCCTCTGTTGTTACTGCTGACTCACACCCCGCTCTACCTCTCTGCCTCTCCTTCCCCTCTCTCTCTTTCTCTCCCCCAATTCTCACGCTCTACCTCGTTCTCTTTCTCATACTCTTCCTCTCGAATCTCTCTGCTCTCTCCGCTTTGTTTCTCTGCCATTGTCCTTCCCCCTCCTGGTCCAGGTTTTGTCGAGTCGGCTTTCCTCTATCCGCTCGACCTTGCAGGACTGGAGCACGTGCAGAGTGCTTTCAGTCTCTACCACAGATATGGAATGACCTCCCAATGTGAATATTATAGCACTGTGTCACTTAGCTGGCTGGTGTTAGACTGCCGACTATAGCACTGTAATTGTAAACAGCCCCTTTGCAGCACAGTGGTGTTAGTCTTAATGTAGGCCGGTGTGAATGGCATGATTAGTGTTTGTTGTTTTAATTGCATGTAGCATTCCTGACATTGTTATTTTTAGGATCAGTCATTTAAACCAATTATGCCCATTTTTAGATTAATAAGATTGATTTTAGCACTAATTTGTGTTTTCATATAATATTAACTATCCCCATTCGTGACATAATTTGTAGTTTTTATTATATCTAATCTCAATTAAATAGACCTCATAGACTAGAGTAACCCCTCCACTGAGTAAATGCTGACCCCAAAATCTCTTCTTCTCCTTGTCTTTAAGTTCCTCACTCCAATAATGTGCCATTCATTGCATTTAATTATGCTGCCTCTTTGTTAGATGGTGACAGACGGTCGGTGTCCACAGTGAATTTATCCAAACATGCAGACCCCATCATTACCAAGCGCCTCTCCTCATCCTCGGCCACACTCCTGCACTCGCCAGACCGAGGTAATAAAAATAACTTTACCAGTATTATGTATTGCATTCTTCACTCGTGATGGTCCTACATTTGGTTGCATCTTTTTGACGTTGTTTGTGAAGTTTTGACCTTCCTTGAGTCTCTTAAGCAAGGAATTAAATTAATTAGCTCTAAAATTGTCCGACTACTAAAGTATATATATATTTACAGAACAATTAGTCATGTATGCTTTGATTTTCATATGTTGCGGACAGGGTTAAAGATGAGAACAGCCTCCTCCCCTGTCATTAGCAAAGCTCAGTCCAAACTGCGCCTGCTCCAGGGAAAGACCGCCCAACACAAAGACACAGGTGTTTTCTGGGAGATGTGTACACACATTGTTATAAGGCAAAAAGATCATGGGCTGGAAACTGTAGGAATAATCACAAACAAAAAAATAACTACAAAGTAAAATCAAGAAAGCATGGATGTTGCATTCATAATAAAAATGCATCTCTGAATTGTCCACAGACATTTAACAGGTAACATTTTGTCTTCCAAACTTTTGATGCTGACATCCTGCTCTATAAGATTATATTTATGTGTCCACGATAAATACTGTATGTGTGCATTTGTTTGCACTTGTGTGTTTCATCAGAGGGATCAAGATTTTTTTTTCCGACTCTGGCGTGACCCCCTTTCTCTAATCCTCTGTTGGATAATCTTTTTGTTTTTGTGGGAACAGTTTTTTATCCCAGCTGAAAAATGGACACCCACATTTCCACAACACACACACGCGTAAATGAAATGCACCATGGAAGCGCTGACACTGTGACAAAAGTCACTCTGCTCTTACTGAGATAAACTGTAAAGCCAGGCACCGTTTTAAACGATTAATTTTACAGTTTCCAGCCTTGTTGTATCTTTTCTCACTTTGGATCCTGCAACTTTTCATACAGCGCTTGATCACCAGAGTGAGCAATTCTGTATGTTTGCCTGTTAACCATTACTTTGTCTTTTTAAATGGCAAGTCAGGTTATCATAAATGTTAATTTAAATGAATTCATTTAATTTTGACACGCTTCTTGCCCCAGGTACCAACAGCTCTGCATGGCCAAATGTTTTATGTTACCGGCATTAAAGCTTTCAGCACTTTTTGAATCAATATGACAATGTCTGTTTATTTAAATGCTCTCCTCTGTGGTTGCTCTTGGTTTGGGCTTCACTTCATCCTGTTGGTTTTCCACTCACAATTAACACTGGTGCATGCAGCTGAAGGTGTAACATACTGTATGTGTGCATGTTTATGACTTAAACTCTTGTCTACACTGGAGGCACTGCAGTTCCAGGGAAGGTAATGGTAATAACTACAGTGATATTGCACCAGTTTTAATCTGCATTGATCAGTGGATGATTAATAGCTTTAGTTGTCAGTTTTAAATGTTATGCCTGTGCGTGTTTTCAGGTCTGCGTCGTCTTCCATTGACAACATGGGAAAGCAATGTGGTGAACCGCCTGCAGCAGCCGACACACTCCTACCTGGCCCGCAGTCGCAGTGCTATGAGCCTGTCTGGAGAGCAAACAGGTAACACTCATAACATACCTCCTGGCTCGTGTTGTGTGCAGGGTCAGGGTCACACACACATACATACACACAAAACTATAAATCACTGAGGGATTTCTGCTGTTTAATCAGATTTGGCTTGGCTTAAAGCATTATATCGTCTGAAACTTTTCATCACCAGCCTGTATCAGGCACTCAGAATAGCCTACGGACACACAACCACACAAGTCTAATCAAGTACGCTATTTAGGAAGTATTCCCTTATTGTAATCAGTCTTTATTTTCCTGATGTTTGATGATTGTGATTTGCCTCGTTCCATCACTTAGTGGAAATGAGTTTTTCTCTCTTTGAATGTTTAGCGTTTGTTATGACTGATTGATAAATACTTGCTGCTATCTAGATCCGTCTCATTATAATACAAACACAAAATAAAAGCAAACCACACCTGATATTCTTTAAGGTTTTTATCAACTTTTTTTTCTACTAATTGATTCTCCTAATAAAAGGTTGATTATTTAATATTCATTAATATATGGTGCCCATGTGATGGCCGCAATACCGTAACAGATTTTCTTCTTGTCATTAGCACTAATACAATCGTTCTCTTCTTCTGTTTCCACCAACAACTCTCTTCGTCCCTCTCACTCCACCGCTGGTCGCCTCAAAACCTTTTTGGCTCCTTTATATTATTTATTTTTATTATTTTATTATTTATTCATCCAACATCCTTCTCACTCCTTCCTCTCCTTCCTTATCATTCACTCCGATTTATGAAAATCTTTACCGATGTTTCATGAATCCCTACACTGTCCCAATCCATTACCGTCCTCGAAACCGTGCTCCAACACTCCTGCCTTGTACATCACCATAGCCATGCCTGTGTGTCCTCGCTCAGTGTCTTGCCACCCCATGGGCTCCATGTCCTTTAAGGCCCTGCAGGCTCAGCCACTCCCTCACTGCCGCAGCCAGGACAGGAGCCTCAGCAGGGAGACGGCCTCATCCTCCTCCACCACCCCACGCAGGAGGACAACCGGGACCCCACAAGTAGGTCCTATCATTAACCCACACACCTTTATACTGTGTAGATTCACTCACTCACTCACTCACACACACACACACACACACACACACACACACATACCGCTGCTGCACCAATCTGTCCATCCGCCTGCTGCTGTAAGATTTTTTTTTTTTGGTGTCAGGTTTGGCTGGTCAGAGGTTATGCATGGCCAAACCAAGGCTGCCCAAGTCCTATAATCCTATTACTAATCATCATCTGCTGCTGACGACACCTGGGTCTGGGCACCGTCTGTAGCACCTGATTACTCTGTGTATAACTAAGGAGGGTGCCACCTCAGTGACCTAATGCTTGTCCAGCACCTGATAAAGTAAATAAAATCACCCCTCCTTAAATAATAATTTATTTTCCCTCCGTCTCCAATACCAACAGAGAAAGGACCGTGACAATGTCAGGAAGTCATGGAGCAACCTGTCTCTCCCACTGGCTCCCATCCTCACTTTGCCCCCCAGTAAGCGCTCCGCTTCTCCAGTCAAAAAGAACCACAAAGTGACAGCACCCTCTTCTGGCAGGTCAGAGAACGGCTTCTGTCACAACTCACAAAATGCTCTGATTAAGTTTCAGCGCTTAGTGGCTAACTTTAGCTTTTCTTCCTGCTGCCTCCAGGCCTCCACAGAAGACAGCAGGCCGCCCTCCAACCCCCAAGCTGCTTAAATCCCCTGGTGCAGAAGACCCTGGTAACATGCGTCCTGTCAGAATCACACCTGAAAGCCCACGCTCCCCAGCGCCCCTCAGAGCCCAAGAGGAGGAGCAAGAGCAGGTCCTCAGTCCTCCTCAGCCTCGACCTCAGCCACTGGGTCAGAACAAGTCCTCAAATGAGCCAACGACACCCAGTGGTTGGTTTCCACTCTCCAGTCATAATGACTTAATCAAACTGAATAGATGTTGAAGAGTTATAGAAAGAATATGTAAGTGAAATTTTAATGTGTTCACTCTAGAGAGCACAAGCAGTCCTCCTGGCCAAAAGCTTTCAGCAGGCACCACCGATCCAGAGGAGGCCAGTCGTATTCTGTCTGAGAATCGACGACTGGCCCGTGAACAGAGGGAGAGAGAGGAAGAGGCGCGCAGGCAACTGGAGGAACAAGCCAGGTACAGTATGTGTCTAATCTGTCTAGATAATAGTGCATGTGTACGTGCATGGTCAGCTTTGACTAATTTTTGCGTCTGTACAGGTTGGCAAAGGAGGAGATGGCTCGCCGAAAGGCTGAGGAGCGAGCGAAGAGAGAAGAGGAGGCTCAGCGACAGGCGGAGGAGAAGAGACGGAAGGAGGAGGAGGAGAGGAAGGCAGAAGAGGAGAGACTTCAGAAAGAGAGAGAGGAGGCCGAGAGACTCCAGAAACAGGTCAGAGAAACTGTACCTGTACTGTAAGTGAACCTATGGCACTTCTAAGCAACCTGTTGACCTTCAACATAAGTTGTGTGTGTGTGTATGTGTTTTTTAGAAAGAGGAAGAAGAGTCTCGGCAGAGAGAGGAAGCAGAGCGACTGAGGCAGGAGAGAGAAAAACATTTCCAGAAAGAGGAGGCTGAACGCCTGGAGAGAAAGAAGGTGATATATGTGTACACACACACACACACACACAGGTTTTACAATACTCCTCATGTGTTTGTTTTCCAACCTACCAGCGCCTGGAGGAGATCATGAAAAGAACCAGACGTTCAGACACAGCGGAGAAGGTAAAAGCTAAATGAAAGGTAGCATCTCGCTCACTGTGATGAATCTTGTTGACTGATCTTCCTCTTTTTTAATGTTCCATGTATAGAAAGTTACTCCTAACAAGAATGGAGAAAACCCAGGTAATTTAAGTTTTCTGTATAATTAAAATATATATATAATTTTAACAAAGTAGAAAAGAGTAGTTGTCTATGGTAACCCCTGTAGATGTTCCCATGATGCTGTTTCTGACAGTGCTGGTTTCTCTCATCATCAGCTTCCCCTGCTCCATCTGCTGTGGCTGTGTCACCGATGCACGGTAGCAACGGCAACAGTCAGCAACCTGAGCCCAACTCAAACCCAAGCACTGCAGGACTGAGCCACCGTGACCAGAGGTAGACACGTTGGCCAACAGTGCAACAGATATGTTTGACTTTATCCTGTTTTCATGATTTTGAAACTCTCCGCTTTGCCCCTGTCTTTGTTGCTGCAGGGAGAATGGGGAGTTCGAGGAGGTGATTGTACTTCCTTCACATTCCAGGTTGTCTCCTCCTGAAGGAGAGGAGCAGCAGCATCAGCAGCTGGAGGGGGAGAGAGTTCCTGTCGTAGCCTTCATGGAGAATGGTCTCCTAAAGCCTCTGAGTGGAAGAGATGATATATCACTCCAGCAGGGACCAGGTCAGCAGGCATCTCCCTCTGTCTAGCCCACTGTTTCTTAGCTTTGTTTTATATTGCGTGATCAGAGCAGATTGACAGCAGCAGGTTACTTTTCACAAATGGTCTTGAGGAAATATGGTGATGAGGTAGACTGTCTTGATCTTATTCGACAGACCAACTAATGTTTTTCATCCCGTCTGTTTGCTTTCGATATCCAGACGTTGCCTGATTCCCTGCGAGACCCGAGATGATTCCACACCCAGGAAGGCAGGAAGAGAGGTGGAGAAACACAAAGCTGCTGGACTGAATCATGGGAAAATCTCGCAGCACCAGAGGTTTACTGCAGCAGCAGCACAGCCACGTCTCCAAAGATCTCCCTAAAGCATCTCCAAAGAGAAGCTACTTTCCCTCAACAGGCTCTAGAGATCCTATCTCCAACCATGTTTACACTTGGTCAGGTTTGTTCTGTGTTTAGACCCAGCTACCCCGTTTCAAAAGTTAAGGTTCGAAAACACTGCAGGGGATTGAACAATTCATTTGTGTATGTGTGCGTGAGAGAGAATAACAGACTAATAGTACTGTAAATAAGACAGGTCATAATACTTGAAGACATCTGTTGAGCATCGAGTAATCGGTTGGACTGAATCACTGGGCCTCACACAGCAAGCTGAGAATTACAAGGTTTCATTAGCCTGTGTTTTCTGGAACTTCATAATTCTCATGTGTCGGCATTTCTGTTGCAGGAGAGATGGAGGAAATGATGAATTTGGTCTACGACCACAGGAAGGGTTAATATCCTATAAGATATGTTTGCTGTGTCAGCGGTATAAAACTTGTTGGGTTGAGGTGGCACTGTGGGAGTATCATGGAGTTGAAGTTGAAATGAAAACCACAGTTCTCACAATAATAGAGAATTTGGGTGTAAAGTGGTGATTTATTTTTTTTTAATAGCTGTACAGATAGACTATGATCCTTTTGTGTTCTTCTTATCTATACTTTCTGTTCAGACTGAGGAAAAAAGTTGAACGTTAAGTCCTGCCCCTTTTGTGTTCAGCCTGGCAACTCATCGTGTCTATTATGATCGAGCTGTAGCTCGATCATAATAGACACGATGTGTTTAAGTTTGTTAGTCGTTCTGTACAAGCAAGTACAAAATCAATCAAATTAACTTCTCTGGGGATGTACATTTTGAAATATTGAATTAGATTTTTTTTTTTTAAATTAAGAAATGCTGCTAATTCTGACGTTTCTTTGCCTTACTGCATTGTAGGAAGATGGAGGTGTCTAGTCTGTGCATTGTTTCACTAATAGTCTCTGATACAGCTTTTCACAAAGGAAAGAGGGGATTTAAATTAAACATGACCTGATACTCATTTCAATATTTGGCACACAACTCGCAACAATGCCACTCTTTGCATTTGGTCCTCAAACTTTTGCACTACTTTTCTTCTGTTTGAAAACTTGCAGTAGCACCAAATGAACGGATAGTTCAGTTAATTCGTATCTTGGCAGTGAAGTGCTGGTTTGTACCAATAGTGCATAGCATGCTGTTATAACATGGTAACTCAACTTAGTTTGCAAAGAAACTGATTTAACATAAGTAAAACCTCATGTTAAGTTAATTAAACATAGATATATTAATTATGTATAAATGTTGATATATTTTACTAAGACTGACCACAAGGTTTTGAAAACTATCAAGCCCTCCAGAGGAAAATGGGCTTCGGGAGAATATCTTTGAACCACTGATACACTGAATCTTAGTACAACTGTTTAGCTGTACTGTTTGGCAGAAAATTAAAAACTTTGAATTGATTATCTATTCACTGATGTGGTTTCATAATTTTTTGTTTAAAAAGTTAGAACGACAGAAATAAAAAAAACTACAGTGCACATGAACAGAATGTAGTATTATTTCTTACATTTGTCAGCACCAATACCAACAAAGAGCATATACACACATACTGCTTTTAAAAACAAATTAGCGAAACAATGCAAAAGTTTCACACGCAAAGAATAGATGGGACAATTTGAGGACGCACATAAGTAGAGAAAAATATTTACACACAAGAGTAGTGGCTAGAAATCAGCAGTATTTAAGTACAGAAACAGAAAAAGATATCTTTCATGTGTGTGGATCTCCATTCAATTTAAACCAGAATAAAACCTATATCCTAAAATCTAAAGTTCTTGTGAGCATGTTGATATTTCATTCACAGGAACTGAAGAGGTAAGTAGATGAATGACCATGCTCACAAAGCAAGGGTGTGGTCACATCCACTAGGATAACAAACACAGCAGTGGGGAGCAGTCTTTTAGCTCAGCTGAAGCTGAATTTCAGTGAATCGATCTGCTTCAGTTTCACCAATAGAAGGTTTTAGTGAGAAAACCGGCAGCAGCATTGAGCCAGCTCCCACTGGAATCTTCCTTAGCTGTGGTGCGGGAAATTGCTCGGTTAACCTCCCTCTCTGGACTCTCCTCTTCCTCTGGGAGGTAGTCTGGTAGTCCTGAGTTTTGCTGTACCTTCACTCCAGTTGTGTTCAGAGGGATCAAAACCTGAGTAAATCAACAATTCACACAGGAGAGAAATGTATGTCATACATTAACTTAAGACTGGAACAACCAACAACTGTTGGATCCTTAAAATGTGCGCTCAGTGTTCAGGACACACCTCTTCTCCTGCATCGTTCTTCAACACCTGCTGGACTGACAACACCTTGGTGGCAGCTATGGCTGACGCCAGACTCTGCAAATGAATAGACGTTGTTGTTGGCATTAATGGACATCAATCAAACAAGATCCACCATTGTCTTGTGCACCCAGTGCAATTTCCTACACTGATAATTAATCTTTGTCTGTTACCTCAGTTGGGAGGTCAGAACGTATACGGACGGTGCACCTCTTTGACGCCATCTGGAATGTGAAGCTGATTACTCCTCTGACCTTAAGAAGAGCCTCTTCACACAAGCCTCGCTGGTCCTTTGACAACAGAGGAGGACTTGTTAAGTTAGGGTTAGGCTGATCGATAGCAACTATCCTGCATGGGGGTATGTGTGATAGTAATCCAGCCCACTCACAGTACTGTCCAGTCCCTGAATGTGCAGCGTGACAGACTTGGACTTCTTGTTAGAGGAGTTGATGAAGAACTGGGGTTTCTTTCTCCTCTGCCTCTCAGGCGTGCAGGGTAAAGGATTAGCAGGTGTACACAAAATGTCATACACCTCCTGTGCCAAGGCTGTGATGTCAGGAGTCAGGCCCTCCCTGCATGGAGAAATATTTTATCATAAGTCAGGGTCTGAACACCACCTTTCTCAGGTAAACAAATGTATAATTACAACGATTTATCTTTTTTACTGTATAATAATATTAAATATCAAATAATATTAAATATCAGATTTTTTTTACCTTTCCATGAGATTCTCCAAGCTCACCATCATACCCAGCTCATTCTTCATGGTGGGGATGTTAGGGGGCAACTCAGCCAGGTAGCGTAGGGTCTGGGGCCACACAAAAACAGAAGATGGATTCACATTCAAAACACACTGTATGATTCTTACTGTAAATAAACACATCAGTTAAATGTATTAACTTGCATTTACCTGCAGGGTTGCGAACAGAACCTCTGAGTTGTGGTGGTCGAGAAAGAGAACCAGTCCAGGCAGACAGCCCTGGTCCTGGACTATCACCTCTCGGTTCTGCGGTTCCGACGCCAGGTCCCGCAGCTGACTCACCACCGACAGCGCGTCCATCATCTTTGACAGCTGAACTTGACCTGGAAGTAAGAGAGGATCTATTAGTGGTTATTACGGACATAAACTGGGTTGGATTGAGTTTAGGCAGAGCGATTATCGATTACGTTACCGGGGTGTTTAATGTAGGAACGACACAAATGTGTGAAATTAATCATGAATTAAAGATCCCATCTTTGCTAATGCTAATGTGGCTAACTGAAGAGGCCGACTGCCTCTGGCACGTTAAAAGACGGCTCAACTGCACAAAAAAAAGATCACTACATTTATTTTTGTCGCACCGTTTGGACATAAAACTGTAAAATTAATAACAAAAATGTGACTATGTAAAAGCGTGTGTGGCATAAAAGTGCAATAAATGTGAGAAAGTTTGGTTTACTTACGCAAGAATAGAAACAGCTCGTGGACGAAAATACAAAATTGGTGCCTGGTTTTCGCGGCACGTAATTGGTCGAGTGGCTGTTGCTGACGCTGCATGATCGTCCACTCCTATTGGCTCCTCCGACTGATTCGGCAGCAGCAGCCAATCAGAGAAAGTGTTGCTGCCGCTGCTTTATTTGACTTTGTGTCGAGTTGCTGCATGAGCGCGTGAGCTTAAACGGAGGCTGCTAGTTCCTATTTCCAGTGTTTATCTGCAGTTGTAGTAGTTTGGTTTATGGTTTATGATTACTACCAGCGCACGTTCTGACAAGATAACGAGTTTAGGGTGAGTACACAGATATTCCCTGTCATCCCTCATGTTTTTACTGCTGCACGCTGCTTGCACTGCAGTGTCTGTGCCACACTACTGTTAGCTGCACTGCTCTGGACATGAGGGGTTTCTCATGATGCTAAAACGGAACCAGAGACTGTTTGAAACAACTGATCACTTAAACATCAGTGTCACTGATCCGATGAGAGCATCATCAGTGTGTGAGGGGCTTCACACACTGATGGTGATCGGGGACGTGGACGACACGGCAACATATGGTATCGATCCGATACCAACTGATACTGATGCTTCTTTTAAACCTAGAAAATCTTTATTGTCACGTCATCAGTGACGTCGCTCGCTATTATAGCAGCAACCCTACGCACTTGATAAAATATTCTCTTTGGTAGTCCCCACTATGTGACTTGGTGACCTCCATCCCTTTGTTGGCCTCGTACCAAGCCAGTCAGCAGAAAGAGGAGCTCAGGAGCTGCTGCAGGGGGAAAAAAAAGTCCTTCCAATGTCTTTAGTAGATGATGCCCTGCACGTGCTCCGCATCGTCCTGGAGTACTTTGGAGTTTCTCCAGACATGGTAAGTGCACAGACACACTTCCTGATCTATAGAATATTTAGCATATTTCATCCCAATGCCAGGGACATGATGGCAGCTCTATAAACACAAACCACCCTAATCTAAAAGATTTAAAAAAAAACTTTGATTAGGGATATGAAGCATCATGCTGAATTTATTTATTGTATTTTTTTGCAGCTGGTTCCAGTGTGGGACAGTCAGCTGTGCGGGCAGTATCGCAGCATTGTGCGGATGATTGGGACAAGTCTCCCTCTGGCACCGAGTGCACGTGTCCACTTTGAGGTATGTAACAACTTTCCAACACGATTATCATAACAGAAACCTTCTCATTAAGCATCATAGCGAGGACTGCTACAGTATGATACAACTGTAGGTATCAGTATCTTATAACAATGCTAAAAAGGGAAATATGCAACATCCATTATTGCAAATACTTTTGTCTACATTCTGTGTAGTTGGTGTTGGAGTGTGTAATGTCCATGTTTTGTTTTAGATCCCTCTGCTCACCAATAGGCCCCACGGATATGTTGATGTCCCTGTGGACACACCCAACATCCCTTCATTTGCTGATGTCATGTGGGTGTGTGAGGCTGAGGGGAGCAGCTCTGCCATGACCAGGTAAGCACACAAACAACAATAGTACACACCTGACTACAGCTTGTGTGAGCAGGAGAACACAGATCCTTATATAAACAGCTTTCACCAGTTCTATGCATTAGAGAGAAATGTCATACTTTCCTCCTGCAAAATAAAAATAAGTGAAATGTTTATTTACAGGAACTATTTACCTCCAAAGACGCAATGTGCAGCGAACCGTGGTCTGACCTCGTATAAAGCCCAGAGACGAGGCAGACCTGTAGGACGGACAACGGATCCCGAGGCCCTGAAGAAGATCACAGCACTGGAGAGTGAGCTGCACAAACTACGAGCTCAAATAGCCATGATTGTTACTGCGGCTCCAGCCTCTGGTACGCAATGTTTGTTCATTGTACCTCATAAATATTCTCAGTGCATCAAGCTCGTGCAATATTATTTTTTGACTTTCAACATGTTTTAGGTCTGACCCAGTGTCACAATGACCCGGGCACACTTCTGATGTCTCCGCCCCATCACCCAGCTCTCACGTCCACACCTCGCAGTGCTGCTCCGCCACCGCCGCCTCCACCCCCACCTCCTACCTGCCCTGGCTCCTCCACTGAGACTTTGTCTGTGATAGAGATGATCCGCCAACGCAGGACCAATGGAAAAGACCTTGGTAAGGGTCAGCCCAAGTCTCAGGGCTCAAACCTCAGCAGTGGTGTGGAGGGCAAAGGGATCCCCTCCATGCTGGATGTTCTGAAGGACCTAAATCAAGTCAAACTGCGCTCTGTGGAGAGGTAGGCCTTATGTTTATTTTATGAAAGAACTAAAAGAGCATTAACAAACAGCTGTGATGCATGCAGAGATAACTTTACCTCAGTATTCTTCTATATTAATTCAATAATAACCGCTTTCATTTTGCACCAGATCCCCAGGGGGCACACCAGTCAACAGGAGAAACAGTAAGAAGCAGGCAGTGCTGATCAGTGACCCGGCTGCTCTTATTGCAGATGCACTAAAGCGAAAGTTTACCCTGTATCACCATAACAACTCGTCGGACAAAGAGAATTCACTAGAACTGTCACCTTTCGGCAGCCCGGAGACACCTAAGGTTTGTTTTCCACACAGACCCAGTCTGTGATCACACACCTACAGTATGTTTATTTTGGTGATTCCGTTGGAGACCTGTAAGCTAGGTAGACGCTCAGACCATGTGCCCTTTTTGATTTGGAATGATTGAAGCCGTCTACTGGACTGACACCTGACGCTTCTGTTTCAGGTCCATCAACACACCAGACGCAGTCAGGGACGCCGCCACCCGTTGCTCTGCTAAATGAGAACTTCTGACCCTAAAGGGCTGCACATTAAGAAAGCCCATCAGCCAGTCAAAGCTCTCACAGTTCAAACCATATGGCTGCAAGATGTTACTACTGTGATGTTTTTCTTTGTTGGGAGATTTCAAAGTATATTTTTGCAAAACCTAATGCTGTAAGAATGGATGGTACAGTTGTTTTTGTAAATTTGAGACTTATGTTTTCAGTGCTGTTCGTGATGATGTATTCGTGTGCAGAGCTCCTTTTTAAAGGAGATAATGTATTAAAGGGGGTCCGCAATTTATCCTGTAGCTATCTGAGTTGATAAAGTCACGTTGTGAGGCCTTAATTCTAACCTCGCCCAAATGAAACAAACAGCGTGGTGTTTTGAGATTCATGTAGCACTATTCTATGCAACTGCTCTTTTGGAGGTCAAATGCACTGTCCAGCTTCCCTAGTCCCTTTTTTGTGTTCGAGTTCAGTTTGTGTGCAAATCCAGTTTCTGGTGAAATTGATGTTCAAACTGTGACAGCAGCAGTATTGCAGAACATCATGCGTATGTCATTTCTCGCTGGGTTGTTTTTAAGCTTTGGTGAGCTCTGTGGTGCCCAGGAACAATAAAGAGACGGGAAAAAATTCATCTACATTAGTCTCAGTTGCCATTTCTGCACTGTGCAGGAAAAAGCTCTCATTCTTCACCCAACACCTGATAAGGGGGTGGGGAGTGGGGGCAGACTTCAGGATTAATACAATTATTTAAATTGTAATAGAATATAATCAAAAGATCAAACATGAGTGGACTTTGGCCTGGGACCCTAAATCACCATGTCTGGAAATGACCGTGACTTTGATTAAATAAAATTTGTCATTGCATTTCTGGAACAGGAATATGTGTATGTTTGTCCGTTGAATACATTTTGGAAATTTCCTGCCACATCTCACACCGCTGCCTCATTTATAAAATACAAAACTTGCACGTCTCTTTATCCAAGCTTTAGATGACTCTGGCATTACTAATAATAATATTAAGTTTAATTCCACAGAACAAAATGTGGACAAAACATGTGTGAAATTGTTGTTTGCGGTCAACAATCTTCATCAGCCTCTTCTTCAAAACTGGAAAAAATAATAGAAGAACAATAAAAATATTAAAGATGTAAATATCGTGAATTCAATCGGGTGTAGTAAAACAATCAGCAGCAACCAAACAAACGTTTCATAACATTTTCGCAACGTAATTAAATGGTGAATATATCAAAGACAATAAATATCGTTACATCGTTACGACCTCTGCATCTCTTGTGATGTACAAAGTCTAGATTTGATTTGAGTTTTACCTTGAGTTTGAATTGATAGCTGTCTCTGAAGAACCCTCGGACATTGTAATGTCATCATCGTTACAGGTCAATTGGAAAACTGTCACACTACTACAGTGAAACAGAAATGGTCAAATTTTAGATAAGTATGTCTACATACATTAAAAATCTCAAGTGTACTACATCTTAAACATTAACCTGTCACGCCATAGTCTGTTGTTGTAGGCAGTTTCCGGTATGGCATCCTAGACGAACAATAAACAACATACAATCCAAACTGTATAAAATGTATCCACTGCATAAAAACATGTTTTTGTTTAATTATGAGTGTGAATTTTAAAGTTGCCAGAAGTGAGCTGACCTGACGGTTGGAAAAGGGGAATGTTTCGCCATCGTAAACAATGACACCGGGATGGCCATCAGGATTATCCACGCACTGAACAGAAATCTGCAAAACATAAAAGATAAACATAAAAATGATAAAAGATGAAAAAGATAAAAGATTTAAAAAAAAATAAAAGATAAATCTATAACTGTTTAATCAAATGGCACAACCACAAGACCAAATTGTACCACTTTAACCACATTTTTCTCCGATCACTTGGCACTTTGCTAACAATGCTAATGCGCAATGACAAAGGAGAGCACTCGACAGATTCAGTCAATCTACCAAGTCAAGCTACTTAAAAAATACAGTACATGCAAAACTAGATTGCCATGCAAAAGTTTGTTACCAAAATACCTGTGTATGTATGTTATTTCATTACACTTACTCTCACATCTTGGGATTCATCCATTTTTTTTCTACGATGAATGAAACTAAAATGATCTGATGATCTGGACGTAATGACGTATTATTACGTCAAGCAGTTTCATCAGACCATTTTACGTTCACGTATTATTACACATCCAGCAATACTGAATAAGTTGAAGTCCTATTTAGATAAATAGCTGAAACCTTCATGATCCGCCAAGTTTACTTCTGGTAACGTTTTTCAATTTGTGTGTCAAACTATTTTGTTGATTTTATATTTCCTCATAAACGATGGCAATTTATTGGTAACAATCACCATGAGAAATACCATGAGAAGTACCTCATTCCCTGCTGATGACACTGGAATCATCCACATGTTAACAAATTCAGTACATAAAATGTTTAATTTAAAAACATACCTTCTTTTTCGAGAGCCTCGTGCAGACTGTGAATCAGTTCCAGTTTTCTTTTCATGTTGGATTGCTTCGGTCCATTTTTAAACATAATAGATGAAAACCATTAATCCTTGTTGATTAAATCGGAACGTGTCTGTCTATTAGTTACAGTATCTACTGAATATGTCCTCTGAATGAGACCTGCACTGTTCTAGGAGATGCTTTCTCTATTGCTATCAAGAACAGATATGAAACACTTTTGTGTGTTCTCATTTGGTAGATGAGGATTGGTTTCAGTTCTCAGAAGAGACGTGCATTACAGACCAGTTGCACCAACCCACTTAACCATGGTGCAAACAGGATGTTTTTTTCATGTCATTCTTTTTCCATGTACGTCTTTACCAATCATCACATTTTGTACCGCAGCGCAACATCTTGCCGCTTTTGTGTTGGTAACAGTGCAGATGTGTAAAACATCTTACAGTACAAGACGAATGGGTGATTTAGACAAGTACAACCCATGTTGTTCAAGTATGAAGTATGAAATAGCATCTGAGTCCTCCAGTTACCCACATCCTGTGTATTCAGTTATAGTGACACTGAACAGGAAAAGTACAAAAAATGAATTAAAAAACAAAGACAAAAGAAAATGTAAAACAGATACACAACAGAAGGCAACCATAAATGTACTATAAATAATCTAAACATGAGTTGGCCTAAAAAAAAAGTAGCCCCCTGCTCTCCAGCAGATGTCGTTATGTCCACAAGGGTACCCTCTGTTAAATGTGTGTTAAAACTCCATAATGCAGACTGAAGTGGTTACATGTGGCATCAGTGTTAGTCTGGTTTGTGTTCCTTCTGGATTTAATAGTTGCAAACTCAGCATCTTGTGGGTTTTTTCCCATGTACAATGCAAAAAAAAAAGTAACAAATATTACAGAAGTAGTGGTCACTATATACTGTACCAGTCATTAAAAGCACTTTCACCCAAGTCCTACACTCCATATCCACTTGATTACTATTATTGATTTCATTATAATTTATGATAGATAGATTCATGATGGATCCTCCATTTTGTGTCATGTCGGGCAGTGGAACAAATTGACCTTTGTTGATGTTTTTGACCTTTATATGCAATATTTTCTGAACCGCACTGCTGTCATGCAATTGGCTGACTGAATCAAAGGATAAGGAAGTGAACTGGTGATCAGTGAGATTACACGGTGCACATGGAACCTGAGCGTTGTGGGGCAGCAGTTGACTATCAGGCCTCCCTTTCTGTTTGGTGTCAACTACCTGCTTTATAATTATTCGTAATGTAAAGTAATCCACATCAAAACAATGTAATTGAGGAAAACCAATTGTATTCAAATCAGCGATTGTATCCGGCTCTGATTGGTCCACCCCCCCACATGTCCCGCCTCTATGAGGCTACAACCAGCCCCTCCCCTCTCGTCTCTCTGCGGCTCAGGCGCGCAGCACGCGGACACAGCCGCACTGCACGCGGACAGGCGCGGCGGAGGAAACTGGGCCAAACTTCACCTTGTGTTGTAAAGAGCCGGACGCTCTCCGCAGGCGGCGCGCGAGCTCAGACGCGACCGGGCCGTCAGCGGGACGGACCACCCCTCCTTCCTGTATGAAACGTACATTTATACGTGAAAAAAACAAAACAGGTGTCAGCCAGGACACGGTCACCTTCCCTCCCGCTGTAATGAGCCACGGCGCTGCGCTTCCTGTGACATGACAACACTCAGCACGCGCCTGGCACCGACGCATTCTCCCGCTGAGCGCGAGCGGCCGCGATGGTTAAATGTCCTGTTTAATAGTCCAGGTATGTAA
Source organism: Trinectes maculatus (assembly GCA_016785345.1). NCBI lineage: Eukaryota > Metazoa > Chordata > Actinopteri > Pleuronectiformes > Achiridae > Trinectes > Trinectes maculatus. The sequence goes on along the minus strand of JAFBJQ010000733.1, from coordinate 345,705 downwards.
ACTGCATGACCGCGCGCGCACACACACACTAACACTGCTACAAACACACACAAACAAACACTTGTTTTGGAATAGGTCTGATACGACCCAATCAGAAGGCTGTACAGATCCTGTGTGCCAGCTGGTGCTCAGCTGAGTATTGTGTGTATTACAGTATGTGTGTGTTGTGTATCTTATGTGTCATTGCGTAGTACAGGCAGTGTAGTAGTGTGTGGTAGTACTCTGCTCAGGGCTTTATGTTGTGATTGCAGGTGGGGAGTTTGTAGTGACCTTGGGCTGTGATGGTATGGGAATAGTTATTTTTGGCACCACGTGCTTTATTCCATAGGCTGCAGTGTGTTAGCTACACACAGGAGGCCTAGTGGCTCATTGCAATGTGTCAGTGTATTGACAGGTCTACAGCAGTCAACCTGCAGCCTGGACACTGCAGACCACATGAAGACAGGGTGGGGGTGGGGTGTACAGTGGGTGGGTGTGTATATAAATGTGTGTGTGTGTATATATATATGTCTTACAAACAGTTGAGCTGTGAATGCTCAAATCCTATATATTATAATATACAGAATGTGCTGGACGGTGTTTGAAAGTGCAGGTAGAGTGGTTGTCCCATCTGGACACATTGGAGCATGAAAGTTTATTCTTGAGTTTTGAAACAGTAATGGATACGAAAATATTTCATTTTCTACCATTTCTTATTGAGCTTGTAAACAGGGCTCCTTCCTGAGCTGCAGTGTAGTCTACCAACTATAATTTTCCACAGCTTTCTAAGATATGTCATGGTTTTCCTCAGCAAATATAGTTGCCATCTTTTCTGAGTTGTATACCATATGCATTTTTAGCCATTCATTATAATATTTTAAACATTTTAATATTATAGACCTATAATATTGTTGTCTGAAAAGCAACACATAAGGACATTCGCTTGTGGGTGACAAAGGAATTGTTTTGGTCCAAGAAGCTGGGCCTAGTGCGACATCTAGTGGCAGTGAATGTCTATGTAACCTTCAAATGCAATTACAGTGATTCTATATAAATGACAGCATTTTCTCAAATTGATGTCAGTTTTGGTAATTGGTGCTTGCACAGCAGAATCTCATAGGAGCTTATATGATATCTTCAAAATGTGCATAATTAGATTTCCAAATCCATCCTTCCACCATCGCCAGGGAGTAGATGTGCTTAATCTGAGGAGATCTTGACACGAGGTAGTCACAGAATAAACATATGTTGTGATTTGACTGGTGAACTGATTAGACGAGGTGAAAACCGATGATGACGAGGGCATCCTGTGAACCTGCGATAACCATGTGGGCTGTGTGAGTGAGCAGCTATTGCCTCTGGTCTGTCCCCATCCACCAGTTTCCTCCCTGCCAGTAAACAGCAGTGAGCTCATTTAGATGTAAATCCACCTACTCAAGGTAAATGTTTATGACTGTTTTCCTCCAGAGGAGTAACGCGGAACACTTGGTAATGTCAGAAAAGAGATGAATTTGTATACAGACAGATAAGGACTGCACTGTGCCCATCAGGTCAAGATAGGGCATCTTACCCAACACTCTGTGGTGCACTCAGTCAACTCTAACCCTCGTCCACTGTGCACACAGACACTGAACCATTATAACTATTACAGCCATTACTCGCCATTATAAATAGATGACCTCGATTGGGGAAAAAGCAGCAGGCTGAGTCTGCCTGAACGGCAGCACTGGACTTAGGGTTGTAATCAGGCTTCAGGACTGAGCTCAGATCAGGGCAAAGTGGCAGATTACCGCACAGGTAATGGATTTTATAAGTGTAAACTCGTCAGAGACAGAGAGCGGAGACAGAGAGGTGTTGTTGGTGCTGATTCAAAAGGAGGACAGAGCTGTAGATGGAAACTATTTCTGTCGCCACTCGAATCACCACGCGGGGGGGTTGGAGGGAGACGGCAGAAATTTTGATCAGTCATAATTCACAAATAGAGGCTGGGTGTTATTCAGAGGTGGAATGTTTTGTCCGTTAATCTATTGTCTGATCTTCAGAAAATGAATCTGCAATTATTTTAGTCATCCATTTTCAAGCTGCTTCTAAATGTAAGGGTAGCTACCAGCTATCATCAGTTTTCAATGGTAATGTTAAATGGCACTAAACAGTGACAGTCAACAATATGATGAAGTTATTAAGCAGGATCTGATTATTCTGATTACAAACAATGATTTAAAGTTTGATGTAGAAACGTCTGAAGAGACTGATGACCATGTGGAAGCACGTGATTAATGTTGCCACTTTATAGCAGTTTGATGCCTGACCCACTTTCACAGTGTTGTTGGCCAGCTCACTGACATGTCACTACCAGAACAGCAGATGCCACTGTCGCTTAAAGCACCCACTCCCCTGTTCACTACGATGATGAGCAGATGCCCGTAATCCTGTTCCAGATTCATGATTCAGTTCGAGATATGAATATTAATCACAGCCAGTGTGGACGTGACACAACTGATTACACTCGCGCACGCACACACACACACACACACACACGTTATACGTACATGGGATTTCAGGGGCTCAAGATTCAGCGGATTCAGGGTCAACGGGACTTTTGGCACAGTTACTATTTATTCGCCAGGTTCATCGATGCTCCTCGATAGCCGTGTGTATTTTCGGATGTTGTAATGTTTATCTGCCCTCTTTCTCTCCCCCACAGAAGTGTGGAGCTGTCACGTTTGAAAGGTCGGAGCAGAATGCCATACAAGTTCGCATGCTGGGTAAGAACACGAACTGACCTGAATACCGCAGTGCAAACGGTGGTGAATATTACATACGTGTGCATAGTCAGCTGCACACTGCTGGTGGAGACCGTTTCCAAATGTTTGGTAACTGTGCTCCAGGATTTCACTAACCTTTGACCCAGAGTAATCTCAGTGTCAAGCAGTGAAGCATATTTCTGCTATTGCTCCATACACCCTACACTGTCCACTCTTAGTCATTACAGTTAGTGTAAGGTTCACAACTCTGTAAAAGTCTAACCAGTCTGGAAACTGGGGAGGTTATTTTTTCCCCCCCACTCATGCTTTTGAAGAAGTTTTAGAAAAGTCAACAATAAACTGTATTGGTTTATTGTAACTACAAGCTATATATTTCCTCAAATGTCACACTTGATTAAAACTGCACAAGCGGCTCGTCAAACATATGGGTAAAAGGACTTCGCAGCAGTGTGCACATGGGGAAAATGAAATTGCCCACATGTGTTCACGTGTGCAAACGCAGATGCAGACACAAATATAAACTCTTGGCACAGTTTTCTGTTGAGGGACCACTTCATTCAGGCGCTGACCCACTTCTCTGCAGTGACCTGCCAGAAAACCTGACCAGGGGCACGGATAATGAGAATCAAAAATACACGTGTCACTGGCATGCACACAACACAGGGGTGTCTCAGTCACATGGTGCGTGTGTCTGTTGTAGGCTACCTTTGTGGATAATATTCGTCAAACATCGATGTCAGCAGTGTTATTATGAAAAGTCACTGGAAATCATACTTTTTACTGATCTGCTGGTTTGTATTTAATGATACAATGATACAATGTGATAGTTTCTTTTATTTTCTTTAAGATGCCCACAACAGTGTCACACTCATCGATAGGGCTGATAAGGGCTGTGTGACACGTGTCGTTCCAGTCGGGGTTACGACTTGACATCATAACTGAAGATAAGATACGTTTTAGCCCATGGTAAAAAAAAATAAAAATCATACAGTGTGACGTGCTCAAGGATTTAAGCATTTTTCTCTGGTAAGTGTTGTAAAGCAGTGAAGCATGTCTCCATGTGTCATGAATGAGCCTCATGTTATGATCCAGCTTTTTACTGTCCCTTTTTCCCGTTTAACAAGAACATACAAGGGCTGATCTGTGTTGGCGAAAAGGTACAATGAGGTATCGCATGACAGTTGTCACACATCTCGACTCCTTCACTGTCTCTGAGCCGTCTCGCTGTTTAATTGATTACAGCGAAAATAAATGGACGTGCTTTGTTTCTCGGGATGTTAATAGACCCCACGTGAAAACAATATTTTACACCAAATAGCCGCTGAGCGACAAAACGACTATACATTTTCTCCGCCGCCTCAGTTTCTCACAGCCCGCGTCTTTTATCTTAACGCTCTTTGTCTGGTGATTTCCCGGCAATCGGCGTCTTGCGTCTGATATGCGACATTCAAGGCTGCGTGCCTGTCTGTGCCTCCCTGTGTTTGTCAGTACTTTTTGTCAGCATGTGACTCTTTCTCCAGGGAACGTTTCAGTGGAAAAAAAGAAAAAGAAAAAAGTAATGTTTGCATCCTCCCTGATTGCGCGTACATCTGCTTACACTCACTGGATTGTAGTGTAATAATGAGCGTCTGTCTGCTTTCCAGCAGCCACAGGAAAGCCTCTGAGATATATCCAGATAACTGTACATATCTTTGTTACTTCGTAGATTGGAGCAACATGTATTGATATATAAAATGTAACATCAGCCTTTATCTCCAAAAGTGTCTGCGTCAGCGTTTGTTCCTCCATTGAGAGTTCATTTGAGTCAAACCCATTAATTGAGAGTCGAACAGATAATACAAGTGTAAGTGTCTCATGCTGTTGGGAATAATATTCTGGTTTTGTAATGTATAAATAAGGATTTCCAGATTCCGACCAAGCAAAACTGTTGAGCTTAGCAGTTTTCTTCTTCTTTCTTTTATTTCCAGGAGTTTTGAAGAAATCCTGTGCTTCTGTCTTCTTGTCTTCCCTCTGGTTTCCTAGTTCTACTTAAGCCCAAGGCTGCTTAGTCACAAGTTTGTGCTGGAGAATTTGGAACAAATAAATCAAAACACAGCAGCTCGAGTGTTTCTGTTCCCGTGAAGCCTTAATGACCAGTTAGTCACAGCACGCCGCGTACCTCGCTTTTCCATCCAGCCGGGCGAGTTCATTAGTTCCTTTTCTGTCTCTGTGCAGACGCGTATCAAAAGGTCGAAGAAACTATTCCCACAAAAAAGCACAAGTAGAATATATGTATGTGTGTATGTACACACACACACACACACACACATATATATAAAACTATATCACACACACACACACGCCCACACACACATATATATCCATATATACATATACATATATAATAGTTAATCTGTCATTTAGTTATTAGAAATGACAATAGTCTCCTTCACAGTGGTGAACATTTTTTTTTCCTGTTTTGTATCAAGTGTAATCATAACTGGCCGACGGCTCTGTTGATATCTTTCTCCTTTTTAATTATTTCCACACACTCAATTATTGGGAAAGAATCAAATTTGAACAAATAGAATTAACATCGGACACTCATCTTATTTGTTATGGAAATCCGTCTGTGTGTGCGTTGACCTTGCACGACCCCGTTGGCGCTGACGTGACTGTGAGACACAGGGTGCGTCTGTGAACCCGAACACCTGTGCAGGTTCACATCAGTGCTGCTGTCGGTGTGTCGTGTTGTGTAGTTACAGTGAACAGTGAGAGAGAGTTGGAGCGGGGATGGGGGGAGGAGGGGCTTCTCGACTCCACAACAACACGAGTGAGAGTGGAGGGGAGAGAGAGAATGCGGCAGAGGGAGCGAGCAGACTGTCAGTGGCCAACTCTGGGAGAGAGGGATACGGACGGATTCTCCTCTCCTTTGTTCCGTTTCTTCTTTGTTCTGGATTTTCCCTTTTTTTTTGTTTTTTTGCTTTTCTCTCTTTTACCGCTCTCCATCTCTCCATCCTTCCTGCTGCTGACTCCTTCTCCCTCCTCAGTGTTTATACCTCTGTCCTACATCCAGACCTGCCGCCGTCTCCATCTGCTCTCTCTCTTTCTCACCGACGTCTACCTGACAGTGCGCTTCTCCTCCCTCCCTCTTCTTGTTTACTTCCCCCACCATCCCCCTTTTTCCTCCCCTTCCTCACTCCCCTCTTAGCTTCACTCTTTTCTTTCTTTCTTTCTTTATACTTGCGGATGCCGGTGTTAGAGGGGCTGTGGGGCTCAGATCTCAGGATGCCGGACTCGAGTCTTGGTGTCGGGGTGGACGTCGGGGTCTGTCCAGATGAGGCTTCGCGCTCACCGGTGTGGGGTCCTCTCAGGACTCCTCCGGTGACATGCGGGGGGCTGTCGCTGGCCCTGGAACTTCCCGCTCTCATACGGCAGCTTAGGGCCGCCTGGAGAGCGCGCAGGGGCGGCCCTCGGGGCTGTGAGAGAAATAAGGCGAGCACATGGGTGGAAGCAGGAAAGGAGGATGTAGAGGAGGTGAAGCGGGACACAGAAGACAGGAGTGCACATCTGGAAGGTAACTCGCGAATAATGCATGTTACATGGACAGTAAAGCCCAGTGGAGTTGTGTTTCTGATCAATGTTTAATATCTCATGTGAGCTGTCTGTTTCACAGCTGGTTTGTTTGCTACAGGGAAAAAAACACCAGTGACTTAACATTGGGGTTTTAATGATTTGTAAATAGATGTTGTTGTTGTTAGGTTGAGCGTGTGTGTTTGTACATTTTGGCATGGATTACATTAGAGGAGAAGGAATCAGATGTTTTTGTAGTAAACACATGTTCCTTTGAAATAAAATTGAGCTGCTGACTGTGAGATGTCTATGGCATTTAGAGGTGTTACTGTCTGAGACATTCATATCAGTATTGCTGTTAATATCTGGATGACATAAGAACTGACTAACTGAATTGCTAATGTTGATCTCATTGCTATTGACTCGAGTGAGACACGGTGAGTAAGATGACCTTATATAGTGCGAGCCTCACCAGCAACTGTGTAAATGTAATTCTTTCAGGTGCTTTTGAAGAGTGAAGATTGAAATATGATTCATGGTGTGGGGAATCACCTGGTGTGACTCATAAGGTGGAAAACGGACGGACGTGTGCTGTTCGCGGCCTGTGATTTTTCCCGTTGAATCACGATGGCCTCATTGGCGGTCAGAGCATCAGAGTCTGTCTGCACAACATTTGAACAACATGTGTGGAGACGCACTGTGCGGTGACAGTGAGTCACCCTGACATTTATTGTCGCAGAGACTGGAAAGGGCTGAAAAGATCAGAATCCTGTTTTTAAGATTGTTTTCGAATTTAGCCTTTTTTTTCCCCTGAAAACTACAGGGTTAGTGTTAACAATGAACAGTGACAACTAACAGTTGTCATAATCCATGTTTGAAGTTTGCACATTTGTTATGAGGACGCATTGGAGGACGGATCTTCATGTTAAAAAAAACATTTGGCCTCGTTGTGAAAGATAATTGCCCACATGTTGGCAATGACACACAACAAAAGATAAGGAAAAGCTCAGCATGTGTTAAAATATTTACATGGAGTTAAATCACAATGTATATAATTTATGGATTTTTAGAAACGCAGCATCGAAAGAACAAACCAACACTGACGCTGGCTGATGTTTTTGTTACACGGGCACTTCACTAACGATTACGAGTCATGTCAGTGGCAACAAACAGAGTGAATGTGTCAGCTCTGCCAGCGAGTCAACTGTATCTGGAGATTCCACACAGCTGGATGTGTCTGTGTCCAGATAAAGCAGCTGCAGGCAGCAGGAAATCTCCTCTGCCACAGTGAGCTTAAAACATGCTCGTGTTGGAGTGTTGCCACTACATATGGGTTTTTCTGAGGGGGAAACAGCCGCAAAGCACAATTTATGCTGTAAACACCCACAAATTCAGTGAATATGTCTGTGTGTGTGGGGGGGGCGGCAATCAGGGATTTAGGCTCTTTTGCGTGTGTGTGTGTGTGTACTCGGCGAGGTGTGTGTGCGTATGCCGTGTCTTCAAACACCCTTTCCCACTGATTCATGCTTTCATCGTAAATGACCCAGTTCTGCTCAGCATGGAGACAATGACCTATTTACCGCACCGAGAGTTAAACGAAGAGAGAGGGAAAGCGGAGGGAAACGAGAGGATGGATCATAAGTGGAGCGGGAGGGTTGTTTCTGAGTAAGAAGGAATGAAGTGGATTGAGAGAGAGAGAAATGAAGGATGGAGTGATGCAGAAAATGGAAGAATGGAGAGATAGCTGGAGTGAAGGCAGCCAGAGGGACTGCTGTGTGTTTGTGTGTGTGTGTGTGTGTGTGTGTCTGGGGGGGTGATCTGAGTGTTTCTGCAGTGCTTTTTCCAGATGATGTATTCCCTCCTCTGCTTCCCTGCCAGCTTGTGGGATGAAAAAGCAAAGAGGTTCCCCCCTTTTTCTCCTTTTTATATGCTCACACTGGACCAGCAGCAGTCTCCTGCCTCACTTTCCCAGGCTTAGTCACCTGCCCTAATGGTTTATGTTTGTTTGTCTGACTCTAACATGCACAAATAGGGAATGATCCCACTTTTCCACAGTGTGTTTTATGCTCAGCCACCTTGCCTACACAGAAACACACTCATGTGTTTACCATCACCACAACACCTGCCTAAAAGCCAACATCGCAAAGCAAGATCTGGCAACCTAGGGGAGTTTCCACTGTGACTCAAACCGCATTACCAGGTAGTTAAGTCGCTCTTGTCAGCGGGAGTCACAGAGGTGAAGGGAGTCAGCGCCCTCTGGGACATAATATGCTCCTCGCATCTGCTCTGTCAATTATTTAGTGCTGCAGTCGTTTTTAGTTCATTCAAGTGTAAAGATCGTGTGTGTGTGTGTGTGTGTGTGTGTGTGTGTGTGCGTGTGTGTGTGTGTGTGTGTGTGTGGTTTTGTTGTCACTGGCCTAAGGATGTGTGTATTGTACGAAGAGTCAATATTCAGCAGTCAAGGCTGTTGTGCTGCCATGTTCCCTGACTGTTGCTCACACAGCAAGGTTTCCCCTCTGGGAAGGGAAGAGAATTCCTGCAGTCGACAGAAATGCATCACGTTACAAAGCATTCGTCAGAGGTTAAATAGCGGAGTACAAGTTTTACAGCCAAAGTCTTCTAACAGGAAAACAAAAACATTGTTTTGTAGCAAAAAAAACTTTTATGCACATAATACACACATTGTTTCAAATGAACTAGATCAAATGATCAGGCTGCAGCGTGACTCTACAACAACACAATCGTCTCTGCAGGAACAGAATGTACGCCGCCGATGCAGCGCCGATCTGATGAATAATAAAATGTTCGGACTTGCGCCGCAACAGCTGCAGGGCGCCATGAAATCTGTTCTCCTCAGGCAGCAGGAGCATGATGCTCTGCTGATTCGACCCAGTCAAAGATCCTGTTTTTTCACAGAAGCTGTTGACTCTCAGTGTGCGTTTATGAGGCTGAACATCCTTACAGCGTCACGCTCTGTTGTTCTGCCGTCACCGTGCTGAATGTTAAAACTATATAGCGCTATATTTATGATCTTGTCCCATCGGCTCCCTGTTTTTCTGACCCTCTTCTTATCCGATCCTCTTCTGTCCAGCTGATGGCAGACTGAGCAGGGGTCATGCTGGTGTGCTGCTGGCCGAGAGAAGAGGCTCCTACCCGCTGATCGACCTCCGCATCCTAAAGAGTAGGTCATGTCAGTCATTGTCCACCCGCCAACACAAACACTCATCCATTCGTTGTCCCAGAAATCAAAATAGTAGTTTAATAATAGTGCGGGATTTGTATTGAGTTTGTATAGTTATAAAAATGGTTTGATGTGGCGCTGGAGTAATGATATTTTTTTGGGGGGGACAAAAAAAACGTCAACACAATGATAAAAAGTTCCAGTCTTTATATGACCAGCTCCAGCCTGTTCTGATTTTGCTGCACTGTGTGAAGCCCTTTTGTAGCGTGTGTTTTGAGAGGGCCTTGTGATAATAATAATAATGATAATAAATAAAATAAGCACACATTTCTTGGCTCGGTGTCTGTTATTTAAAATGAGACGACCGCAGCTTTGTCCCAGTTCTCGCACACATGTAGGATTTGCACTCGACCAGACACTGCAGGGATGAGTTTGTGGGAAATGGCATCCAGTCACGATTGTAAACGTGCGGGGGCTTTTCAGAGAACATAATAGATACACATGGCCACTGAGGTCATCCTGTGTGACTCACATAAACAGATGGATATGAGTCTCTCCATCTCCGATGCTTTTTTAAACATAAATGTAGGTTGAAAAACACAGAGATATAGATGTAGATATAGGTAATATAGAAGTGGTAGTCTGTGATGAATTAAGGTAAACACTCTTAGTACAGCTCATTGACACAATCAGCATAACTAATCAAGTGCACTATGTGTTTTACCAAAAGTGTCTCACACAATTTGGTAAAATTGTGTAACCCTAAATCTGGTTGTTTGGTCAGAGCCATGTACAGTCACACAATCTTAAAATAGTCTACATCAAAAAAAAAAGAGAGATCTATTTGTCACTACTGCACCAATTTGTCACATGTTGGTGTTTGCTTTGATTAAATAAATTCTGCAACTGTGTGATTCCAGCCAGTGCCCAGCGGGGGGAGGTAGAGTCCGGCACTAGGAAAAAAGTGAAGCGCCTGCTGAGTTTTCAGAGATACTGCCACGCCTCCAGGCTGCTGAGGGGGTTAGTGCCCCACACCCACGGCTCCCTACACCTGCTGGATGACGACTACCTAGGACAGGCTGCGGTGAGGACACGCACACACTCGCAGGCACAAGCGCACAACCGCACCACATGTGTGTCACACATCCTCTCTGACAGCTGTTTTGTCCCTCTGTTTCAGCATATGCTGTCAAAAGTAGGCACGTGGAACTTTGACATCTTCCTCTTTGATCGTCTTACAAATGGTAAGATGAGTCATCAGTCTGTGAAATAAACGATGTTATCCACTGCAGTTTGTCATCAGCTCTAAATATCATTTTCTTTGCCTGGTGATATTCTTGATGACTTGTAAATATGTTCTTGCCACAATAAAACATAATCATAAAGTGCTTTACATTGGTATATTTGTGTTGTATGTGTATATTTGTGTGTATGTGTATATTTGTTATGTACATATATACTGTATGTGTGTTGTAGGTAACAGCCTGGTGACTCTGATGAGCCATCTCTTCAATGTCTATGGTCTTATTCACCACTTCCAGCTGGACATGGTCAAACTGCACAGGTTCCTGGGTAAGATGCAACCACGCGCTTCCTGCCATCTCCAGGAAGAGAAGAATTTCAGTTGCAACCCCAATACAAATTAGCTGCTGTCTTAAGGAATTTAAATAAATCTATTCATTATCAACATTACTGATATTTACAGACGCGACGAAAACCTGTTGATTCAGCTCTTTTTAATACATAAAATGAATTTTTTATAAATTCGCCTTAAATGAATAGAGTAATGAATATTTACTCTGTCACCACCTGGTCCACATGGAAAGTGTTGCCTGTGTGGAGGTTTTTCCCCGCAGCTGTTTTGGTGCGACAGAATATTCCTGAAAGCCGAGGCAGGGTTTAGTGTGACAGGAAAGCCCAGACTGACGTCAACTGTTGTTTCTCTGCAAATCAGTCATCACAAAGAGGACACTGCACTTGTTTTCCCCCACGCTGACAACAAATATGGATAAAATGACTAAATATGGATAAGATGACAATGGGCACATTGTTGTAGTGGAGCTGTAGTGATGCTCTCAGATACAGGAGAGCAAAAACATCATCTGTGTTGATTATAGACGCTTGTGTCACATTGCCACAAGAAAAAAATTGTCACACAAAAGTGTCAATCATTGGTAAACCTAGTGGGATATCTACGATGCTGATAATAAATTAAGGGAATATAGAAAGGTGAGTTCAGTAGGGTTTGACCTCATCTCCTGTCTCGCCAGGTATGGTGCAGGAGGACTACCACTCCCAGAATCCCTATCATAATGCTGTTCATGCAGCAGATGTCACTCAGGCCATGTACTGCTACCTGAAGGAGCCCAGGGTAACAGACTGTTCTGCCCACAGACTCATACTCTCTCACACTGCAGTGGTCTGTCAGTAAGGTGTCATTTCATCATGCCTGCGTTGCAGCTGGCAGAGCAGCTGAGCCTCCTGGATGTGTTCCTGGGTCTGATGGCAGCAGCCGCCCATGATGTGGACCATCCCGGCGTCAACCAGCCCTTCCTCATCAAGACCAGGCACCACCTGGCATCCCTCTACCAGGTACACGCCGCCCAGTGTCGATCCTGTGACTGATTTTATACATATCAACAAAAAAAAAGAGAAAAGATTTAAATGTTATTCATCCTGAGCAGAACACATCTGTGCTGGAGAGTCACCACTGGAGGTCCACTGTGGGCATGCTGCGGGAGTCAGGGCTGCTGTCTCACCTGCCTGCTGACGTCTCGTAAGAACACGCAGTGGGCTTTACGTACTCTATATTTATGCATCAGTCAAACTGTAACAATATAAATGCAGAAATTTAAAATTCAACCCCCCCGTCCCCCCCGTCTGCTCTGCAGACAGGACATAGAGCAGCAGCTGGGCTCGCTCATTCTGGCCACAGACATCAGCCGACAGAACGAATTCCTCTTGACCTTCAGGGAACATCTGGACCACAAGGACCTGGACCTGCAGCTGCCTTCACACAGGCATTTTATGCTGCAGGTAGACGGCGCGCCATGTTTAACCAGTACACCAGAGTCGTCGTGAATGTCTGTCTCACTCTGTGTCACTCTTTGTCCTCAGATTGCTCTGAAGTGTGCGGATGTCTGCAACCCGTGTCGGGTTTGGGAGCTGAGCCGACAGTGGAGCGAGAGGGTGTGCGAGGAGTTTTACAGGCAGGGTGAGGAAAACGCCTTCCCTCCACTCGAGATAATAGTCACCATGACGACTCGTCAATACAGAAAATACACTGTCTTGTGTTGTAAATTATGTACAGTCTGGCAATCTGGCAAAGAGATGTATAAATAAAACGTCTGGTTGCCGCTAATTTTTTATTCTAACCCTCAATAACACAGATTGATTCATAGTGAATGGTTCTTGAAGCTCCAGGTTCTCTCCAGACGTCAGGGGCATTATTTATTCTTTGATGTTGTGAACAGGTGACCTGGAGAGACAGTTTGACTTGGAGATCAGTCCTCTGTGTAACCAACAGGTCGACTCTGTCCCAGCCATCCAGATAGGTGAGTACTACAGACTCATACACACACAGGAACACTCTATCACTGCAAGTAGCTGGAGTCACTGAGAGAAGGTGACTGTGGGGGGTCAACATGAATGCCGACCCCTTCCGCGGCCACACGGGGGCCTCACTCTCCCTGCCTTTGCTGTGTCCTAGGTTTTATCTCCTACATCGTGGAGCCTCTGTTTGAGGAGTGGCAGCGTTTCACTGAGCCCAGCCTGCTCAGCCTCACCATGACGGGTCACCTGCACAAGAACAAGGCTCGCTGGAGCCGCCTACGATATGCACAGACGCCTTTAGACATGCAAACACGCCCCCGCGCCGACGAGCCTGAGCCTGAGGGTGGAGGTAGAGAGGGAGAAAACATCCCTTAATCGTCCACCTTGTGTCTCGGGGTGTTAAATCTTCCTTTGTGAATGATGGAGAAGAGGAGTGTTTATCAACCTCCTCATTTGTTCCTCCAGAATATTTCCTCCCACTCCTGGATGATCAGGAGCTCTGAAAGTGGACGCACGTGATGGGGCCTGGTTTAATGAGAAAGGGCTCCCTCTGCTGGATTAGAGGCCACTGCACTGCAGGAAAAAATAAACACACACATCCATAGTTGAGCCGATGGATGGGGAATCTTAGTAAATAAATGCCAATTTGACAAAGTGTTGCCTTTCTCGTCAGACCTGTGACATTCGCGTCACAGTTACTGAGACAGGAGAAAAACTGAAGGATCACCAGAGACGCACAAATAATATTGATGTGTTTGCACATTGCTGCTAGAACGATCACGAAAAGCCAAAATCATGCGGACCGAGTCGGATGGACAGTGCTATAGAAGACGTTCTGAAATATATGAAAAAATATACGAGTATATCGACTGTGCTATGCTTTTTCAACTTTTTCCGACAGCACGTATTTAGCTCTTTTTCACTTTTTCTCCATTTTGTTTTTGTACAGCACTTCCAGTGGATGCTTTTTCCACACAAGTGTGTCCACTTGACAAAGTGCGTTTCAGGCACTAAGCTGATGTTTTCAGTATACTGTAAACTGTCTATGTTTTTAAGTGTGTCACCTGCGAGACACAGTTAGTGAGTGACAGAAAAGTGGCTTCAGCTGGTGCTGACGAGCTGTGGTATCAGCGTCAGCTGGACGTTGTCAGTGTCAGTCGGACTCGCTGATGTGGATGACTCAAGTAAGAGTTGTTTTGTTTTTGTTTTTTAACTCATGTACTGTTATGAAGAATCTGTATATACTGTGATGTATGACCTCAGCACTTCACATGCCAAAATCTCTGCAGTGTATTTACCTTTTTACTGAGTGTGGATACTGGGCAACACAACTTTCTCTTTGTCACACTGCGGTCAACTACTCTGTGGGTGAATTTCTTCAGTCGATGACCTCACTTTTACAAGCCTTAACAGCAGCTTGGTCTGTCTGCCAAATATGTTTTGAAGTGGTGTTTTGCCATTTTGTGGACAAGCTTTCTTACAGGACCGATTTGTTGTTTCTGCCTCATCTGTTCATACACACACACACACACACACATACTGCTGTAGCAGTTTGTTTCCTATTTTGTCTGTCAACCAGTATTAGGAACGGACTGTGTCATACACTCAGTAAACATTGCCAGTGTGCCAATGTACTCTTCTGATACACTTATACCCACAGCTCTGTTACCTCTTGTTTTTACACATGCAACAGGCACTGTGTGCACTGTGTCTTATAAACAGACTTGGGCCAATTAGTACCTACAGATACTTTCAATTGTACTATCTAATTCACTATATTATCAAGTCAATTATAAGGTGTTTATTCCAATAAAAGTATATATCGTCACTCATTGTTGAAAAAATATGTACACTTCATTGTCTGAAATCGTACTTTGATATTTGATCAGTGCTGACACGGATCTCTCATGTATCAGATGTAGCTTAAGGCAAAGCATATGAAGTATTTGTAAATATTAGTTGGTCCACGTGTATGATGTACTGATGTGAAACACTAATTATTTTTGCCACTCTGTCGAAATATGTATGCGATGACATTGGGTTGTCAGATGTTTGACTGGTGTCTGGCGTGGTTGAGGATGTGTACGTGGTGCTAACAGAGCCCCTGGCTAACGTCTTCCCTGAGCGATGATAAAAGAATAACCTGAGCTTTATGATTCTAACAACCCAGCCTGCACATTGTTTATTCTACACTTATTACACTTCATATATTTAGATGTATTAATGAAAGGTGTAAAAAAAAAACACACCATCAACAATCTAATAATGAATTTGTATACGTTTTTTTTTTTTTAAACTGTGTGGTGTTCACCTTTTCTATGAGGTGCAGTGCAATAAGGTCGAGTCACTGGACAAGCTGTTCGAAAGAGGACTTACTCGGATAGATATATATATACTGTATATTTGCAGTATATAGAGTTAACTCTGGTTGTTTGTGAGTAGTTTTTCCTGTGTCCTCACTATAGTGCACTCTGAAACTCCTATATGTGCGAAGTGCACACTGTTGTCACTGTTCTTGATGTCTCTGCTATGATGGGGAGTCACAGGCTGCCTGCCTTTTCTATACCTTCCTCCATGTACGGTTTCCAGTGTAAAGCGCCAACCTGCTTTTAATAAACATAGTGAAACATCACTTGATGCTACCTAAAAAAAAAAAAAAAAAACTGCAGCAACACATGACATGTGACTGCTGTCGTGTAGAACTAGTCCAGATAGCAGGCCTCGGGCTGCCTTGGATTTGAATACCTCTCACAATCAGCAATGATACAGGGTGTCTAAGCCATACTGGTTTTACCACACACACATATGTACTGTTCGTCTTTAGTAACGGGTTTTATACTGGAGGGATTATTAGAATTATAGCCGATGATCATCTTATTAAAAAGAGGTTAAGACTCACAAAGTCAGTAAAAATACTGTGATTGTCTAAAGAGATTAAATCCCACCCGGGTGGTATTATATGTACAGTGATGTGCCATTATCACATCAGATTATTACAAATACAAACTTGTCTGTAAACGATGAACCTTTGTATACGTATATGCACTGAGGTTGGGTCTGTTTTCATATTTATGTTATTCAGAAAAGTAACCACTGACGTCATCTTATACTGTGATGTAGCTCCATGCAAGATTATTGGACCCGAGTGTTGTCCAGTAACATCATTTCCATCTTCAGTTGTAGAGTAATCATCGTTTTAACTTTTAAAATTAAGCTCATTGTATCTAAAAGCGCCCGATGTCTTGACTGTATATTTGTCGTGACAACCAACCTCTGAGCACTGTGAACAATAAAATAAGTGTTTTTCAAATAACATCAGACACATGTTAGCTTGTTTTGTTTTGGTGTTCAAAAATATTTTCTTGCCTCCTGTTTTGAGTGCGATTGTCCACTAGATGGCAACAAATTCTCTCCAGTAGCACTGTTCCCCTCTCCGTGCTACTGTATGTTTACCTGTACCTGCTGCTTCTTACACAAACATAAATACACTTTGAAGCAGCGTGACATGTTGTGTGATGTCAGCATAGCTGCGGGCTATGGGCTCACATGCAAACAATAAAATAAAGTGGGAAAGATGAGCTGAAATCACACAGTGAAAAGTTGTACTTTGTTGTACTTCACTGAACAAACGCTGGAACCTTAGCATTTTATAGTCCTAATTAAAAAATTAAGTGTTTTCAAAACATACATTTCAATGAAGGTTGAAAGTTAATGTGAAGAGAGAGTGATGGGGATGTAGTATTAAAAGAAAGGGGAGATGGCTGACATAAGATACAGTGAAGAGAACAGGAGTGAACTGGTAGAAACGCAGGCTGTGTTCCCCTCATTTGCATATATCTGATTTGCAATGTAAATGAGCCTGTAGATTATGACTAAGGCCGAGTGCACTAGTGATTGGTCAACTATTGGATCAAATTACACTGAATTCTCTGACTTTTCCAAACTTTTATCTTTGTCGTTTCAAATGCCAGTACTTACTGCCTGGTACTTCTTTCATAGTACTCAGACACAGGATACACAGGATAGATGAGCGTGTACACAGGGTCGCCCCAGACAAGATAAACTATGTTTTTAAGCCTAGGATCTGTTCATCAGAGCGTGATATCTGACATCCATTTGTACTGTCATGGCTGTCTTTCTGTCTCCCCCTTTCACACACACACACACACACATGCACAGTTCATCCCAGTGAGTGATATTCATCCAGCATGTGTCACTGTAAATATTGACACTGCAAACAAAGCCCCCTCTTTTGCCCCTTAAATGACAGTCAACCAATCCAACCACTCCCTCTGTGAAAACATTCACTACATCGGCCCATTGTGCTGATAACATCTACCTCCAAATGCAAACCTGTAAAAGGTGCTGTACCGCCACTGGCTGCGTGAGAGTACAACAGCCATCAATTGCTGCACTACCACTACACATTTATTTCTCCATTCTACCTCAATGTAAAGAATTTTGGAAAAAAAAGTGTCAAGTGAGATTTGTGGGTCTGCTGCTGTGAGATGAGGCACCGATGTGTGTTTGGAAAGTGAAAAATGAAACTTGCGTGTCCTCTGCTGTGTCTGTTTCAGTTTGTCTGTCTGGTTGTGCACTGAAAGGGTTAACGTCTTGTCGTTCATTCGTCAGTACAACCTGCTATATGCCCATTATCTCTATTCCTGTCTTTCATACAACAATAATGTATGTTCTTATTTCAGAGTACTGCAGTTCGTAGCTTATGGAGAGTAAAAAAACTATTCTCAAGCAAGTACGTCTTGTTTTTTCTTTCTGGGAAGAAGTAAGAGACAATAATGAGAAAATCTATTTTCAACCTTCAGAAAATGAGGAACTAATAAGCCCCCAACCCACCATGTGCAGTAGAAGCAATAAGACCTACAGCATCCAAGCAGATACAAACTAAGATCTAATTAGTTTTTATATGTGTCAAGTCATCATTAGAAGCTAATTATCATGTGTCTGTTGTGGCCCTTGTGTTGTTACGCCTTACTTTACATACGTGCTTTGTGTATTGGTTCATGGTTAGTAGGATTAAATGAAATGTACTGTGGTGGGATAGTAATATTCAACAATAGTATATCGTACCAGCATCATATACACAGTAACATTTTGTCCTGGCATGTAAAGCTGATCTAAATGAAGGGTAAAGTCATGTGATAAGGAACAGATGTGTGATACGCTTTACACGCAAAACCTTTTGTTCTTGGTTTCATGCTAAATCTCATGTAATCTGCACTGTTGTGATAAAAGTTCTCCTTTTAGGTTTAGTTCGTTGCAATCTGGATTTTAGCAGCTTTACACTCCACTACATTCTTCCGTTTGAGTGTCTCTGTGCAGCAGGTGGTTTCCAAGCAGCAGCAGATGTTGTGGAATGACTATGGTGTAGACGTAGGGGAAATAAAGGGTTAATTCGTTGCGCAGAGTTTGTAACGCGTTACGCCCACACGTCAACAAACACACTGCAAACAAATATGTACTGTACATAATCAATATCCAGGAGCAGAACATTTTTACATCCTGACGCCTCTCTTTTCTCTTTGTGTGTGTGTGTGTGTGTGTGTGTGTGCGTGTGTTTTCACGTCAAGATCTCTTATCTGGCTTTCTAAACCCCTATCCTGCTGCCTGACTTAAAGATACACAACCCCAAGCACACCTGTCACATTTCACCTGCTTTGTGTGTGTGCGTGTGTGTGTGTGTGTGTGTGTGTGTGTGTGTGTGTGTGTGTGTGTACTGTTCATTAACCCCATATATCTTGATAGGCTGTGAATATCTATCACACCAACTGCCCCGCCTGTCATGTTTGGTATATGTGCTATATGTGCTATATGTGTCTTGCATACGATATGAACTGTGCTGGACAGATCACCTGTTCTAACCATCATACGTCACCCAACAAGAATCTATTGGTTCATGTGTACTGGGCAAAAAAAACAATATGTTGCTAGCATCGTCATCATACATTCACTGCACACTCAGCAAGTGTTTCACTGCAAACGTTTACTCTCAAACATCAAATACGTCTACACAGCCCTGTACACAACTGTTGTTCTTGGGGTTGTGTGCAATGTAAAAGTGTGTGGATGAGCGTTTTTAGAGGTATTGTAGAAAAAGAAACAAATGTTTGTTTCATCGTGTGATTGCTGAAGATGAATTCCATCTATTTGGGCTTTTTCATGTACTTTCGGCATTTGAGTTCTATAGCATGAGAGCCACAGGGAGAAAATGGACCCCAGAGGGGACACATTGTTGACGTTTATACCTCAGTCACCAGAACTGTACCCTCGTCATAAAATAATAAAACATTTTTAAAAACAATTGTGACATGTAGCAGAAAGATATGACTTTTTTTTGTTTTGTTTTCTTGCTGTGCCATTTAGTAAATACTCGCTTATTCATTTCCACAGTGGCAAATGTACAGGTATTAGCTGTTTCTAACGAGACTCTGGCTCATTCTCATAGCAAAGAAATAGCCAGATTGACTACAGTTATTTGTGTTGATATTTCCATTGCATGGTGCTAAATGTTTTTTTGGGTTACAGAACTGTTGGCTGCTTTCACCGATTTGCATACTGCAAATATGTGTAGAATGTGTGGGCAGACGGGAGAGTTTTTAACCATCTGAGAGGTGCATAATGTAAGTACTGGTTTTTTTTCCTCCCTGTTTTCTGACCATCTGACACAAATCTCAACGATCAGTTTGCAACCGCACTTCATTTCCAGAGAAACACTGCCGCTGCGCTAACTTTCTGCTTCTTATTACACACGGTGAAAGTGTTTTCACAAAAAAATTATAGAGGGAGCTGGCACCACATGGTTTCCTGTCTTTCTTGTGATGCTAAACTGCTCTTAATTCGTATAAATGGTTGAGTGAACCTTTAACCTTTATCTGAGGTTGTCTCCTGTAATTGTTTTTGTAGGTTTTGTAAGATACTGGATCGGAGACAGTCGTTTAATTCACATACATAGGAAATGACAGTGAAATAGAAGTG
Organism: Trinectes maculatus; assembly: GCA_016785345.1. Classification (NCBI taxonomy): domain Eukaryota; kingdom Metazoa; phylum Chordata; class Actinopteri; order Pleuronectiformes; family Achiridae; genus Trinectes; species Trinectes maculatus. The sequence continues at coordinate 325,683 of JAFBJQ010000733.1, read as the reverse complement.
TTTAGCTAAAGTCTAATTTACAGTAATGGGGCCCTTTTTGTGTTTGTTGTATATATCGTACTATGCAGTTCCTCCCCAGGCCTGCTGGGGGAAGACTGTACAAGCAGCTTCCTGTAAGTCACATCCACATCTCCTCTTGTTATTACAAGTTCAGTCCGACCTGCTCGCCCTGTTCCTCCGGCTCTGTATCATTAGTCAAATCATATCGCTATCTAAGTCACAATTACACAGACTCAGTAATATTTTGCTGCTGTAAACATGGAGTTTGGTTTTTAATTATAATCCATGCACACTGTTGTTTGTTTTGTCGAGATTTGGACTATTTGGTGACGTGTAATATTTGTTTGCGGTTTGCACGGCCCACTTCTATCCACAGCTGTGGATGTGGGATTAGAATCTTGGAATCGCACCTTTATTTCCAAAACGTTTCCATATGTCCATTTTTATTACAGGCACAATTAGCGTAAACTACAAGAGACAAAAATATTTACACTAAACAGGATCATTTCAGAAACGAAGGCAAACAGGCTCTAATGGCACAGAGCTTAGCATCCGACTGATATGGAGCCTCTTATAATGAAGATAGATAATAATTACCCAAAACAGAAAGTGAGCTTCAGATGTGTTTTAAGTTAGAGACCAAAAGGCCACAGGGCAGGACTGAATTTGCATTGGCTCGATCTGGGAAGATTTTTTTTTCATTCATTTTTCATTTTCTACCGCTTTATCCTGTTAAGGGTCGCGGGGGGAGCTGGAGCCGATCCCAGCTGAAGTTCAGTCGTCCAGGCCGTGTGTTTACAGTGAAAGATGCAGCATGAGGGAAAAGAGGTAAATTAGCATGTCCCTTCTGGGTGTCATGTTGAAATCACATCCAATCAGGGCTGGGGACAATAAACAACCGAATCATGAGGTCGCCCATTCATTCTCCAGTCACTAAACCTGGGAACGAATGTTGATTGCGTCTTTTTCAGGCGCAAGACAAAAGCCAGATGTTGGTGATGTTGGTGGAGATTAGGGGAATTCTGGGGGAATTTGTTCTCCAAAGCTACACTCTTCCTTTCCAATGCTTCTCGTTTGACTTGCAAATGTCTATGCAAATCAGCTTTGCCAGTGTGTGGGACACAGGGAGGGACTGGTGACACACAGCGGGGTTGGGTCGGCTCGAATGTGCATGTGTGGAGAGAAGGAGGAATTCTGGCTTGCATGCTCCTTCATGCCCCCTGAGATTCCTCGTTGTCCCTGGGCTCACGAGGGCATTTGTAATGAAAATGAACCCTGAGGATCCATAATAATTTTGCATATAAGATTGGATAAGAGACGGCGTTGATGTGGGCCTGTGTGTGTGTGTGTGTGTGCGTGTGTGTGTGTGTGTGTGCGAGAGCGCGCGCTCATTGAATTGTCCATGTTGCATCACAAAAGAATGAGTGACACATGTACCTTCCTCTTTCTGGTTGCAAAACAACTCTTCTTGTTCTCTCTCCCAATCCGTGTGCGTGCGTGCACGTGCACGTGCGCGTGCGTGTGCGTGTGTGTGTGCATGTGCATCTTTCTTCATTCATATCCAACTTCTAGTAGTAAGTGGTACTGGTAGTGAAAACTGTGGGGAAGTTGTAACAAAGAGGGGAAGTGTGTAGTAAAAATATGTCAAGATATGTCATGTATCGTTCACCTCATTGAAAGAGAATTTCCTCTTTTTCTTTTGTGCATGTGCCACAGGGCGGGTGCACTTGTGCGCGTATTGTTATTGCACGTCCCTGCGTATTGCATTAAGATGGGTACACCCAATGCACGGCTGCTAATGTTAAGCACATAGATAACGACATGTAAAAATGATTCTTCTTCCTCATGTATTAAACTTCCTCTCGTGAAAGGTTCTTCACATGGATATTATATGACAAAATAAAGCTTGTTTCCCTTTTTTTTAAAACAAACTGCTTCCCGATAAAACTTTTATACAGTTTTATACTTTTTTACTTCCCAACAGCATCAGCTCCCAAGCTCTCAACGTGACCTTTACTGTCACCTTTCCCAAAGTGCTCTTGTTGCGTTTGTGAAAACCTTTGTGACAATTGTTTCTATAATAATCTGTGGAATCACAGCAGATATATATATACAGTATATATGTGTGTGTGTGTGTATATACGTATGTGATGGATGTGTATTTGCGGTTAAGTCACCAGGGCGCCACTTGCATCATTGTGCGTGTTAGTCCATATAAACACGCATGTATGCGTGCACGTGTGTGTGTTTGTGTGTGTTTGTGTGAGTGACCCAGCAGGCGTTGCGGCATCTCTGTCACACCCTTCCCCCAGCTGATTTCACTCACTTCCTGCTGGCTCCTCGTGTCCACTCTCGATGCGTCCATTCACTCTGAATCAAGTCCAGGGAATAATTTGGTTGTTGTTGTTGTTTTGTTTTTTTTTTCACTCCACGCGTCGATGCAAAAGGACACGGGCTGTTGTGTCATCTCAGTGTGAGTCTGTGTTGTCTTCGCCTCGTTCAGTGGTCACCTGGCGGTCCTCTCTGTCTGGACCTCTGTTTTTTTGTCTTCCTTTCTCATTTGAAGTGTCCCACTTCCTAAAGGAGTTTGTCCATGTGGCCACTCGGCTTGCCTGTCTGTCTGTCTGTCTGTCTGTCTGTGTCTCTCTGATTGTCTCCCTCCTCTGTCTGATGGCTGTGTCTGATGACAGTGGATGTGTAGATGTGGAACTGCTTCTTCCAGTGGTGGACTGAATGCGCCTCACTGTCATGGTGCATCAATGGATGACGCTTGTGTGAAACTGGACAATGACAGACTGGTAAAATAAATAAGTATGTTAATAAATAATTTGGCGATGATTGTGTTCATACACACATTGTTTCCTCCTCGGCTAATCAGGTTTTGTTTTTCACTTTCTGGGAAATGGACGGGAGAAGAGGAATAAGGAAGTTAGTAGGAGCAACCGTTGCTGACTCTTTCTTTCTTTCTTTTTTTTTGTTTTTGACATAAAGATATGCCGAACTCACGTTTTACATATCAGGTGCTGAACTGTGTGTTTTAATCAGTTCAGATGTGAAGGTGTAAGTTCATATTCATGCAACCTGACAGTGGAAACATCAGCCTGATGCTGAGGTAAAAGAAAAAGGTTACTCGCTCTTGCTCTTCACACTCCTGCTTCCTGCACTTTTCCATTTGTACAGACACAATACAAAAAAAAAAACACAACAACATCTTATTCGTTCTGACTCTGGCCACTTTAACCGCCCATCGAATACAGCCATCCTGACCAGCAATAAACACTTCACAGCTTGAGATGTGTTCAGATGACAGTTGTTTGAAGCCTCTCCTGATCTTAAATATCTGTCAGGAATTGGATGGAAAAAACTTGTAGAGGAAACAACAGAATAAAAACATTAAGGAAATTGTATTTTTCCTCTACCTCTTATGGCCATGTGTCCATTGTAGAAACATACTTTCACACTCTTTTTTCTATGTGAGCATTGTGTTGACATTATCCTTGAAATGAAATTGTGGTGTAACATTATGAGACTGTTTATTTATATTTTTAATTAATAAAATAAAGCGAAATCGAAATGCATAGTTAAGTAGAGTTGTTTGTTGTCTTGTTGCTGAGGTGGCTTACTGGAAGTCAGGTGACTTCTGGAAAAGTCCTTTGATTGACTTGATTGGTGGGTCAGACAGCAGAAGTAGGAATACAGATGTGGTGGATCTGTTTCCCTGTAAAATTATATTCTTTATTATAATTTTCAAAATATTCCTTTAAAGTCCATAATGTATTCCTTTACTTTTGTTTATCATCTGAAAAAATGGGAAAAGTCATTCTCCGGCTTAAAACCACTGGAATGAGGGCGATTCTGCTGTATATAAAGAAATATAACATTAAATGATACGAATAATGATTAAAATTATCACAATTAAAGGTAGGAGGAATAACAAACCAAAGAAATGCTGTAAAGGAGCAAAAGAGAAACAGAGTCAGGTTGAAATAGTGCATAGGTTACTGTGTGCAACCAAAAGCCCAGGATCCAGCTGAGCAGGAACAAAAGTGCGAGTCCTGACACGACGCAGGTTGTGACACCGGGCCTGGGATGGGATCACGGAACAGGGAGTGAGTTTAAACCCGGAAAAACGGGATTCCACTCTCACTCCCTGCTCACGGAGCAACATAGTTGCCGCAAGAGTTTCCCACGAGAAAATCCTCCGGCGTTTTTCGGTCCCGGGGAGACAATAAAAAATTAAACAAAAAAAAAATAAACACAGACGGAGAAGACAAGGAGATACCTACTGTATATAGAAATATAGGTAGGGGCATGTTTTGATGTATTGGATATTTGATATTTAGGGTCATCCATGCAGACGGGTGGTCAGAGGGATTAAGAAACATCCTGGACACACAGGACCTTCTGAGATGTCTTCATCTTGGAAACAGGCCTTTAGTGCCAAAAAACAAACAAACACCTGAGTCAAGGCAAATGTTGAATACTACTGAATACTGTGGTATGTGGACGCACAAACATACAAACCCAAAATTACCAGGGTGTGGCTCACCTGTTGCGTCGCATGTGACCCACTAATGTTTCTGGAATTGCCGGTGATGTGACTTTTATTCTCTTTTTTTTTTCCTCGTCTTCCACTCAACGCCTCCATCCCTCACTGGAAGTATAGAGTCATAGCCGCCAAACCTGTTCCTTTTCTTTGTTAATCAGCTGGATCTGGAGGGATGCCGATGCTTTCTCGTCTCATCCTGCTCTTTTAAGGAACACGCGATAGTTACGCAAGGACAGTAGCTGATTAGATCTTCAGCCCCTTGTGTTTTACTGTCTGCGCCATATGTTCATTCTGGTTGGGATGCGTTCAAGCCGAGACCAGAACAAGCACCTGCTTTCTGGCGATGCCTTCCAGCAAGGTTCCTAACTGTGGCTGGCCCTGACCTTTGACCTCCCTGAGAAGGGAATAACTGAAACACGGACTGAGGGAAAAAGGACAAACTGTTGTGTTTTCATTATTTTTTGCTGTATGTCAGTATCTAAAGTAAAAGTAATAAATTCATCAGTACAACATTTGAGTAAATACTAGGGATGTTTGATGTTGGCTACACTGATATTGTCCAACTATTCGTTTCTGATACCGATATCAACCAATACCAATATATGCACCCCCCACCCCCCATAAAAACTAAATCATTTCAGGTAAACAAACAGAAGTTGACAAAAGAAAACAAAAGTATCTCAAAAACTATGCATCAGATCGCTCATATTTTGCCATTTTGAGTCAGGGGAGAAGTAGCTGAAGGGTTTGATATATAATATGTGCATGTTGTGTAAAAGTTGTGTCATTAAAAAAGTCAAACCTGTTATCGATAATTTCCCGTATTAGATTTGAATACTAATATCAACATCTGTAGTAAATACCCTCAGTTACTGTGGATTTTGTGCCTAATCATGGTGGAAACATCAAGACAGGGATTCTGCTGCACTCCTCTCTGCTGAAGTGTAAAGGTGTGTCTCAGCCAAAAAGAAATTTTCCACCACAGCGCTGACTCACTCTTTGCATCTTATTTGCATAGTTTTGCATTCTGCGCCACTGTTTGCCAACATATCCACTCAGCTTTATATCTGTGAAATAGTTGATCACCTTTTAGCATGTGCCCAAAGGTCTATTCCAAGATGAAGTCAATCCCAGACTGAGATTTTGATCTCTTGCTGCTCTCTGCTCTCTCAGCCTGACACAATGGCAGGTTGTGATCAAATCCTCTTCTTTGGCACCATGGACTTTTTTTTTTTTTTTTTTTTTGGTCCTTCATCTCTTGCGCAAACACAAACCTAAGAAGCTTTTAGGTGTTTGCACAACTACATCCTGTTCCAGTGGAACCCCCCCACACACACACACACACACACACCCCACCACCCCCACACACACACATACATATTCACCCGTACCACAGTGTGTACTGTAAGTTTCAATAATGGCAAAGACAAAACTATATGTGACACAGGTTAGGTAAATATGGACTCAGGGTCCAGTTTATTAATGCTTCCTTTGATTTATTAGAAGAAATGGTATTTTGATTTATGCTGCGGTGGTTTGAATGTTGTTTTTATGGATAAAGAAACCAGTTCAGGTTCAATATTTACATTTGCCAAATGTGCTCTTTGTTAGCAAAGCAGCAGTCGGAGAGCAAAAATATCACGAGCAAACTGTTGTTCAGTTTCCCTGTTTCTGGAGCAACTCCTCAACCTCTTCATCAGCAGTACTTAACCTGTCACATATACATTAAACATGTCTTTCTGACATTATATACAACAATTCCTCCTTAGATTCTGACAGTAACAGTTATCTGAAGTAATTTCCTTAACTGGGAACAGAAAAATGTAAAAAAAAAAAAAAAAAAGTACAGAAAACTAGCTAATAAATAATAACTCTAATAAATAATTAAAAAAACGTTTATGAGATTCACCTTATGGCGCCGGAGGTGTGTGCACTCCTTGCACTCATGATGATCATTAATTAGAGCCCATGGTACAGCGAGCTCACACCAGACACACACACTGGCCATCAACATGTTGACGTTCCAGCCAATGAGTACTCAGAAGTCATTACTGACCACACCCATCACCAGACTCATTTGGATCCAAAATACACACCTGTACAGTTTCGTGACTGCATCTCGCATGACTACGACTCACAGCTGTGAGTCGTAGTCATGCAACTAAAACTCACAATGGAAAAAAAAAACTGTCCACAAACAGAAATATATATATATATATATATATATATATAAACACCTCCACACAGACAAAGCTACATCACTATTGTTACAAGTACACAACATCATAACCTCGACTCCATGTCTAAACAAGACTTTTGATTATCCTGCATGTTAGACTGTGGGTAAGAATAATAAAGTAAAAAGACATATTAACAGGGTGGCAGCCACATAACACTTAGGATTTGTGATCCTTTGTCACAAATACAACACCTGCAACAATAACTGGCTCGTGACAAAAGCATCTCATGTTTCGGATGAGGAGTTGCAGCAGTGTCTGAGTGCTGCCTGACCGGTTCAGAATCTGTGTGTACTGTGTCATCAGGGGCCGGCGTGCGTGTCCCGACCTGTCCAGGATTCACAGAAAAGGCACCATGTCGAATGTGTGTGTTAATGCGGTGTGCGTTACACAACAGAAACAGAGATGAAGGGAAGGAGGTGCTCATCAATCTTAATGAGCGAGGCCTCGTGTTACTGTCGTTCTTTTATGATGTCTTACCTCCATGTTTATTTTTTTTTATATAACCAGGCCTCTCGCCTTCGGTACCTGTTTGTCCTGCAGAACAACTGACAGCAGCTAACAGCACCATCAATCACACCTTGTGATGATCTGAGCACGTACGTACTTCCAAAACACATCTTCAGCAACACTGTCACTCACACACACACACACACACACACACACACATCCTGTACTTACTGAAGTGTGTACAGAAGAGCTTCAGCAGGGGCCCTGTTGCTATGACACATGCACTCACTCTCCATCCATGCCAACATCCCCACAAGTGCCCTCCCTTTGTGTGTGTGTGTGTGTGTGTGTGTGTGTGTGTGTGTGTGTGTGTTATCAAGGCCTTGTGTTTCCTGTTTTGCAACACTTACCATGTCCTTCCAGAAACGTCTGCCTCTGGCTGGTTCAGGAGCACTGTGTTTGCTTTGCGTCCCCCCCCCCCCCCCCCCCCCCCCCCCCCCTGCCCTCCAGCCCCCCAGCCCCCCTTTAATGAAAGCGCTTTAGGTCCACTTTATTTTTCTGATACAAGATTTTCACCCCAAAACACAACTTTGGGGCGAAAGTGCTCCGGCAGCCATGACGCACGCGTGCAGTTTACAGCGATAACAGCGGATGAGTCAAAACATGAATTTCTGGGCAATTTTTGGAGGCACGTCAGAGGCAGCCCATAAATATTCTTCTCGTTTCTCGTCGGCTGCCACAGATATTAGTCAGCTGGTGACAGATCTTATCAGGCGCCTTTCATGCTGATGTGTTATAGTGTGTAGATTAATCTGCGGCCTCCAGTTGAAATAAGTGAGGAAAATGCATTAGTTTGTGTTACTATTCACTTTCTTTATTCAAATTGAAAAAGTGTTGAAAGTCTCACTATTCTTCACTGTAAACCGTAACGTCATGCCGGAGGATAGAATTGCCTGACACCATGTTATCTACCTGGTAGCACCTGTTGATGAGTGGGAGCGCATGTGTGTTTGCATATGAAAAAACTCCTCCTTGCCCTAAAGATATCTGTCCAGAAGGCTGTGCACCTGTACTTTACAACTCACCTGACTAACGCGCCCAATGCAGACGACAACTGAGTCAGGCCAAATACCTCTACGAGCGCCACGGTATGGTGCAACACGGGAGGAGGGGGGGTGGGGGTCTTTACGATTTATTGCTGCCATTTTATGTATTATAACGGATAATCGCTCTGTGCTCTTTAAGTCCGCGCACTTTGAGGTGATTTCCCCTGGAGGCAGGTGGAAGGTTGTTTGCATAAGTGTAAATGTGTATGTGACAAGCAGACAGGAGTTCCCCTGCGGTAAGTGGTTCATAACTTTCACTTGTCAATTAGATGAATAGGTAAACGAGCGTGTAAGACACAGTGAGCAGCCAGTCAGGGATTCCCAGCATAGGTCAAACACTGCCCTCAGTGTCTGGGAGTCAACTGAGTGTCATTTGTAAAGCAGGATGGTCTCTGTGTTATATAATAGGAGGGCTGGTCCATCACGGGGCCTCTAGGTGTGGCCAAGGGTTACGCTGGGGGTTGGTTTGATTGTTGTCAATTGTGGTCAAGGAAGGTGCCTAAGTGCGGTCAGATACCATGTATGTGCGAGTGTGTATGTGTGTGTGTGGTTTGTGCGCTGGATGGGTGGAGAAGGGCAGGGCTCTGTGCTCCTATCAAACCCACAAAAGGCTGGGGGCCTCTTTACTGCCAAATTAAAGTGATGAAGGTCACAACGTAGAGTCGCAAAAAGTATTTGTTATATGAGCAGTGTGTGTTTTTGTTGCAACAGGTTGCAGGGATTTGGGAAACGTGTACATGCTGTGAATGGGATATTCACATTAAGTACAAAAACTGGTAACTCGTTTCTTTTTGTTGTCATATTCACCCTTCATGGCTTCATCACAGCGAGGTCGGTTGCAGGAAGTTGTCATCTCAGCAGCGTGCTGTTGTGTTGTTGTGTTGTTACTGGCACAGAGGTGATCCCTCATATCTGCCTCAGTGAGCAGCTGTCAGTCCCTGCACCTCTGCTGTTGTTGTTGTCTTGATGAGGTACTTTCCCTCCCTCGCACTTCCTCCCACAGGACCCTTTGTTTATGATAGTGTGTGTTTGTGTGTGTGTGTGTGTGTATACTGTATATACAGTGTGTGCGTTTGATTGTGACTAATGCATGTATCTTATTGGAGGCCTACAAATGATTCTCAGAGTGTTGTTGAACTGTTTGTGATGCACACACACACACACACACACACACACACACGCACACACACACACACACACACACACACACACACACACACACACACACACACACACAACCCACTATTTGTGTTTTTCCAGATAATGCAGAAGTTGTGCCCTATAATTGTTTTTTGGTTAACTCCTGCTTCTCTTCCCTCTCACACGTGTCACTCACTCGTCTCCACTAGTGTCCACTGTGCAATGGCAGGGACGCCCTCCAGGGGTACACATTGCTTTTCTTGTGGAAGACAGGAAACAATAGGTACTCGCTCTATGTGTGTCTGTGGCGAGGTGTGCGAGCTAAAACAGCAAGCTGGCAGCAGAGACAAAATGTGCTCGCCTCAGCTGCGGGTCTGTCAAGTGAGAGTGTGCGCCCGCTTGGCGACAAAGGTGTGTGATGTGTAGTTTTGCAACAGTTTTTGCAAAGTTGTTGCATATTGCATATTCATTTTACAGCATCACTGCGCGTGTGCATGAGTGACAGGTGCGAGACTGATTTGTTTGTGTGTGCGCGCGCATGTGTGCATGTATGCAGTTTATACAGCAGCTGCTGCGCTATTGTGCGTGCGTTCCCTTACGTAAAACTACTGCGTCCATGTATTTGTGGCAACAGTACGAATACGCATGCGCTGCCCAGGCTACAGTCCTCACCATTTATTTGGATATCAGTGAGTGGTGGAGCAGTGTTCATGCCCCGGTGCCACTCTCTGACACTGGCTCTTCTATTATCCAACACCGACGCCCTGTTACCATCCAACTTTTCCCTCTGTCTGCTGGATTTCTCAGGCTTAAATCCCAGGAATATGACTCAGAGAAGTTGGGAACCCCCTCCTAACGGCTCCTTTGATAAAGAAAGGTAGAGAGCTGCACCCAGCAGATGGTACGTGGTGAGTGGATAAGGGCTGAACATAACAGATGTACATTATTAACTCCTGTTCTGCATATTATATTATTATTATTATTATTACATGATGTGAAAATTGTTTGTCTTTTCATTCAGCATTTTTACTAGTGTTTAAAACCAGTACAAACTGATGTGTTTGCAAACAAAATACATTTTTGAACTTCATGTTGACTATAAACAATGTTTTTTATTCCCTGTTGATAAAAGAAACACCGGGATCAGGAAAGGTCCTTCAACATCCAGAAATAATATTTGTAAAGACAATGAATAAGTTGAATTGCTTGAAATGTGACCTCTAATAATTCTTGAGGGAAGTCGCAGAGTTGTGGTATAGAAACACACACATTCTCTCACACTCTCTCTCTCTCTCTCTCTCTCTCTCTCTCTCTCTCTCTTTCTGTCGCTCATACATTTCTCACATACACACATTTCTACATCCATCTGTTGTCTGTGTTTTTTCTCCCTCACGACTTGACAATCCCACAACTTCTTATCTCTCTACACGGCTGTGCTCCCACCACCCCAAATCCTGCCCCCTGCCACACACACACACTCTCCACATCCTTGCACGCCGCACACACGCACACACACACACACACCTCAAACCTCTCTTATTCTGCTGATGTGCAAAGGCGCCTCTGCTCGGTCACATTACCCCAATGTTGCATCCAGATAACTACACTCAGAGGCCTGTGGTTTTTTCTTGTGTATATATATGTGTGTGTGTGTATGTGTGTGTGTGTGCATGTGTGTTGTAAACCAATTAGCTAATTCTGTTAATTTAATAAATAAATACATGGATTTAAGTAGGAAATCTTGTTGTGTTCTTGATGCATCACATATACATTTTTTACGCATGAAGGTTCATATTATAGCAACGACTGATGCCTGTTGTAGCAGCAATGTTTGTTCAATTCAATATTATTTATCCAGTTTTCATGTTCATCAATCACAACAGTTATCACTACTGTCGCACAGCGTTCCTAGCGACCACAAAGGAAAGTGTCTCACATTAAAGCATTATTAGCCACATTATAAGCACATTTGCCATCTTCAAAGATGACAAATGGTACATACATACAAAAGTAGTGCTAATACGTACAACGTGAGGTGTATGAGGTCGTCACGCTATGTTCACTGGTGAACTTCGCGGTTCACAGTCCTGTTTTTTCGTACCAGCTTGTCATCTAGAGAGAACGCAAACAATGTCGCAGTCAGTTATGTTCATCAACTTTAACACATGAGGCCAGAAAACAATATGTCTGCATAGTGCTGGTTCATCACACTTAATGCTGACAAAGCACATTGGCTGAAAAGCATTGTGATGCAACATTCATCAGAATGTACATGTTTTAACTTCTGCATTTTCATAACTCACATGTTCATATTTTCAAAAACATGGAGTGAAGTCTTTGACCCTACATTTTTTTATTTAAAAACACTACACAACCACACGGTTGGTGTTGCCATTCTAGATAGATAGATAGATAGTGAATAGATAGATAGATAGTGAATAGATAGATAGATAGTGAATAGATAGATAGATAGATAGATAGATAGATAGATAGATAGATAGATAGATAGATAGATAGATAGATAGATAGATAGATAGATAGATAGATAGATAGATCTTTAGTTGTATGTGTACTACATCGGTTGTAATGTGTGTACATATACTGTATATGTGTAGGAGCTATCACTACACTGACTGAGATAAGACCTGTGTAACACCTTCCTCAGATACTCTCTGGTATCTGCTGCTCTTATCTTTAAGGGGGCAGGTGTGTCAAAATCTGCCGTCTGCATCGTTCAGTACCATTAATCTCACCCCACACACACACACACACACACACACACTCTCTCACACTCACATACAGAACTGTTTGCTCAGAATTTCCTGCCATTGATAACAATCATTTCTCTGCAGGTTACAATGTTTGCCATGTGGTCATTTTGATGTTGAGCTCCTGTTATCACAGTTAGGAATTCCTTGTGTTTTACCCTCTGAACTAAATGACCACAGGCCACAGCCTGTCTCTTGCATTATATATATATATAATGCATATAATGCAGTATATATATATATAATGCATATAATGCACTANNNTATATATATATATATATATATGTATGTATGTATGTATGTATGTATGTATCAGATTTACAGTGTAAATCATCATCAAGTGTACGACAATCCTAAAAAGTTTCCACTTTGTCAGCATGGGCTCTTCTTCCTGGCAGGTTCCATGGAAGATATAAGCGGAACGTAGTTAAATGACGTCAGCAGTCATAGATGTTGTAGAATTGCATTAAATCTGACCGAAGGCATAACTGAAGTGTCTGGTCCTGTGAGAACTACACCGTCTCTGTATGACAGTGAACAGTCCCACATGCGCCTCCATGATACCGCAAACTGTTTGTAGTGCGTCAAACATCGAAACTGATTTCAGACACACTCTGCTCACTGCAGTTGTAATGACTGGTCATTCACGTTACCGTGATGGTACTGTGAGCCTGGACCAGCCATCCTCCTCTGACCTGTCAGGATATTAACAAATAACAAAAGATAATGGCAATATATTTACACATTTACATATTATATTTATATATAATTGGTAGTCAAATGTTTTCAGCTTTTCAGCTTTTCCTGTAAGGATGAATTACAACAATCATGAACTGAGTGCAGACTCTTTGTGTTATGGTTTCATCACCTACCACAGTCACCCTCAGACCTTGTATTGAATACAGTATGAATAAAGTCATTTGTGGCTTGTTTATGGGACCACTTCATTACTGTCCCGTTAGCCTGCGTGATGCATTTTCTGCCATCTGTAGTGTTTTTGTTTACTTTTGTCTCCCTCGTTGTGCGCTTTCCTCCCATATGTCATCTCCGGCACAGGAAAAGCGGAATGTGCCAGCACAGAGGAACATTTGCTTGTGTCAGCTGCCCAACAACGATGATGTCAGAATGTGACAGTCATGGCTCTATTCACCCGTTTATTTCATAACAGGTGTCATACATACAAAGAGCAAGTGTCTGTGCCTATCTGTGTGTGTCTGTGTGTGTGTGTGTATGTTTGCCTTTTCAGTCTGTCTGTGTTTTGGACTGCAGACCACAAACAAGCCTGAGGTCTGAGTATTGTTATCTCATTGGCGCAATTATACCCACTCTCCCTCTCTCTCTCTCTCTCGCTCTGTCTCACACACACACACAACTTTCACCCCATTACCTCCAGCCACACCCACCCTCCAAATGAGTTCAAGGGCAGTGGGGTGTGCGTGTGTGTGTGTGTGTGTATCTGTGTGTTTTGGTGGGGTGCGGGGGGATGGAAAGCACATTTATTGACGGCTGGGGGAGCCCAGTTACAAGTGTCCTAAATCGGGGCGGTCAGGCGTGATCATGCCATGTGAATCGTCTTGTCAGGATCATTTAGTGACAACAATGAAGTGGACGATGGAGAGGAGAGGAGAGGAGAGGAGAGGAGAGGAGAGGAGAGGAGAGGAGAGGAGAGGAGAGGATTGGTATAGTGTGTTCACATTATTGGATGTTCGATTGAGGAAGAACTTAAATGTGTGTATTGTGTGTAGTTGCCTTGTAAGTGGTTGCATGAGGAGTGGGTTTGTGTGTGTGTGTGTGTGTGTGTGTGTGTGTGTGTGTGTGTGTGTGTGTGTGTGTGTGTGTGTGTGCTCTGCTGAAAGGCCCTTCCTTCTGCTCTATTTACCCAGGTGAATAGGGAAGCTGTACCAAGCCTGAGCGGGAAAACATGTCATATTGTACTGTGTAAATGTGTGTAAATGTGTGTGTGTGTGTGTGTGTGTGTGTGTGTGTGTGTGCAGGATGGTGGGCACTTGTGGCTGTATGTAAGCACATGGTCTCGAGACAAAAAGTTAGCCATTTGACCCCACACCCCTACCCTCAATCCCAAACACACACAGACACACACACATAGGAGAAAAACAGAAATTCCCAGACATGTTATGTATTGGTAAAACTAGCTTCTGTTCCTTGTTTAGAAAAATAAATATAAATAATAAGAATAAAAAAAACTGGACTGAGCCAGTGTGAAAATAGACAAAAAGAGGCTGAAGTGTCTGCCGTGTGTGTTTGTGTGGTGTTTTCGGGTTGTTGCCAGGAAAAGGCCATAGCCTCAGAGAGTCAGGAAACTGGGTAACAACCCTGACCACACATACAGCAGCAGAAGGCTGTGGGGATGTCTGCATGTGCGTGTCAATTTCTACCAATGTGTGTCTGCAATTATTTATAGAGATCCTGTATAACTCATAAGATTTCAGTTTCAGTCATTTAAATTATATTAAATCATAAATCACTTTTTCCTCTTTCTTACAACTTGTTTTTTTTGTAGTACACATACTTAAGCACCATATTGATACAAATATATTTTTATTCTGTCATGTACTGCATATATATTATATTTAGTAAATATACTAAAAACATAATTTGGGATTAATAAAGTAAATCAATCTATCTATCTATCTATCTATCTATCCATCCATCCATCCATCTACACTGGTATTGGCACCTTTAACACATTTGGACTCACCTGTGGTAAATCACAAATGAGAATCACCTGTGATAAATTGCCAGCGCCCATGTGGCATGAATTAGCCAATGAATGATGACTTCAGTGTTTTGAAGTGCCACATGTTATTCCCTGGTCCTGTCTGAGGAGCTGTCTGAGGACATCAGAAGGGCATAAGACCATCTCCAAAGAGCATTACCACGCAGGAATGGTTGAAAAGGAAAACAAAGTTTTGAAAAGGCCAGTTACCGTTACGTACACTGTTGTTTTTTGTGGTGCGGAAATAATGCAAAGGGAGGCGTTTCTAGCTTTACATCATAAGTAGGTAAACAAACTACTCCCATATTTTGTTTGTCACTCTTTTATCAATCGGAAAAACGTCTGTTTTCTCGCTCTTTGACAATGCTGGCACTAATTTCGCAGTGCTGACCCACTTTCTGGAATGTTTACAGTTATTGTTTTGGGCTATCTGCAGCGGGCACATTGCTCTATACATTTTTTTTTTGTCCTGTAAAACAACAAACAAACGGCCAAACGAATGGCAGCCAAATCTGTGAGGACAGTAACTGTTACAGACGTGTCTAATCACCTCAGCAGCAGCTCCAACAGTCCCCATCTCTCTCTTTCTCTCTCTCTCTCTCCCTCCCTGTCTCTCTTTCCCTGTGTGCGATCACCTCTCTCACCCTCTTATCTCTCCACCCTCAGTTTCTCGCCACGTCGCAGGGGTCTATCTGCTCAATCTGTTTGTGTTCTGCTCGCGTGTGAGCATATGCATGCATGTGCGTTTTGTGATCGGGAACATGAGCGTCACGCGCTGTCCGTGTGTTGTGGTCCTCACGTGGCTGCAGACACACACCTGGGCGTTTTGGGCAGGGGTCCTGCACCTTTACCTCTATCTGCCAACGGACCACTGACAGAACAGAAACCACTTTGTTTTTTGCCAGACTTCATTTAGACCAACGCACTCAGACGACGTGCACATGTAAATATTGGCGGTGGTCCGAGCTGACATCTGGACCACTGTCATGGCACTGGAATAGAGTAGCATTATCGTTATTAGTGCCAGTCTTATTTAGTAAAATGATTTTCAGTGAATGTGAGTGTGTAACACAGCTCTTAAGATAATTTGTAAAGAGTTAGGTCAAAGGTCAATACGACTGCCATGTCTGTGTGTTGACTATAGAGCTGTGCACAGACCACAGCTCTATAGTCAACACACTCGTACTCGAACTCCTTGTCTGTATATTAGTTGTTTTCTGCTTTGCCCCCAGCTCCTCTCCTCCTGGATGGGTAGGGTATCAGGGCAGAGTTATCAGGCCCGGACAGCCCAGCCCAGCCCTCCTACCTGACCGCTGCCAGCAGGGAGCGGCTGCCTCTTGCCTGAGTATCTCCGACCACAACAGCACCCAGGGAATGAGGAAATCAGGCGCGAGTAATCTTTGCAGGCCCAGAGCACACTGGCCAGCATGCAAGTGCACGGAGGTTGTGTGTTTTGTGAGTATGCGCGCGCACGTTCGGGAGCCCGCCACTTCTTCTGCAACATCCGCCTATAAATCTATTGTGACACGTCAAACTGAATTTATGAGCCAATCTGCTTGCGACAGACATGTTTGATTTGAAAAGGGAAAGGAAGGTGGAATTTTTTTTTTTTTTTTAAAAAGCAGTAGTGAGAGTGACTTTTGGAGCGGAATGTTTCACAAATAAAAAATCTCACGCGATCATATGAAACTTATAAAATGAAATCGCAGAGGAGATGTTTACGCTTTAACTTTCCCAGGTCCAAATGTTAACGTGGGTCCAGTGACGTCTGAATGTAAATACAAGATGTCTGTGTGTCTGTTGTTTTGCAACCTAGACCTAAACCAGTCACTCCACGCCATCTATAAGGGAAATGACACATATTTGGGTCTGTCTCAGTGACATTTGATAAAATAAAAGAAAATAAGATAGAAATGTATTTATTCCACACTGGGTAAATTCACTTGTCACAGCAGCAAGTACAGACGTAAAAGGAAGGAAGTCAAAAGGTCAAGAGGCCAGCAACAAATATGCGTACATCAGATAAATATTTACATTTCCTCCTTTGCCAAAAGGTCAAGTGAATATTACTTACTGTTGTTTAAAATTATTATTAATGGGAACACTCTGATATTTTTCACACACCTAATTTTACTCGAGCAAAGCTTGAGGTTTGATTTATAACAATGTTATCCTTTTACTTATTTACTTCATTGCCAAATACGAAATTTATTGCTGTCATTCTGAATAGGTAGTTGTGTACATTCTTCTGTGTGTTTGTGTGGTGTGTGTGTGTGTGTGTGTGTGTGTCCCTCAGGGAAAACAACTTGAACTAAAATGAACTCAGCAGGAAAGACACAGGCAGTCTTGTTTTGAAAAAACGGCGCAGTGTCACACGTTTTCGTTGTTCGTGAAGAATTTATGCTCTGCCAGTGATGACCAAAATACAGTATATTTAATTCATCGCTTGATAAAATGAGTAAACACGAAACAGCTGGAAGTTTTACAGTTCAGTCAGAGAGGTCATGTTTGCTGTAGTCACATGTCTGCTGGTCTCACTTTGAATCCTGCAGTGCCGTGACACACTCCGCCATTATTTTCACACTACATGATGTTGTTTTACAATATTTATCTGGGTATGTATTGTTTTTGCCAATAAGCCACCACAAGTCCACACTCTCACACACACACACACACACACATTTGCACACAGGCAGCTGCCTCCTCACTCGGTGGAAGCAGGTGTCTGTGAATCTCGTGGGGTTTGGGGTTTTCGTTTTTTTTACCTTTTGGTGTCGTAAATGATGGTGAAAATCCCAATGTGAAAGTCTGCCTCTTGCTCCAGCCTCTGTACCCCCCCACCCCAACACACACACACACACACACTACAGACACCTTGGGCCCCAGGTTTTCACCAATAATATTACAAAGATGTCATTGTCAATCATTATAATTATACAGCCATTATGTGACTTAGTGCAATAAGGAGAAATATTTAAATACAGTTTGGCCCTGTGTTACATGTTGCGGTTTCTGATGGCTGTGTAGGCTGATGGCTGCGTAGGCTGTGTTTTCTGATGTTCTCTGTTACAGTACATCATTTCTGTTTGTGGGTCCCTCTGAGAGCCCCACCTAAAATGGGAATCTATGTTTAAGGGCAGTGTGGTGGTTATATGTGAGGTGGGGGAGCAGGTTGCTGTAGGGAACACGGGGGTGTAAATATAACTCTTGAGTCTGGGCCCCTTGGCTTCTATGGCCTCACAGGAAAACAACTCTTCTCAAGAGACTGAATGCGGAGCTCATACGTGTGTGCATGTGTGTGTATTTTTGCAGAACAATGGGCAGTTTTATACAGTAACTCCACAACTCTCTCATTTCACATGTGCTTGTAGTTTTTTTTTCATAAGAAAAAAAAATTGACTTTGGCTTTGTATTTTTGACATATGAACATTTTTCGTCCCCATTGTGAACGTTGTTTATTACCGTCACTGGCTGGTAAAATAATACGTGCATAGTAATTGGTAGATGTAGATAGAGTTTGATGTTATGCTCAGCACAATACACAATGCCTTTGTATGGACATGTGTGTAAGTGTTGTGAAGGGGAGATGCTTCACAATCACCACAGACATTTGAATACTAGAGAGATTACTACTCTGCTAACACCAGGAAGCAAATAGTTCATTCACCTCAAACAGAGAAATGGCTCCAGACAATGGTGTGGCTTCACAGGGCTATTTAAACCTCACACTCAAACCACTGCAGGTTGTTTGTACAAGTTTTGACTAATTAAGGCGTAAGGCTTAAATGTATGGATTTAGATTGAAAAGGTGTATTGTCTTTGAGGGACAGCTCCTGAACTCTATTTAAGATATTATATACTGTATGTCCTTTAAAATAATACACTTAACTCAAGGCTTTAATAAAACAACACACTTTATTTACTAGGCAGTATAGAAAAGTATAAAAAACATCAAAACTTGGCATGTATAAATGATTTTGCTCAAATGCTAGTATAAAAAACAAGGTATTAAAACATGTAAAAGAGAGATTTCCTGCTAAGTGTCTGACATGGGCTACTGCAGTCTTAGTATGAAAACAAAATGCTGATAGAATATGCGTTAAAAAAACATACAAAAGTATTCAAAGAAACAATAACCATACAAAAGTTTCAACTGGGCTTTTGTTTGTAGCATAATATAAAATATCAGTGTTTAGTACTCTTGCTTTTTTTATGGAGAATATAAAATTCAAGTGCAGGTTGGTTTTCACTTTTACTGGGTAAAAGCTCGCGTTTTTAAACATTAGCTCGTTTGCCGTTATACTAATCAATTATATATAATGAATTGTTATATTATTTTTATTAGAAAATTAATATACATAAATAAAGGTGCCAACGTGGTAATCAGGTAATACTAATAAGTCTGGCCCCTTCTATTGTAAGACATCATAATTCAGAATTGAATAATGTAAGACAGATGTAGCTGTTCCTCATCAGTAGTTATGAATTTACATCAGGTGGCACAGAGCAAACAATTGAAATTTTCAGTAGACCCATTATATCCTATTTAACAACAAAGAAAAGCAACAAAAAAGTTTGAGAGGTCAGTTTTGAATCATTAATATTCCATTAGATATATGATAATGCTAGCAGGGCTTAAATACTTAACTTACAACACTGCTCCTTTGGCCAATTGTAAAGGAAAAACATCAATAAAGTCATAAAAACAAAGGAAATAAATTAATCAACTTGTTCTTTATATTAATATCAAAATTCGAAATTAATAATACAGCCCAACGCAAATTATATAGCCACCATATCCCATTTATAATACAACAGTGATATTAATACAATGATAAGATGAAAAGTGATAGGATGAACATGATAAAAACCCAAAGCAAATTCTATGTAAAAGAAAATTTAAAAAGTTATAGTCTTTGGTTGGTTGAAATCCAACGAGTGTGAGTGTAAAAACACCGGCATAGAGCCTCTCCCAACTGTTGTACCACAACAAATATGAAACCCACCACGCTGCGTCCAGCGCACCTGAGTGTTGATGTCCCAGATCAACATGTGTCCCTGTCTACATGACCAGTGTTCTTGTAGGGTAAGTGTTGATGTACTTGTGGCTCTGCTCTGAAGCCATAATGTGCTCTTCAGTTTTCCCACATGTCACCTGCTCCCAGGCACTGAGCTGTTGCTGGAGAGAGATGGAAAAACTACCATGAGGGTTCGTGTCTAATATGCAACAACGGCATTTTCAAAAAATATATATACAATTAATATCAATAAATATGTATATACAGACCTATACATACCTGAAGTGGGCTGCCCGAGCCTCTGCGGGGAAGGTGGTAGTTCTTGTGTCCATCTTCACTCAGTAAAGAGCTAGTGAGCAGGTCCTGAAAGGAAACGTTAATAACATAAGTCAAACACATTTACAGTAACCAGTAATACAAACACATAATTCAACAATGGCAGAGAGAGAGTTGTATACTATGTATTTAGAGTTATAAAATATTATTTTAGATTGGGGTAAAATTCATAATCAAAAGTGGCTGCTACATGTAATGTAAGGTTAAAGGTCAAAAATAAGCTTACAGGTACTTCTTGTGCGGGGCCGCTGGGGGAAAAGAGCTGTGTGTGAAGCTCTTGTGCTTCCCACTGCATACAGGGGCTCCTCTCACATGGGGACTCCACCTAGAAACCCAGAACACATCATGGTCACGTACCACTTTTCATTCTCACCTTTGAAAATACTAAAATGTGTTATGATGAATGTGAGTATGTGCTTATATTGAGAGGAAATACCTCTTGTTTTATCTTCTTCAGAGGAGGCTGCTCAATGGCACACTCCATCGGCTCCTGCTTGATGGAGTTGACCATCTGATGCTCCAAAGGGATATTCTGGAAAAGTGACAAATCGCCCAATGAGTACCAGGGATACTATAGCAAGAATGGCAGTGGTTAACAAGACTAACGTTTGTTTCCTCTTACCAGTTTGAGGGGTCCGTACTTGGCTTCCTGCAGGGCCAGAGCTGACCTGAAAGGCGTGGGTGTCTGAGGCGATGTCTCCAGGATTGTACGACAAATGTTTGGAGTTCTGAACCTGAGAGAAAAGTGGCAAACGTCTGCTTGTAAAACTTTGCTGAAAATAAAATCTGGATGATACACCAGGGCAGAGAGAGGTGGAGCCACTCACAATTCATTCTCTTTCTGGGGCCTGACAGAGACGTCAATCAGAGGCTTGGAGTCCACAGGTGAGTTCATTGGTAAACTGTCGTCACAGTGTTCTGGGCTCATGGACTGGCTGAGAAACTGTGAAACAGAAGGACCACAGACTGTCAGTCAAGTATGTTTGACAGGTTGAAACTTTAGTAACAATCTGGTAGATAATGTGAGCACACTCAAATGAAACTTAAGAAATGGAGAAGAAAGGCGAAAAGAGGAATGGAACTTCAAAAGATGAATTATAGGTCATGAAGGATTAAAAAAGATGGAAAGCTACTGCAGAGACACTAATCCTGGATGATTTTTTGTTGTTGCTGATATCAGATTAGATCAGTTTGGTGATTGGATGGATTCTGATCACACGCAGCTACTTTAACTACCTGTGAGGGTGAAAAGGGTAGGTTTCTGACTGGTGAAGGCTTGGGAGTTGAGCAGATGAAACCATGAACAGGTCTCGAGCCCTGATTGGGCAACACCCTGTCTGTTTTGAGAGTACTCCTATCCGAGAGCCCACTGGTAGTAGCCTCACCCACTGAGGAAAGGCTCTGGGAAAATGGGAAATTTGGGGTCAAGGCCCACGACTAGAAACAATCTATGTTGCGAATTTCTAAGCTAGGCCGTTTTCTAGTGGTCGGTTGGTCATGGTAAAAAAAATAAACAGAGTCAACCTAGATTTTGGGGATAAATTAAAAAACACTTTGCAGTTACTCACTGAATCAATGACGGATTCCATGAACTCTGGAATAGTATTTGAGAACGCCGGGCTACTGTGATGACTGTTGTTGTTGTTGTTATTGTTGTTGTTGCTGTTGTTGCTGTGTGCACGTGTGGCAGAGGCGCTCTCCTCTGGTAGGCAGCTCTGGTCGAGAGGCAGGGCAGGGGCAGCTGCCTGGTGATGAGGTAACAACATAGCCACGCTCTCTGAGCTGTTGGTCAAACAGCCATGGCTGGCCCAGCTTGGGTAGGGCAAATTCATCTGGAGGAAAACAGGATATAATAAAAGCAAATGCAATGAGCGTCTGAGGTTACAAGCAAACAAGCAAGACACCAACTCACAAACAAGTGAGAAGCCACATGTAAAAAGTGAACAAGCGCAAAGAAAGGGAACTTCTAATGTAAAGGGTGACACAAGAAATTAGTAGAAGGTTGCACAAGGGTCACGCACAAACACGAAAGTGGTGATAAGCTACAATTTCATCACTTTTGCAGAAACTGACCCCCCAGATGTTTCCTCCTCCTCGTCACACAAACCCACACACATCCAACCACAATCCTTAACGCCGGGGTCAAATGCACACACACATAAACTGCATGACTACTCCTACACAGTCAACATGGACACACAAATGCGCACAGCCACTCACTGGTAGTGACGGCTGGCCTCTCAGCTCATTTTCTGTTGACATGAGCAGCAGTTCGATCTCTTTCACCCTCTGCTCCTTCTCAGGGTCCTCGTCACCACAGTGTCTCTGAGAGGAGAAGAGCGGAAACATTAAGTCTCGTTGCCAATTCGGTCCTGACTATCTCATCCTACAATCCAAATCAGTCAATCAATCAGTCCCTCGCTACCGGGGGTTCGCTAATATTGTGTTCATCTGGTTTTCTTGTACCTGTATAGCAGCAGTCCCCCGTTGGGGAATATTCAGGATGTTTAAATGCAAGGCCATGGGGAAGGGCACCTGTGAACCAAACCAACATGTCCAAATGAATGAATAAATCAACAGTCCGCATCATTTCATGTCTCCTGGTGGTATCCCCAGTTTTAGTTTGAGGCCCACTCACTCTGTGTGTGTTGGAGATGTAGGTGTAGTTGTGCGGTGACAAGGGAGGCAGCTGCACTTGACTAGGCGAGTGACTCGGAAAACCCATGATGTGACCGTTGGTCTTGATGTAGCCATGGCCGACGGAGAGAGAAGAGTTGCTGTTCTTTGTGGCGCTCTGAAGGTAGCCCTCCTGTTCCACCTTTCGCCTCATGGTGGAGTTCCAGTGGTTCTTTATCGCATTGTCAGTCCTGAGTGTCGTGATGGACACATATTGCACAACGGTTAGTCATTAAATAATCGATGGTGCGTTCGTTCTATATGGGTATGGAGCAATAACAGCTGTGTGCAAACTATTGAACATACTGTTCTCAAACTGTACATTTCAAATTGTTTTCCCTCCCAGTCGTCCTGTAATCTTCTACAGTCATATCCCTTCATGTTCTGTGTACTTCCCTTTTAGTCCCTCTTCAGTATCCTCCCCTCCATTTAACCCCATCAACCACAGCAACAAGGTTTCATCTAACTTCGCTGCAATCTCTGCCTCACCTGCCGGGGAGCAGCTTGGCAATTTCGGCCCATCGATTGCCAAGCTTTTCGTGTGCCTGGTAGATAATTCGATCCTCCTCCTCAGTCCACGATGTCTTCTTCACCTCCGGGTTCAGGTGGTTGTGCCAGCGCTCGCGGCACTGCTTGCCAATTCGCCCCTTGAGGTGCTTGGCGATCACCGACCAGCGCTTGGCTCCATACTTCTGGACCAACTCGATCACCTGGAGTGGACATGTTTTTGTGTGGGGGCGCAAAAGAGGAAAAGCAAGAGGGCAGGAGGAAGAGTGTTGAAAGGGAAGAGAAGTGAATGATGGTGGAGGGGCATGAGGAAAGAGGAAGGAAGGAGCAATAACAGGGAGGAGAGGGAGAAGTAGAGAAGTACAGACCAAAAAACAAGGTAAAGAAGTGAAAGGTAAATGGAAGGTAGGATAGATGGATGACAAAATCAGAGGAGATGAAAATAAAAAAAACTGGTCAGTTATCCATATAAATTTCAGACAACCATACATTGCATCACTGAAGATTTCCCCTCTCCTTCTTCCTTCCCACTCTCTTTATCTGTTAACTTTGAGGAGGTGATAGAGAACACCTGCTGGTGAGCACTGAGGGAGTTTCCAGTGGAACGTTAGCCACACTGCTAATCATTACAGTGGCATCTGGGTAGAAATATTACTCCTTTGGAGTTGTTCTACAAATGCTTGACAGGTTGTATGAGACTAAAAATCTTTCTAGCTTAGTAACGGCAACTTTTTAGGAAACAAAGCATGTGCAACAGCAGCCAAGCAGTTGCTTCAGAATAGTTGCTTTAATCACACAGGAACATAAAGAAATCGTTTTTTTGTTTCACCTTGAATGGCACTTGATTTTCTGCTTCCTGTGAGTGGTCTTTGATTATGTTCATCCAAATAATAACATGTATTGTCTTGTATTGTGAAAGGTGCTCAGAACTCAGTGTTCTCGGTAGAGCCGCACCTTCATTTAAATATTCTCGCGTTAGAAATTATTTTATCGATATTTTAACAATATAGTGCAAAATATGTTGCACAAATATGTTGTTTGGATATTCACTTTGTATAAATGTGCAAGGATCTCTTACCCTTTGGTCCTCCTCTTTAGTCCAGGGCCCCTTGATGAGTTCTGGGTTCAGTACTTTCTGCCATCTGTGCTGACACTGCACATCTGTACGATTCTGATAGGTCAGAGAGCAACAGCATTAATCATCCTCCTTAGCCTATAGAAGATTACGTGTGTAGACTGTAAATCTTGGCACTGAGAGATAAACACCATTTCTGTGTCTTTGTGTACACAAATATGCACATGCATGTGTGTGTACATACAAACATACTACTCACGGTTAATAAGCTCGCAATGAGTTTCCAGTCTTCTGATCCATGAAGCTCAACAAGTTTCTTCAACTTCTCATCCTGAAAGAAAACACGTGTTATAGTTTATATTAAGACATGTAAGACGACATCATCCACAACACCACAGGTGCACAGCCTTCTGGGTAGTGAGGTCTTCTGATGTCGACTCTACTGAACCTGTGAAGTGTAAAATAATTTGTGTTGCACATAAGATTGTCCATGTGGGTACCTCTTCTCGTGTCCAGCGTGTTTTGCCGAGGTGGCGTTTCCCTGCCTTGGTTAGTGAGCCATCATAATCATGTTCGTACATCTCGGTCTCCTCTTCATCCTCCTCACTACTGTAAACACTGTGCACGCGCACACACACAAACACACAAACACACACACACACATAGGGAGAAAGCATTTCAAAAAAGAGGTGGTGGCTGTGTGAAAAAAGAACCGTGCAAGGCAAATAATAGCACAATAAGTACTTGTCTATTACTACTCCCTAATCATCTCTTTGCTGAGTGCATAAAGAACTCAGCCCACTCTTTAACTCATCAGGTGTCAACACAGACAGAACCAGTCATTCTTGAAGGTTTGGGTTGCAGGCTTTTAGCCAAGACAGCCACAAGGGAAGAGAGCAAGCGAGCGAGGAGAAGAGAAAGGGGGAGGGAGGGGGGTATGGATGAACAGGTTCCAATGTTTTTAGTTTCCACAGATACTGGGATTGGCACATGCAATCATAATTTCATGACCCCAGCGTGTTCAGACCTGCAGCGGCATTGTACAGAGCAGACTTGCACACACACACACACACGCACACACAAACACACACACACACTGAGAGAGAGAATAGTTTTTTGACCAATCAGAATGTGGAGCATGCATTACATGGAAGCTAGGTAGGGTTGACTGCAACAGGTGAACAGGAACCCCACTGAGGTAATTAAGTAAAGTGTGCGTGTGTGTGTGTGTATGTGTGTGTGTGAGAGAGAGAGAGAGAGGGAGAGAGAGTCTACCTGGTTTACAGCAAAAAGATGATGTTTGTAGCAAAGGAGCTTAACAATTAATTTTAGTAGGTTTCCAAATGTAATCTAATTTAAATAACCGTATAACCTGTACATTTGTAAATACTGTACAATTAAATCCATATATATCTCTAAGTAAGACAAAAGTCCAGGTACTCAACAAAGATGAAGGGTGCATCATATCATATCATATCATATCATATCATATCATATCATATCATATCATGTGACATCATATTTAACACGGGTTAACAGTGATACGGAATTAAAACCTGTAGTAGTCATAATATAATGACCCCTGCTTTAATCCTGTTGTTTTGTGTTAAGTGGGCTCTCCTCGGTTTTTCTGCGTCCAAAACATGGGAATAATCTCCATCAGAACGTGACGCGCGCGCACTGAACGTGACAGCAGATGCCCTTTAAGTGCACATACAGGCAGAGCGGGGGCTGAGTTTGTAGCAAAGTGGCTCCTCTTGTCGAAGACGAGTGAACATGGGGGGACGCACTTTCCAAAACAGCCACAGTCTGTGAGATGCTGCGACTGCATCCAGTGTGTGAGCAGCTTTCATCACCGCGAGCTTAACGCGATCCACGCGATGTGGCCAGGCGCGGGAGTATAGGAACCAGTCTGCGGGTGAAATACACGCGCCTGTGGCCGACTGGGTCGATGCCCCCCCCTCGCCCGCACACACACACACATACACACACACACTGTCCAACGCGTAAAGAGATATATGTCTGTCAATAATTTCGCGGATTCAACATCTTACTTGTTGCAAAACAAAACTCAGGTGTACGCGCGTGCTTAAAGTACTTTCAGACATCACGTGCATTGTGGCTGACGTGTTTGTGTGTTTATTATAGGCGTATATTGTAAGCAGTGTCCACGCGCCTGTCCGGCCGCCTGGTGTGTGCTGTGCATGCATGTGTGTGTGTGTGTGTGTGTGTACGAGAGAGAGAGAGGCTCCTTTCTCTCGCTCACCACTGACAGCAGCGCGAGGAGCGCACATGCCAGATGACCACCACCTGTCATTAGCGCGCGAGCGCCACACACTCATAGACGCACACACCGCTACTCAGCTTTAACGGCCGAGAAAACAAAACGAGTCACACACACACACACTAAAAGAGCAGAAATTCATCACCAATAAATATGTTAAAAAATAAATAAATAAATAAATAAAACCAATAAGCGGGACCCCCAGCCGCTCGGTCCCTGCTCGTGCGCAGTGGCAGCGATAAGACGAGTTGAAATAGTAAGACGGGATAGTTGTACATGTAAAAGAGGGAAAGAGCTGGGTGAACTTACCTGTTTCTCGGCCGCCGAGCCATGTTAGCGTGTGGAGCGGCTGGCAGGTACTTGCTCTCTGTGCTCGGAGTTAGTTGTCCCGGACAGGAGGCAGGTTGACATTAATTTAAACTACAGCAGCCTACAGCGCCGCTGCTCCTCCCTCCCCTCCATCCCGGTCAAATGCGCGCTACTGGACTGCGCAAGGAGTACTTCACGGCCGTAGGACGTTTGGCCTGCACATTGAATTCAACTCTAACGATCATCATAAAGTCAAAAGTATAATGTAAAACCCCCTAAAATACACACATGAACCCTACTAAAACTTATTAGACTTATTAAACTTATTATTAGAATCTAATCATGATTGTTTGTTGAAAAAACTGTCCTATACTGAGTTAAAGTAGGCAAACGTCTTACATCATAGCATTACTTATTGCAAATACGTAAATTTGGTAACCCATAAAACTTATTTGACTTATTAAAATTATTGTAATAATATTATTATCATTGTTGAAAAAACACTGTGGCGTAGTAGTTACGCTTACATCATAACATTAATGATAATAGCTGGATAATGTTAATAGTTGGATAATATACTGCAAATGAAAAATGGGTAAACTGAGTGTTGGTTGGATGCTCTTAGCAGAGTCGATGATTAAATAGCACAGAGCTGTTCATGACACTTTACGAGGCGTCCGTGAACGCACCACTGCGCCCCAAGGCGCGCTTTGCCAGCTCGTCCGCGCTAAACCTCCTTTGTCAACTATTTATCGTGAGTTACTTCTCCTGTGGTGAAATGGAGACGGGAGCGCACGTATCTGGAGAGTGTAAACAATTGCGGCATGATGGGTGTGTGACATGTGAGGGAAGCAGGGTCGCAGTGCTCCGCGCGCCCGGCCACCTGTTCGGGTGATTGGATGGCTGCTGGTGTTGCAGATAGCATACAGATGTTTCTGGGCGATAAAAACACACACAAGACCTTGTCTTATCCCTTCTTATCGTGTGAAATGAGCCTTTGTGCTCGGCCGGACAAAGACGGTTGAAGGAACGCAGAGGCACTTTTTCCACTCGCCCGTGGATTTACTGCGCATCACGAGGACATGTCGCGATATGAGCGATGACTTTGACTTGGTCCTCGAGTTTCGTTTTGAGTTTCCCAAAGGGCAGCTTTGCTGATGACGCCTTTGGATTTATCCAGAAGTATAGGCCCGCATATAAATAAGGAACACGTTAGACCTGTTTTTCAGCAGCCCTCGTTCACAGATGAGAAATTAAAATAATAATCTCCCGTATTACGTTTTATGACATAAGTTGTGCGTTATTCTGTGTTAAAGGAACTGTCCACCCTGAAGTGTGATTATTTTGTTTTGCTTGAGTTCCCCATCGCCCCTGTGCCCAGATTGTAGTCACTGGACCATTCATTGCAGGAATGAGAGGGGGGGTTAATACTTTATTTGTATAAATGCGTCTTCTTATTGTATTAGTTCCTCCATACGCGACCGTATTGTTCTCGTCACTTGTAATTACCATCGCTGCAGACCAGCCTATTGTCCCAGGGCATCCATTATAATAACGCCCTGATAAAGGGACACACACACATGGCCATGGACTGCACATTTCACTTATTTGATTGAGGACAGAGTGATCACTGAAGTGCAGCACTTGGAAAGAGACATGAAGAATTTCCATGACTGGACATGGGTTAGATAAAATACAGCTTTTTTAAAAAACAGTTTAAAAAGTTTGTCACCTGCATATTATAATTGTGGCGATGCACTTTCAAAGGCTGCACATTTTTAACATCATTAAAAAAAAGCTGTTCATTCGAAGAAAAGTGCCACAACTGTAACCGTGGGCCTGTGAGATGATGTATTACATGGTTGCCTGGCTGCAATTACCTGTAAGCCTGAAATCCCATACACACCTGTTTACACAAGCATTGTTCAGGTCATTTTCCCTGAAGGAGGTGGCAGTACGTCTGATCTTAAATCAAATATTAATTAGACAGCATCTATCATGCAAGTTTGCAAAATAGGATGACGTATGTAGAGAAAACTATAGATCAGATAAAGCACAGTTTTAGCTGTTTTCCCCACGAGCCCTTAATGTCGTTCCCTCGAGGATAATTAAAAACTAGATTATCTGAAACCAAATTAAAGGAATGGAGTCAGGGTATGCAAATAACCTCGTACTAGGTTTTGCAGGAAGCCTGAGAGCCTTTGACTCCTAGCTGAGGACATTTGCATGGGCGCGATTGGACAGGTTAAGGCCAGGTATTGGGATGGCTGCCCCCTTTGTAAAGCATTGTGTGCTCAGGTTGGTTCATTTGAATGATTTGTAATGATTGCCCCTGGGTTTGAGATACACACCAGGCTTTCAACTCCAGTGCTGGGGAGGCCACTGTGTGTGTCTGTGTGTGTGCATGCAGAGGCCTGCTTTAAAAACATTGGGCCCATTAAGTCAAACAAGTGAATGTGACCGTGTGTGGTTAAGTGCACAAGCTAACTGACAACAAGTGTCTGGTAAGAATTGCATACATGTAAATTGCTGTGCATAAAACCAAACCAGCCACACAGCACTACCGAACGCATACAAATTGTCAATCATTTATACAATGTCTTCAAAAGTTTAGTTTTAACTACATTTAACTGTGCAACATGACACTTTAGGCTGCAGTTGCCTGGACCACCTGCCAAAGACTGCCAAGGATCTAAGTTTTGCATTTTTCCCCGGAGTTAAGTTCCTGTTCCAGTGATGCCTGGTGCCTTTGGCAAATTATGTAAAGCATTACCTCATACCCCCTGCCAACTTTTGGGATGAACTTCACCCCTCACCCCCTTTGTACAAAGGCTTCTACAATTACAGTAGGATTAATCTGTTTTTCAGATTTACATGCTGTTGTTGATAGATTTACAAGACTTTGCTTTCACTTGATTTAAAGGATTGGCCGCTGCTACCATCCACATATACAGATAACCTTTTAGTCATCGCTTAGAATTCAATTTAATTGAGGGACAGTGAAAATATGGTGCAAACTACTGGGTCTTTTAATCGTTGTTACATCATTTTGAAAAAAAAATCAGCCATCCACTGATCCACTCATTCTTTAAGCAATCTGTCAATCCATCTGTTTAATCCAACTAATCAGTCCAACATGAATTCTCTTGTTCTGCCAGTAATTCAGCAATCAGACTTTTCTTGAGGCATGAGACCATGTCGGCAGCACAGATTTGACCTAAGAATGTTTTAGAGGTGCTTAAAGGAAATAGATGTTCAGATCCTGTGTGATGGGTGCGAAATATCACACATCAGCCTTCGTGCAGCACAAACTCATTTTTTGTTTACATTCTGCTGCGTAAAGAAAGCAGAGAAGCTTCTTAAACAACCAAAAGCGAACCAACAAATAAAAAGCAAAAAAAAAAAAAAAGTTTGCGTTAGACTTGGTATGAGTAAAAGTGTTTGTGTGTTGTTGAGCAGGTCAGTGTTTCTATACTTCATGTGGTTATTGCAATAGCTGCAAACACTATTACACTTTTGATTGTCAAGACAGCTTTTCACTTAGGCAATATGTTCCACTTCCATCACAGATCAGGTGCCATTTGCTGCCTTTGGTTTTAAAATGTCCTAGAAACATTTAAGTGATGCAAAGGAAGAGTTCCCTCTCTGTCACCTGTGTGACCCTGTAAAATGAGCATCTTGTGTCAGTAGAACATGTCTTCCATGTGTACGCATGCAGTTGTTTATTTCGACACATCGATGCGCGAGTAAGACTTCAAAAAGCAGGAAGTGGAATTTTAGAGGGGAAACCTCCACCCACTCAGAGACACACATGCACGCGAAGACACTTGCGCACACTCCTGAACAAAAGGCAGACTTTGTGCACAGTAAATCATAAACTCCTCAATTAAGCCCCTTTATAATATGAACGATCCCCCTCCTGTTTTCACGAACCCGTGTGAATTCAAGAAGCTCTCCATCAGACTGCCAGTTGCAATATGAGCCTTGTATTGTGAAAAGGTCTTTACAATTACCTAAGCAGATGCCTTTCTTTATTCAGCTCTATTTTTAGGTTGGGGAGACACGCCAAACCTCATATTTCATTTCACTGTGCAGATGCACAAGTGTGCCTCACCTGCATCACTAGTATCAGATTAGTGTGACATTTTCATCATCTTCTATTTCTCTGGCACATCAGTTACCGTAGATGAGATCAGTAAAACACAAGGTATCATAAATCACACCTGTGTCTATTTGTGACTATAAAGTGCATAAGTGCAATGATATACATATGGAAAAACAAGTGCACTCAAATTCTTGTACGTGCATAAGCACACACATCTATTTCTCCCCTTTGAGGCAGATAGGCTTTAAGTTTCTTGTGATATAAAGAAGGAAAAAGTGATGTCACTTAGTCGTGTGTGTGTGTGTGCGTGTGTGTGTGCGTGTGTGAGGTGTAGAGTGTGGGCTCATATGGGCTTGTCTCTAACCATGGGGCATAACATTTAACAAAAATGGGTTGAACAATCACACCCCAAGGTCAGAGGTAGAATTTTAAGCTGTATGTGTGTTTAATGCAGGCAGACTATGGTTCTTTCACTGCATGTGCTTGTGACCTCATGGCCAATTTAAGTTTGTGCTAAGCCAAAACTCGTTATCACTATTTTTGTCATCGAAAAAAAAACCCCATCACCATCATCATCATCATCATCATCATAATGAGGCTTGGTAAATTTTAATGAATAGGACAAGAGACCAATTAAGGTATCAGGCTTTCCTGTTCTACCTCAAATCAAATCATTAAAATCATTGTTTCATTGTTGGGAGATCAGATCTAAGGCCACAGTGGTGGGACATCAACAGGAAGTTACGTCATTATCAAGCGAGACCCAAAGCTAGTTTTTCAATTTTATTTTAGTGCCTATATGTTTGAGCGTGACGTAAAAGACACAGACGAGGGAAAGTGAAAGAATAGAACAATAATACTCAGATAGAATGCATTTATTTCTAAAACTGTAGAATTGAATCTGACCTGCCTGTGCCTGCTGCAGTTGTTACGCTCAGCAGCAGCGGCGATGGCAGCGGGGCAGTGAGACACATGTCACCACAGGCTGTGAGCCGAAAAACAGTTTCGCTGGAGCCGAGAGACGACACATAGCCAAAATGTCTCGGCACAGAAATGTCCGAGGTTACAACTACGATGAAGGTAGATAACCTTAGCCAAATGTCGGTCACGGTTTAACCGCCGTGGCCAGGCCTCACATAGCTAAACTCGTTAGCCGCTAAGCCTACAGCCCTTTGCTGTTGATTGTAGCTAAAGCAGCTAACGCTAGCTAGTTTAGCTGGCAAGATAATATTGCTGTCGTGTCAGTTGGCACCTATCACAAGACACTGTAAAACTAGTATATATTTACATGTATCAAGTTTTAGGCTAACGTTACAATGTTTTGACGTGCTATGTCCAAAGCACGTTAATATTGTAGCTGATGTTTGTTTACAAAAGTTTCAGCTAACTTGCTAACTGTCCACATTGTTTTACTAGGGATGTCAAACGCTTCGGATTCATTCTCACATATTGCATATTGTACATTGTTTTCCTGTTTTTTATTACATCTATCTATCGGTGTCTATATTCTTCCGCACGTTTTTCGGTCGCTTTCTTTACATATTTGTCCCGATTTGTTCAAACATCTAAACGTTCTGCTCATTCAGGACCTAAGTGCTTGCATATGTATATATATTTCCTACTATCTAAACGTTTTACAATATTCAGCCTTTTCCCAATCAGATGAATTGAGAGAACCTCATGTCTTTGAATATATTTCGATGTTTTGCAGCCCCCACTCACACAAACTCAGAAACATTTGCACATGCATGCATGCATTCACAAATAGTGACTCACAAACATACACTGGTACACACAAAGACCCTCACTCTATCTGTCTCAGACACACAAACACACCCACAAATGGGAGTGCAGCATAGATTGCATGATGTCACTAATGATGTCAACACAAGAGTAATCCTTTGAATTTTTGCTTTGATAAAATAAGATTTAATTATGCTGATATTAATTTAGCAAACATTCGACTCTCGCTCGTCTTTTCAACTCATTTGGCAGAGATTTAATGCATTTTCAGCCAGGCTCTGTGCAGACTCAGCATGGACACTGTATTTTCTTCATGAAATGTAATTATCTAGGTATTAAATTATTTACCACATTTTTATGAACTCATTTTAATTCACATTTGTTTATCCCACTGTAAAATAAGCACAGAAATCTCTTGAAATCCAGTTTGCTGTTGTGTAAAGCTGCTGACAGGACAAACTGACACCTGTCACAAAGGGATCTTTCTCTTTACCTGAACTGCATTTGTACACGTGAATGTTTTTGTCAAGCGCAGGCAAGAAACACATCTGATTCTCTGGTATACTTTTTCTAGACTTTGAAGACGAGGACATGTATGGACAGTCTGTGGATGATGACTACTGCTGTATATCACCAGCAACAGGTTGGTATTAGTCAATGCACAATTTATGGTGAACCTGGTAGATGAAAGTACGCTGCCTTAATTGCAGATTTTGACAGTTTAAAGCATTAATCAGGCATTACATCTCATAGTTTGGCCAATAACTAACAAATGTTTTGGTTTATACAGCAAATCAGTTCATCTACTCACGTCGAGAGAGGCCTGCACCAAAGGAGGAGCCATTAGAAGAGGAAGAATATGAAGATGAAGCTATTCCCATGTCTCCTACTGTCAGCCACAACCTTGACCCTCTTGATCAAGGTAATCTTGTTATGTTCAGGCATTGGTATACAATATTAAAATGCGCAATTGAAGACAGTTAAAATCCGTCTGAATTAGTAGTTTTGTTTGTTGATCACAAAAACAACATCTGTAACTAACTTGTTCATTGTACTTCTTAGCCAAACTATATTCATGTCTGGACCATATGCGGACAGTACTCGGAGACGCAGTACCAGACTCAGTCCTGAGCCAGGCAGCCATAAGATATGGATTCGACCCACAGAGGGCACTGGATGCAGTCCTGTCCGAAGACACCAAAACAGCCCCAGTTAAAAGTGAGGCGACGTCTTTGGTTTCAAGAGTTGGCCAGGAAAAAGCGCCGCTCCCGCAGAGAACCAAACAAGAGGCTGTGGCTGAGAAAGGTACGCCTGGAGCTCATAAATGTAGTCATTTAATCAGTCAGAAATTGTTGTTCTACAATAGTTTTGTATTTGAGGTTTGTTTCAATATTTCTCACATTGTTTTCCAAACACAGCACAGGATACAAGTTTTTTTAAAATCCTCTGTGTGTGTGTGTGTGTGTGTGTGTGTGGCAGTATAGATAGAAGTTTCTAAGTTTTTGAACATCCATATTTGATTTTGAATGTAAAGCTCAAAATAATGATAGTAAGTATCATTATCATTGTATCATGCTATTTTTGACAAATGCCTCATGGGTCTTCAGAAAATACCTGAGAAATTATTCTAAAAATGTAATATATATATATGTGTATATATATATAATCCATGTAATATATTCATTACTATCGTTTACTGCTCAGTGTACTTAGATATGGTGGATGACAAATTCAGTTTGCCAATGTTTAACAAAGTGCCTTTTTCTGTTCTCCCTCCCTTTCATTTATGAACCCACTGGGCCTCCTATCTCTCTTTCTTTGACACCTGCAATTGGCTTCTGTAAGGTAAGGAGCCTGCTTGTCTGCTTCTCACACACACATTTCATCCAAGGCACATAACCCCCAGTCTGATGGGTGCAAACATATGCAACCACATGTTCCAGCAAATACACCAAACTTGCACCACCTCTTATCTCCACATAAGACTGACTTGGTTAGCAGCTCTAAAAAACAAAATGTTAACCCTCAAGTTGGTTTTGGTGTTAGCAGTCTGACACAGCTCATATCTGAGCATGAGCAGAGAAGTAAGGAGACAGCAGTAGTTGACACAAGGCAAGGTCTGCGTGTTCCCTCATTAAGTGCTCCAACAGTAGGACCTAATTCACCTCCATCATCTACATATAATTCCATTGGTCTTTCATTGGGAACATTGGCATCCTTAAATATTAAATCTTCAGCATCTCACAGCACGGCCCCTTCCCTCCTTTCAGTTTCACTTGGCAGTCAGTCACTAAACAACCCTAAACCTACAACTTCAAGCGCTTCTGTCGCTGTTCCTTCTGGATTCGGAAGTCTCAGTTCAGTCCTGCGGAGCAATCAGCTCATAGTGGAAGTTGGGAATGGAGGTAAAACCACAATGTCTGATCCTAAGGGAAGCCCGTCATTGGCTGATTTAATCCAGGAGCATTCCAACCACAATCCAAGAATCAGTGATTCTTACCTCAATGCCCATAGTGGCATTGTATCAGGAAAGTGCCCACGTATGGCTGCACCCTCACTGTCTGAGCTAGCTGCTCAGCACCAGAAGAGTAAGGGGACAGCAGAAGTTGACACAAGACAAGGTCTGGGTGTTCCCTCATTAAGTGCTCTTACACCAGGACCTATTTCACAACCATCATCTACGTTTAATTCCAGTGGTCTTTCATTGGGAACACTGGCATCTTTAAATATGTCTTCAGCATCTCACAAGGCGGCCCCCTCCCTCCTTTCAGCTTCTCTTGGCAGTCTGTCACTAAACAACCCTAAACCTACAACTTCAAGTTCTTCTCTAGCTGTTCCTCCTGGATTAGGGAGTCTCAGTTCAGTCGTCCAGAGCAATCAGCTCATAGTGGGAGGTGGGACTGGAGGTAAAGCCACATTGTCTGATCCTAAGGGAAGCCCATCATTGGCTGATTTAATCCGGGAGCATTCAAACCACAACCCAAGAATAGGTGACTCTTTCCTGAATGTTCATAGTGGCATAGTGTCTGGAAAGTGTCCAGGTATGGCTGCATCCTCACTGTCTGAGCTAGCTTCTCAGCACCAGAACAAAAGTACACATGTTCAATCTGAACCACATTGCACTGGTAACCCTATAGATACACTGACATTTTCTAAACCAACCAGCATTAATCCTACATTCCTAGATGGGTCTGTGTCACTGTCGCAGCTAGCATTGCAGCACCAGTCTAACAGTTCCCGAGCTTCTCCTCAACTGATCAGCACTGACTCTCCTAAAACTGCACTAAAGCAACCACCTGGCCCCTCTGAGCTGCTCCCTTTGTCTTATTTGGCTTTGGAACAAAAAGACCAAACCTCAGCCACCTCATATGGGTCACAGTACTCCCTCAGGTCGCTCCTTTCACCAGCAAAACCAGAGAAGGCGGATGCGTTGGCTGAAAATACTTTGGAAGAAGACAGCATTAAGTGTAAGCTCGACCTCAAACCATACCATCCAAACTCAACGCCAGCGAAACTGAGCCAGACAATGGATTTGAGTGCACTAATAGCTCAGTCCTATGAAACAAGTCCTCCTCACTTTGACAACGACCTTCCTTTGCCATCCTATTCATCTCCAGTTGCCTTGGGGTTAGATTCATCGGTTTTTGCAACACCTTCTGTATTTGCGATTACCTTGGCAACCCAGAACTGCAGGCAACAGAAGAGGATGAGAAATGTATTCCAGGGAAAAATGAGAGGTCAGAGGACAAGAAGTGGTCTGTGCAAATCGCAGGACGAATCCGAAGAGCAATTTCCCCCACCTTCAATAGTACCGTTCTCCTTCGACACGCCGTCACCTGATGACATCGTCCGCGCTAATCAGAAAAAAGCTTTCACCAGACGGACATGGAAGAAAACATTTAATTGAGTTGGATTGAGTCTAGTGTTAACTGACTCAATAGGGAATAGATCATCTAAATCCTTCTGGTGGCCTTTGCTCCACTGTTGACATGCAGTCCTCAGGGTCATCACTCCTTATGAGTCTTTTTTAAATACTGTGTCCTACAGTTAGTCATGCGGTCTGAAGAAACGTACTGAAGAAACAGTACGACGCACTGATATACACTCTGCTGATCACTGCTGGAAAAACATATGCTAGAAACAGTATTATTAGATCATGTATGCGATTTTCATAGACACAAACAAACATGTTATAATGCTTCTACATACAGAACAATGACGTTTTAGTCAGAGGATACAAAACAATCCACAGAGAACACACTGGCAGCTTGAAATTAAGTGCAGCTAATCTTTTAAAGGATTTTAATAAACTTTTAGAAAGATTTCTTTCCCCATTTACGGTTATAAATTTAAGTCTTATTTTTGTATGCTTAGATAGCTGTAGGCGTTTTCATTTTTGTATGCCAGTATTTTAATCTGTAGCCCATAAATTTAAAGACAGTCTCTTTTGTCAGGCTGGTTCTTTTTAGCTTTGAGCTACATAAACCCTCAAAAGAAAAAAAAGAGGTTGATATATTTTGTTTGCAGGTGTGCTGCAGCTATTGGAATATGGATCAGTTAACCATTGTACTGGTTTACTGCTGCCTGTGTGTGAGATCATGGGGTTCACTTTTTGGTTGAGAGGACACCTGGAGATTTTCCCATGAGAGAGTGAACAGGCACACCCACATGCATACAGACACAGTACAAACAAGTAAACACTTCTCATTGTTTGATATTGACTAACGAAGTTTAGTAAGAATTTAAGACAGAGTGTATTGAATGAGTCGAATTGAATGCAACACGTTAGATAAACCTTTTTTTTCATTTTACTTGCTTTTACAAGCTTTTAATATTTTGATGTACATACGAGTTTAATTTACTCTGGGGCTGCCAATACTTGCTGTCAGAGGTTAATTTGTTAATACTGAAATAAAGATATATATAAACTATGTTTATTTACTCTGAGTGCGCCTATGTCTGGGCGTTTTTTTGGTTGTGGGTGGATGAGCACTTACATGTTGGTTTGTGACACTTATTTATTAAGAGTAGGTCAATACTTAAGGATGGGATTGGTGGCAATAATGTGAAGTTGTGTTTAAGTGGTTGAGTCTATTGTCAAAGTGAACATTTTTAGATGAATAACTGCATTCTGTATCTGGTGCAAAACAAAATCAGCTTTATCATCTCACATTTGGACTGTGAGTCATTGGTATTGGTTTGAATATAGAATCTTCCCCTTGCAGGAGTGAATGTTATAACTTGGTGTTGAACAAATATTGCTTTAAGTCGTGACAGATAAAATCATGCACCAACAGCAACAACTGTAATGTACCCTGTTGTGTAGTGTCCTGTTAACTCTAAAAAAATCAGCAATGTTCCTGCTGTGATCAGAACACTAGTCAGTGGAGTAGTTATAAGGCAGGTAAAAAAGTAAATAGCAAATGTTAAATTTTCTGAGAGTACAGCTGCTATTGCTCTGACTGGTGAAGAGGTTAGGTTTGAAACTTTATTCAGTTGCAGAAAGCTGAGTGAAGTGGACCCTGAGGGTGGCAAACATACACCAGAGAGCCTGAGGCCAATAGATTACAAAGGGCAGACAGCAGTAATAATTACAAGTCAAATATTAGAAGACAAACAGGTTTTTCAATGTAGTCCTGTGAGCATCATTGTATTTGGTGCAATAAGGATGCTATGGTATGTTTTGACAATACTGAATATCTTTTTTAATTTACAAGTGGGAAAAGATAAATGATTATATACCCAATTCATAAGTGGTTTTGTCCATATGCCGTTTGGTCCCTTTTTTAAATTAAAGGCAAGCCAGTGTGTGGGTTTGAGCAGGAAGTTGCAGTCCAGGAGAAAATGTCACACCAAGCACACACTGACTCGGCTCGGCAGCCGATCATCTTACTCTCTGTGTCTCTTACAACACCTACGTAGGAAAATCTGATCATGTCTCTCAGCTTTCACAGCTTTGTCAGGGGCTTTGACAGATCAAATCATTTTGTGTCTGCGGAGACGTCATTTCTGCAAGGCCTACTTGTTGCACAAACCTTGGTCTGTTGTGAAGAGCTGCAGACACTGGAAAATACCATTTTAGTCACACTAAGGGGTCATAAAAGGCAGGTGCAAATGGACATAATTATAGAACTGCTCTTTCTGTACAGTGTGGTCACAGGAGACACAGAATATATGAGACATGGAGCTAATTTAATAAAAACTTCCAATGATGGAAAAACGGTAGCAGGGATCTACACTAGTTACAAAGATCGTTCTGGTTTATTATTATTATTGTTTAGCTGTTATTATTGTTAACATGGAAAACTCCAAAAGGCAAATGCGTAGATATGACTAACCAGCATTTCCTGTTGAACCAAAGCCTGTTGAGATTTTATGTAGCTCGATCAGACAAACTGCTTTGGCAACAATAATTATTGTGCACAAAACTGTTGAAGATTTAAGATTGTGACTTTACTTGCATGTGTTTGTTTTGTGTGATTTCTCAGATTTCCACCATGAAATGATTGAATTTTATTTACTCTGCCAAAAGATCAACTCCTTCCTAAATGGACACCAATGCACAATTTACCAATTCGCACACCTACACAAGGCTATGCATTTTGGGACATGAGGATAACATTACCCTTGTTGCTCCTTTTAAACTTAAGGGGGTAAGATCCTCCAGATAGCAGGTATTTTCTGGTTTCTGGCAGTGGAGGCATGACTTAAAACAGACCTAAAGGCGCACATAGTTTCCAGTGCTGCTTTCTGTGGGGATTTGGAGATATCAGGCCCTTGGCACTGGTACCTTTTGTCATTAAGTGTTTCTGTGAAGCAACTAAATATGCACAGTATAATCTCTTTGCATTATGGGGAAATGTAGACCAATTTAAAACTATCTTCAGTTCTCTGGCATATAGTAATTTTTTCTTAATGCGCATAGCATCGTCTAATGCCTTATAAACACTGTGCTTTGATTGGAAATTCTGTATGTAGACGCTTAAGTTAATCAGAACATTTTAGGTACATAGAATGGCACCACCGTTAAAAATAGATTGACTTGATTTGAATTATTTGGTCATAATCTGCCTTGACATGATAAGTTAATGTGCTAAGGATAATGCACATATAAGTTACTGTAGTTGTATTTTGAAATACTGATGTGTCTGTAAACACAACAGTAGGTGAGAGTTCTTAGGTAGTTGGTATGACTCAAATTGGCTGCCTGCTGAGTAGGTGGTTTTAGGGGATGAGGAGATGTATGATATAAAGTGTAGCATGGGGTGTCACTGACAATATGTGCATCCTGAGTGATTCAACCTGAAAGTGGTCAGGTGGGTTTTACTCTGAGCTTTTCTCTATTCATTTATAGTCATTTTCATTCATGTTTCCATCTTCCAATTGTTTTCAAAGGTGAATGAAGATGAGCTATTATTGTGGTTCTCTGGTCCATCAATAAATTTAGATAGAAAATAATTATCTACCCTCTCCTTGGTGAAATTCTATGTACAATGGCTCTGGTTAAAACCTGGCTTTAAAACTTTGTTTTCACACTCTGTGGCGTAGTGTTTCCCACACAGTGCCTGCAGATTCTTTGCAGAGAGCAGGGCTCACTTGAACAGTCATATTGCCCCCTGGAAAAACTACTTGGGTTAGTTGAAATGTTTTTCCCACCTTCTTTCTCCCACTTTACATCTCGAACAGTTTAAGTAAGGATGAACGTAGCTCCTTTCAAATCCTTTAGTGGGAGCCTAAGTGTCTCCAGGTATCTAGTTTTTAATGATTACAGACAGAGTTAGAGTGTTAATATTTTGTATATTAAACCTTGGTTTGTGAAAGTTTTCTGCTGTTCTTGCAAATTCACAAAAGGGAGATAGACTTGTTTGTATTTGGGGGGGGGGGATTGTGGGGTTGTGTGGCGGAGTTGCTTGTATTTGCATATCCTGGGCGGACTCCTTACCCTGTGCTCAGTTGGGGCCTCAGGCCAAAGTGTACAGATGACTCACTCACTTTTAGTCACTGCAAGGGTCCCCTAAGCTTTGGCAAAATCCTGGATGGAAAGACGCCAACTGTTTACCTGCCAATCTAAACAGTGTAAAGAGATCCTGCCCTGAGCATTAGAACCTGATTGCACTGTATAATTGTTCTCAGCACCCCGCCTCCCCCCCCGCGTTTTCCCCAGGCTAGCGTAAAAAAAAAAAGCCTAGCAATTTGGTTGTTTGCTAAGGTATTACAGTGTTTTGTCAGAACAACATTTCTTGTACTTTTGAAAGTGCTTGTTTATTGGTAAAGACCTTGGGGGAATTTAGTAGGGAACGCCTGTTTGTTTCACCCCAGGTTACAATGTAGTTTAGCTGATCCTGTTTTTCTATTAGAATAATATTATATAATTTATATATTATATAATTGTATATGTATACACAACCATAAATGTATATGTACATACATACATACATACTGTACATAAAACATGAGTGGATCTTGTTTCACACAGATGGTAGAAAGTTGTACGTCATAGTTGTATGGAGAAAAACCAACCAGCTGCAGAAAGAGCCAAAATTCCCCTGAGTTCTTGTTCTTTTTCCATCTCGCTGCAGGACAGAGCACCATCAGAAGACACCATAATGAATCAGATTTCAGATTCCGAGCATAATGATGGTCATGATTTGAACTGCCTTTCTGCACAAGTCCATCTGTTTAATGCGATTAGAACAAGTAGTTTTCGGAACTTTCTGTGTGGCACTAGTTTTTAAACCACAGTTTTCTTGTGTGCAGCCACACAAGAAAACTGTGTGGCTGCACATATAATACAATAAAATAAATTTGAAAGCCATAGCCTTGCAAATTTATTTTATTGTATCTTTTTAAGCAGACGCGTGGAAATGGACACACACATGCTCTTACTTTACTAAAAAGGAAAAGCCTATGTGAGCTGCAAGCTGTCGGGTTTTGTATCAGTGTTTCAGAATGACAGGGACTTTTTTCTCTTATGCAGAGCAGTCATTCAGAGAC
The DNA here is from genome assembly GCA_016785345.1 of Trinectes maculatus. NCBI lineage: Eukaryota > Metazoa > Chordata > Actinopteri > Pleuronectiformes > Achiridae > Trinectes > Trinectes maculatus. The sequence continues at coordinate 283,649 of JAFBJQ010000733.1, read as the reverse complement.
TGCTTTGTAAGAGAAAGTCCATTAATACTTCTGCTGAATGACACCACCTTTCCTTTCATATTCCCCAAGGGTATTTTTTTTATGATGAATAAACTGCATGAAGCATGCAGGGGTGCTCAGAGAACAGAATGAGAACAAAATAAAAGGTGTGCATAATCAAAATTTTAAGATTCTGATTATACAATTGTGAATCTTAATCTTAAGTTTTAGAAGACAAGTAAAAGATAAATCCAAAAACAGTAGTTGGTATTTTTTGTTATTCATACAAACCAAATATATTACCATAAAACCTGAAAGGAAGTTACATGATAAACATACATATATTACATAAACATTATGTAATATAACAGCTATTTAGGTCTGTTTGTGTATCTTGTAGTACAAAATATTTTTTATTTTAATGAGCTGCGTGTGATAGGAAGTAATGCTGTGTCACTGTTCTGTCTATGTGGAGAGAGAAGGTAACGGCTACTTTTGAAATTAACCCCTTGTGAACCAGGATGACACTGCCACAGACGCACAAAGACGCACACAGACGCACACTATGTGCAGTAGCTGCTGCTGTGCAGCCCAGTCTAAATGAATCAGTAGGAGGTTGATATGACTGGAATGGGTGGCCGCTCGGGACAGGGATGACAAAGCAGTGACTTCAGTGAGTCTCAGAACATGAGAGTGAAACTGATTAGATCATGTGTGAACACTTAAGAATATAATTATATTTCAATATTCCTCTAAGAAGCATCTATGGCCAGGAATGTATGTAGCATATTACATTAACATCCTCAGCCTGTCCCAACACCAAAGTTAGAGGTGTACATTGCTGAATAAACTAGTTCTGTGCTTTTCATATATTTTATGTTTTATGTCAGTTTTAAAATGAAAAGTTCAAATCTTTATGAGACCCTTTTGATACAGATTACTAATATGTCCAAATCATTTATAATGTGTTGCAGTTCATTTCTGTGCTCCATTTAAATAGAAAGAGGTAATAATAAGTTATGACTGCATTGTTTATGAGCAAGTGTCCCTTTGTTCCTCTTGTTCGTAGCCAAGAGCAGAGATGTGTCTAACTATAAACTGGACTCTGAAGTGGTTCCCAAAGTGGCCCGCATGACCGTCTCTGGGAAAAAACAGACCATGGGCTTCGATGTTCCCAGGTACCTATCTACAACGCCGCTGCATTCAACTGCACATTGTTTTTGCGTGTGATTTTGAAAGTTGTAATAGAGGAGTCGTGTGTCATCATGATTAAACCGTCCTCTGTGTCTCCTCAGCACAGGGGAGAACGGCGTCATTACTGCCTCACTTCGCCATGGTGGCAGTCCGGAAAACGTCACCGCAACACCTGCCACAGAAGTCCCCTCCAAACGCCCTGAGACCCCATCTAAAGGGTCAAATGGAGACGAAAACTCCACGATTCCCACTCCTGGCCGCTCCGCTGGAAAGTCTCGGCAAGCTATCAATATCAAGGCTGAGTTGGAGAAGAGACAGGGGGGCAAAAGGCTGTTAAATTTGGTGGTTATAGGTAAGGACAAAGACAAAACTACTTGTAAAAAGATCACGGGATCGATTTACAAAGGAAACAAAAGTCGATTCTGCACAAAATGGGTTTAAAAACCAAATGCTTTAATTATCATATGAGAATTTCATACTTGCTTGCTCTCCTGCAGTGCACATTGGTTTACAGTTAAATACACATTGAGGAATTGGTGCATGTGTCATTGAGCAACTTGCAGTTGAGATAGAAATATAGTAACAAAGTATCTTTCAATGCAGTTTTTCTCCAGACCAGTGCAGTTGCATGATAATATTTTCTCATTCTCAGTTACACCAGTAACTACAAGTGACATGGTAGTTTCAGGAGTGCAGATGATTCTAGTTTCCCACAGCGTGTGAAACCTTTCGTTTTACCACGGCCCTCTCCCTTCCCCCATTCACCCTAAATCCTTGTTCCCATTTCTGTCTGGCTCTGTCTGTGGCTTCCCTTTGCCATGTTTTATGTTCTCACTTTCCCCACCTGTCTTATCTTTATTGTAGGAGTCTTCCTGTCTTTCACACTCCATTCTTATCCCGGCTTTCTTGTCTTCCCCAACCCCAAAGCTCCATTTTCACTATCGATTCCCTTCTCTTTACATCCACCTAACTCTGTAGCGTGATTCTGTTCTTCCCTTTTCTGCAGGTCACGTGGATGCAGGTAAAAGCACGCTGATGGGTCACCTGCTTTATCTGCTGGGCAATGTCAACAAACGTACTATGCACAAGTATGAGCAGGAGTCAAAGAAGGCAGGGAAAGCCTCCTTTGCCTATGCTTGGGTTCTGGATGAAACCGGCGAGGAGAGGGACAGGTATAGTCTGAATCTGAAGCCACAGACAAACAGGAAAATAAAGGATGATTTTCGGTACCAGCCACTTGCAAAGTGCAGATTTTGACCAATCTGTCTGTGACAGCTGTTTTCTTATTCATTAAAACACAACTCCTAAGACTTGTCCAATTACTGAAGATCTGGTTGCAGTAATGGAAGAAATGGCTTGTTATCAGAAGGACCAAATCTTAGCCACGAGAGTGGGAGGTATTTTTCTGATAATTAGCCATAGACCTTGTGATGCAGTAAATATGTGCCCCTCTGTTGTTGTTACTGGATTGAAACAGAAGCGCAATACCCTAGAAACAGAAACTCAGTTGCGAATCTATATTCACTTACAAGAAACATCTGAAGCTGATGTGCAATAAAGTGACAGACAGTTTTGACAACTAGAAGTTGTTGCTTTTCTGTTGGCCAGTACTTCAGATCCTCATTCTCCTGGTTTTCAGTTAATTTATCAAAAAGTTAAATTTACTGTATTTTCACACTCGCATCACAGATTTTTTTTTTAACTTGGCCAAAAATATCTGTAAAAAACTGTGTTGTTTTGATTTATATTATTTGTGTTTTTTTTTAGAGGGGTGACAATGGATGTAGGCATGACCAAGTTTGAGACGAACTCTAAGGTGGTGACTCTAATGGATGCACCTGGACACAAAGACTTTATCCCCAACATGATCACAGGAGCCGCACAGGTACAAACCTCCATGTAGCTTGGCAGTGTTCACACAGATTAGACTAAATGAATGTAATCTGAGCCCAAAACAATTATAACTAAGCCCTATTCAAGCTCTTTTTATTAATATTTTTAACCACAAAGGAGATGTTACTGTTACAGCGCCACAGTGAATAAGCCTTTGAGGAGATTAGAAAGCACAGTACTCTCAACCCATGTACATAAATGTAATGCAAAATGAATGGGGAATTTTTTTAAATATTCCTGAGCAAAGAAACTATTCAATAAATTTAATATTGTTTGAATACATATTTATGTGCCAGTGTAATATTGGAGAGGGTAATGTGACAAAAAATCTGAAAAGTTGTTCATAAAATATGCTTTTCAGAAGCATGTTGATTTTTGTGCTTTTCCAAAACATATGGTAATATTACAGTAATAAATCAATCGTAGCAGTTACAGCCACATTCATTGTTTAATTACCTAAGATTATCCTAACTGCTGCTCGGGGTGACAAACATTTCTCCAACTTTGCAAACCTCATGGCTTCTGTCAGTGTACCCTCAGCCTGCCACACCCGTCAGAGTATTTGAAGTAATTTTTGTGGTTTTGGGTGTTGGTGTCAGAAAGTGTTTTGCCAGTATGGGTGTGCTTGTCTGTCTTTTTTGGGGCACTATTGTAATTTCTCTTCTTGCCATATGACTGTGTTGTGACTAAGGGGTTTCTGTTGTAAGCAAACTACTCTGTCAGTCAGACACCTGCACTGACGGGTGTTTCTCAGCATTTAAATAGTTGGTAAACCAGTCATTCATTTATTAACGTACTGAATTATAAAGTTTCTTCACTGCGGCTTGTGTGCTTTATTTATTTGTTTATTTAGCACATTAATCAATATATCAGTAAAAAAAACATCAATATAAATGTGCCGGAGTTATCAAAGAAGAGCAACAAACAAGTCCACATATTACATCTTTGTACATGATGATTTGCATATAAGTGCAAATAAATATTTTGTGAAAAAATAAGATGAATACATGATTGTTAAAAACGGGTAAACCAGCATGATGACCAGGGAGACATCGGTGGGAGGGAGACTAGTCATTTTTAAGTTAGGAACAGAAGCAGCATTGATTAGAGCCATTTGAACAAATGGTGTACATCACCATTACAACAAACTGAAATATCCTCAACAAAAAGAAACGACTGGTGAACTGAGTAACGAACAGTGGGACTGAGTTAGTGTGTGATTGTGATCACATCAGAAATGGATACATGTGTGAGTCTTAATTTTTCCCCCGGGTTCTGTCTTCAGGCCGACGTTGCAGTGCTCGTGGTGGATGCCAGCAGAGGAGAGTTCGAGGCAGGCTTTGAGGCGGGTGGTCAGACCAGAGAGCATGCCCTGCTGGTGCGCTCGCTGGGAGTCACTCAGCTGGCTGTTGCTGTCAACAAGATGGATCAGGTCAGACCTGCTGCACTTTAATGACACACAATGGGGAGGGCTTTTTCTTGTTTGCAATACAGATACACAGTAGTGTGAATTTGATGAAAGATTTTGTGGTACAGCAAATGTAGCAAATGTAAACAAATTATTTAAGGAGGAGTAGTTCTGTGAATATCATTTTAATTGTTGTTTTGACTAATGTAGTGTGATATTGTGAAATATAACACAGGACTTGGGATCAGTGAATATAGCTGTTCAATCAAGTAACAACATCCCAATATTGTTACTTGACATGATCGGGAGCAAATGCAACCATAAGGCAGTGTTATGTCTTTGTGTTTTCTACAAGCCACAGGCATGCTGCCAACACATTTCCAATTCAAAGCCTTGCTGAAGGGCAAACTTTTTATCTGTGTATTTTTTCTTTTTCCACGAATGTGTACATGCATCAGGTGAACTGGCAACAAGAGCGTTTCCAAGAAATCATCTCCAAGCTGGGGCATTTTCTCAAGCAGGCAGGATTCAAGGTGAGTAAGACTATCAACATACTTAATACATACTATCCCAAAATTTTGAAATATCCATCTGTGTCAGTATTACGGCTGTCTTTTCTTTTATTAATACATTTGGCGAAGAGTAACTATTTATAAGACTTTGAAACTGATGTTTATCTGTTCTTATAGGATTCTGATGTTTTCTACATTCCCACCAGTGGGCTGTCAGGAGAAAACCTTGCCACTAGAAGTTCAGTTTCACAGCTCACTTCTTGGTACTCTGGTCCCAGCCTCCTGGAGCAGATTGGTAATGCACCAATAGATGAAACTGCCTAAAGCGTTTGCTCCCTTTTGACACATAGACTTGGTTTTCTCTTCACTTCCAAATAATGTTTGCTAATCAAAATGCAGATTTTGTGCTGATCGAATTTTAATTAATTGGGAAAAAAAGATTTTTTTTCTGTATAACTCTGCATAAAGTCTGTATTTCATACAGTGCTGTTTAGGGGCTTGTCATGCAGACTCAATGAGTTTTTGTTTTTACTCAGTACCAGGGAAAGTGATTCATCGTGCCTGGTCACTAGGCTGATTTTGTCCAACCTTTCCTCTCCTTATGGTTCCTCTTTTTTGTCTTTGGCGTTTTTCCTCTCTTCTCCAGATGCTTTCAAATCTCCTCAGAGGTCTGTAGACAAACCATTCAGACTGTGCGTCTCAGATGTGTTCAAAGGTAAAGCCCCCTGATGCATACTGTCAGAGATTAAGCCTTTGTCCCTTTTTATTTCTCTTTTCGCTCATGTTGCTCATTGTCTCCTGCAGACCAGGGTTCAGGCTTCTGTGTTACAGGGAAGATCGAGGCAGGTTACATACAGACTGGGGACAGAATACTGGCTATGCCTCCTAATGAAACCTGCACTGTCAAAGGTACGCACTAGTGTCTTTGCTGCCATTCCTGGCTTTGGTATGTCATTTCTGTCCCTACACAGCATATTCCTCATTGATGTCAGTGACGTTACTGATGCTATAATTTAATAAGGGCAGTTCTGGAAAGGCTATGTTATCATCTGCGGCACCAGGGCATAAAGACTGTCTCTCTGAACCTGGCACATAAGGTCTATGCAAGCGAGAGCGTTTAATAGGCTGAGAAGAATGCCACCAGGCATATACAGTCACCAGGCACTGCAGATTGAAATGCATTTATTGCAACATTGACATAACATATGTCTATAACCCAAGGGGGGAAATCTAGCAGCAGTTGTAAAACGTCAAGTGATTAGGATAAGTTATTCATTTAGCAGATTCCTTTCCACTTGTAAAAAGTCTTAACTCAAATAGCATTATAATATGTTTTTACTCAGACTAAACTGTGCCAAAATTAAAGCCATTTTTTCCATGACAGCTAAAATCACACCTGGGACAATAGATGACTGTTAAGAGAGTGGTGAACACTGACATCCTGTGGTAATTGAGTTACTTGCGCCCTGTCTGCACTGCAGGAATTACTCTACATGACGAGGCTCTGGACTGGGCTGCAGCCGGAGACCATGTCAGCCTGACTGTCACCGGAATGGACATCATCAAAATCAAGTAAAAACAAATGACACATAAGAAATGACTGTGTAAAATCACTCAATCTGTTTCAGCAGTTCTCCTTATAGTCGCACGTAGTTAAATATCATCACTTTTAATCTCACCCCTCATGGGATTAGTGTATAAGGCACCTTTACATCATCACAAGCAGAAAGACCTGCTTCCATCTCATCATCCTTTTCTGGAGATGTGATCCTGTGTTTACATACAACTTGATCATATTTATAAGTCATATTTTCTCATGGCTCCATCCTTCCAGTGTGGGCTGTGTGTTCTGCTGTCCTAAGGAGCCAATTCGAGTCTGTACTCGGTTCAGAGCCCGAATCCTCCTCTTCAATATCGAGGTCCCCATCACACAAGGCTTCCCAGTAAGTCCAGGCGCACACACTATGACACTCGTAGTACTTATACAAAGACTTTTTTCATAACTCAGTCTTTCTGTTGTACTGTACATTTGCATTTGTTAATTGCAGCGCTGTTTTGAATGTGTGGTTGTTTTAGGTGTTGTTGCATTACCAGACTGTCAGTGAGCCAGCCACCATTAGGAAACTGATCAGTGTTCTACACAAGAGCAGCGGCGAAGTCCTCAAGAAGAAACCAAAGTGAGTTGCTGATGCTACTGTCTTACATTAGTAGGAACTCCGCTCCACTCAAACACTGTGCAGCACTGCGGCTGTTGGTGGCTGAAAAGCAAACTAATTAAAGTTGTTAATGTTCTATTTTGCAGAACTTTATTACCCTTAATAATTACCCAAACCACAAACCACTGCTGATTGTACTTTGATTGTACAGTCAGTGCTTTTATATTATTCAGATTGCATTATTACTCTCCTGTAGTCAAATGATGCATAAAACTGACCATACTTGTCTGTTAAGGTGTTTGAGTAAAGGCATGAACGCTATCGTGGAGATCCAGACCCAGAGGCCAGTTTCATTAGAGCTGTACAAGGACTACAAAGAACTGGGCCGCTTCATGCTGCGATACGTCGGCTCCACCATTGCTGCTGGGGTTGTCACAGAGGTAAAACCCACCTAAACATCATCAAAACAACACAGATGTACGTTGCTGCATCATCTGATGCCTGCACTCACAAAGGGGATAAACTAAAAAACAAAAATCTGTAGACATTTTTTTCCTCACGCAAAATCAAAAATTTGATTAGTTGTCTTTGTATTTTTAAAACAAAAAGAATAAGTGTGATTACATAACAGGGCATTTTAGGTGAATAATGATGATAAATAAATGTTTACTTGTTCTTGGAAAGCGTTGAGTCCTGCCAAGGTAGTGACATCATATGACACTAACTTCTTTGATTAAATGTTCTTTGTGTATTTTCTTGTTTTTATTCACTGCAGATCAAGGAATGAAGACATGTTTCCATCAGGCCTCCCTCTGGAGACTGTGCGCAGAGACTAAGTGCAATTTCACAAAGTCATGTTGCTCGCCGACTCAGAGCATCACACTGATCTGTCCATCTCTCCGCCGCTCCTGTCAACACTAACAGCACAGATTCCCATCCATAAACAGCCAGTTACTCCTACTTCATATTTCTTCTTTCTGACCGTTGGCCTGTCGATTAAGTCTAATCTCAAAATCTCACTATGATCATGTCAAGTCAGTAAATTATTGAGACGCTGGAGGACAGTTCTTGGCGGCTGAGACTGGTCCTGAATTTTGACTGGTTAACAGTGAAAACGGATCCTTCAGCCCTGCATGAGGATGACATTTTCTCTCTGCTGTATTCCAAAAGTCCACATTTCTGTCTTTGTAAGAAAAGTTAGTGTGAGGACTGAGGGTTCAGCATCCTGTGTTATTTTTCATTATGATATTCTAAACAAACCTACTGACCTGAAGTAATTAATTGAAATGATGTAGAAATGAAAGGATGTGATGTTATGTCATGTGGGAGCTGAGGACAAAATGTTGTCTTTTTTTTAGTTATAACTATCTTTTCATCTTAAATGACAAAGATGAGGTCTGCAAAGACTTTTAAGTGTGTGGAGCGGGAGATAAAATTCTCATTTATGTTAAACATACGATTAATACTTGAAATGCTTCTGTAAAGGAGACTTTCAGAGAAAGCAGCAAATTGCTTTTTGAAGAGCTTTTTTTTTCTCTTGCACAGAAACTGCTGAACTGAGGTGGGAGGTGAAAGGAGCTGTATTTCTGTTTCTTCCTGTGTTAAATCATGTCGACGGAGTGAAGAATCAATAACATCAGTAAACTGTGGTTTGAGTTTTTATTCAGAAACGCGAATGCTCGATAAATCTCCTGCACTACAGTATGAAGAGAACTTTTTTCATGGTAAAATGTCTAAATACGAAGAGCTGATCATTTCCCATCAACAAATTATTATAGATCCGGTTAGCAACTGGACTAAATGACTTACTGGTTCTAAACTATTTTACTAGTCTTAACTGTTGATTCTCACATCTGCATCAATCTAGTTGTGGTCGAATATGATTTACACAACTTTTGTAAAAAAAAAAAATGCAGTAGTTAAGAGAAGTGTTATTACCTAACAATGGGAGAATAATTAACTTGTGTGCTACACCACACCAGTGACAGTGCATGATGGGAGACCCCACCCACCCTGCATATATACCCTGCTTCAGATTTCATCCACTTGGGCGATTGGGCGTTTGTATGTTTGGAACCTTGCCTGTGCGCCACTGTTCACACTTCTTCAGGTACACCACACAGTCATGGCAAAGGCCTCGGGGCAGCGCTCATACCTGCGACTGGAGAACTACATTGGCGGAAATTTCATTCCTTGTGGGCGTTACCTCGACTCCTATGATCCATCCACAGGGGAGGTGTACTGCAAAGTACCAGACAGCGGCGAGGAGGAGGTGGGACGCCCTCATTACAGTATATCACTTTAATTTAATTACAATACATCAGACTTCTCAGGAGTGAATGTTATCTATTGTCACACTGTTTGTGTTTTTCCAGTAAATGTCCATTAAAGTGGTCGTCACATGCTGCGTTTGTTCATGAGGGAATCACCTTTGCTCTTTGTAGAGTAAACAGTCAATTAATCATTAAACCTCTTAAATGCACACGCACACACACACACACACGTCTAATTTCTATATCTGTTATTTCTGTCTTTTTAAGTGGAAGGATTGTTGGGAGAAACCAGGTAAGTCTGAGTGTTGAAGTCGATTGTTAAATCACGCTTATTATCCAGTGTCCACACACATTCTACCAGGATGTTTGCTATACTTGTGACCTTTGACCTCAGTGGGGTCTCAGTGTTCAGTTTTGAGTTTGAGTTTTTTTTGCTTGTTTAATTGGGCACTTTGGACTAGGAGTCTCTCTCACTCACTCACTCTCTCACTCGCTCGCTCACTCACTCACCTGATCCTCAAGTTGGTTACCTCATATGTTGTTGGTTACCTCACATTGGTCACACAGAACAGTTTAGTAATGCTCACCTCTCTGCAGGTGGAGGCGGCGGTGGCAGCAGCTGAAGATGCCTTCCCCGACTGGTCGGCCCGCAGCGCAGAGCAGCGAGCACAGGTCCTCAACAAGCTGGCTGACCTGATGGAAGCCCACCTGGAGGAGTTTGCCCAAGCTGAGTCCAGAGACCAAGGTGTCTAACAAACTTAACGCCTGTATGTGTATCAAGTCCCTGAGTCAATCAGATTATCAGTTGGGTATCACAAGTGGAATTGTATAGAAATCCTTACACCTAATGTTGCATCTAAATTTTGAATTTTAACAAATATATTGTAGTTTCTTTTTAAGTGCATGTGCCATCAATAGCTCATGCTACAACAATTACAACAATTTCGTCTATATGATAAGTTCAAACACAGGCTTTGTCAGTCAGGTATAAGTCACTGCTCTCTTGTCCTCTACTGTCCATCAGGTAAAACCATCACATTTGCGCGCACTGTGGATATTCCCCGATCAGTGTACAACTTCCGCTTCTTTGCTTCGTCTGTGCTCCACCACACCAATGACTGCAGCCAGATGGACCACATGGGCTGCCTCAACTACACCATCCGCTGTCCAGTGGGAGTGGGTAAGTGTTGTTGCATTACGACCTGCATATGTTGGATTTCTGTTTGATGGGTCTTTGAATTGTTTTGTGCTGCGTGAAGCCGGCCTGATCAGCCCCTGGAATCTCCCCCTGTACCTGCTGACGTGGAAGATTGCACCCGCGATCGCCGCTGGAAACACAGTGGTGGCCAAACCCAGTGAGATGACCTCGGTGACAGCCTGGATGATGTGCAAGTTGATGCAGGAGGCTGGTAGGACCCACGATGCAAACACAATCCACTTTTACACAATGACACTAGAGGGGATTGCTCAGTCATTACTGCACGTTATATAATATCAACAACATATAACAACATATTCCATTACCTATGTTTCTATAGTGTAACTATTAAAAAAGAGTAACAACAAGTGAATGATGGAAACCTGCATGTGTGTGTCTGTCCCTGCAGGTGTTCCCCCAGGAGTTGTCAACATTGTGTTTGGCACTGGACCCAGAGCAGGTGACGCCCTTGTGGGCCATCCCAACGTCCCATTGGTCTCCTTCACTGGCTCCACAGCAACTGCCCAGCGCATCACAGAGCGTAGCGCCCCCTACTGCAAAAAGCTCTCACTGGAGCTGGGTGGTAAAAACCCTGCCATCATTTTTGCTGATGCAGATATGGACCAGTGCATCGAGACCACGGTTCGCTCCAGTTTCTCCAATCAGGTGGGAAATGAACATGATCCACGATTGAAATGCTGCGTTTTCTAAGTCTATTATTGTTGCTTTTATTGAAAGAACATTGTGCTTTTATGTTTATTTTTATTTTTGTACATTTGACAAAGCTAGTTTAAAGAAATTGGGTGTTTTATATTTTTAGATTAAGGTATTTTAGTGTAACAGGAAACAAAGAAACTAATTAACAACAGTTTATATTTTCATCTCTATGTCCTTGTAATTAATTTATCACTTTGTAAATCTGATTTTGAAAGTGCTCCATCAATTATTATTGTTATTAATAATTTAAAAAGTATTAAATGTGATGAGGTTGTACTGCTGGGGGTTGACCACATGGGGGCGCTCATAGTCTTTAACAAGATAAGGGCATGGCAACAATGTTCTGATGAGTCGGTGTCTGTTAAAGTCCTTCTCCTCTTTCCTGCCTTCAGGGAGAGATCTGTTTGTGCACCAGCAGGATTTATGTGGAGAGGAGTATCTACCCTGAGTTCCTGGAAAGATTTGTGACTGCAACTAAGAAGTGGAAGACCGGCGTGCCCTCTGACCCCGGCAATAACAATGGGGCTCTCATCAGCAAAGAGCACCTGGAAAAGGTGCTTACAAACACTTATATGCAGTGAGATATCAGACATACATCAGATATAAGACGTGTTGATCCCATTCGTTCCCAGGTTCGAAGCTTTGTCGCACTCGCCAAAAGTGAAGGTGGCGTGGTCCACTGTGGTGAGGGAGTCGATCAGCTGGACCTGCCTGAGCCAAACAGATCTGGCTACTTCATGCCGCCGACCGTCATCACAGGTGTATCGGACAGTTCCCGTGTCATGCAGGAGGAGATCTTTGGCCCTGTCACCTGCGTTAGTCCCTTTGACATGGAGGACGATGCTGTGTCCAAGGCCAACGGTGTGCGTTATGGTCTCGGAGCAACTGTCTGGTCCAGAGACGTGAGAAAGGTCCACCGGGTGGCCAAGAGGATCCAGGCGGGGTTAGTTTGGACCAACTGCTGGCTGGTGAGGGATCTGAACCTGCCGTTCGGAGGGATGAAGAACTCAGGTGTAGGGAGGGAAGGAGGGAAGGACTCCTATCACTTCTTCACCGAGGTGAAGAGCGTCACGATCAAATACTAGATCAGAGCAGCTGTGTCCTCACGCTCGCCCGGATTACTGGCGTTTGTAATTGAATCTCATTTGTTGAATATTAATTGCAGAGAAAGTCACGTTGCCATATTATAGACGGCTAAAAGATTAAATATTAATGTTTAGTGAAGAGGAAATGCATCACAGTGTGAAACATTAATATCCACAGTCTCAATACAAAAGTTAATATTCTACCTTTATTGTTTGTTTTAGTGCTGATTATTTTCATCTCCGTCTTCTGAATGTTTATCTTCTTCTTCTTCTCTATTTCCAACAGGTGAAATGCACCGAATCGTTTTTGGTTTTAATGTTAGGGAAAAAAGACCAAACGAGTTAAAACCAGATCAGGTTCAAATGAATTTCCTGCTCATTTCAGAGCAGGTGAAACACGGGGAGAGAAAAGAACCAGATAACTGAAGACGAGTTCAGTTTTAGTTCTGGCACTTGTGTTTGAGTACATACAGTACATGATCAAACACCTTACATAATATCACATGTAGTGGTATCATGCAGTGTGTGCAGTATCCTCTTGACTTTAGGTGTGTGAGTTGTGTCATCGGTGTCAGAGGAATGCAGTAACTCTTGATTGTATCAGTAGAGGACAGATAGTTTTTCAGATTCTGGGTCTGTCACGAGAAAACCGACAAACAGATTAACATCCCTGTCAAAAACAACAATGACATTTTTATCAGCAAACGTTGTGCCCATAAAATGTATCATGGTGTCATTAGATATTTGTGTCACGTCATGCGTCGGTAGTTGTAGAGACATTGTAGGTGGTACTGGTATGAAAGGTGAGGGTCACCAGGTTAATCGGCATTAAGCAGCTGGGACTCATGACTCCATATTCAAGGCTTTGAGTAATTGCATATGTGAAACCTTTTATCCACAGGTGATGTCACCAAAATCTGAAGGGTTCATCCTCTGGGACCCATGATTATCTTTGCCCTGTGTGACAAAACAGGCAATATTGCACATTCTACTTCTGTGATTATACTCGATACTCGATTGCAAACTCATCTTTTTTAATCATAAATCTTATCTATGGCTCCAGCAGTGGCTTTATTCATCTGCATTTAGTTTTTGTCTCCTCTTGTTGCTAAACATCTGATCAGGACTCAATGCAGTGTGAGGTGAGGCTGATGTGTGTGGCGGCTCTCGCTTGCAGATGAGTGTGTGTTGCTTGCTGCGCTCTGTGCCAGGGGGGAAGTGCCCTATCTTTTGACTGAGTGTGTAAAATCACGTCCCCTGCTGATCTGTACGTTATGCAGTGTTTACAACAGAGACAGCGTCCGTCCCACCCTCTGTGTTTTGGCTAGGGAACAGTTATTGTGCTGTGTTAACTTGCATGATTACACACACACTCACACACACACTCACTCACTCCTCTGCCTTCCTCTAACATAGCGTGTGATGAAATGGATACCCACCCAAACGGTCAGGTTAGGGGGGCTGAAGAGACGTGCTCTGCCGCACCAGCGCGCACGCCCTCAAAGTTCCAATCTGTCCGAATGGGAACAAAGTCAGCAAGTATTTCATTTTCCTCCGTTTCCGCCCTTTTTCTCGATTTATCTTTAATCTTTCCCTTCTCAGTGAAACGCTGTGGATGTGAGTGAGAGGCCTCATTGAAGCAGGTCTCACTCTGACCATACGTGACTGGGAGGACACGGCCAGCAGCTCCTGCCAAACCAAGCATGCAACTTATCTGGCACAAGGAGGAATTGTAATAAAGCATCCTTCCATTTTATATCCATTAGGAAGCTAGACTATTAGGAATACATATATATATACAATATACATATATATGTATATATATTTAAAAATATGTGTATGCATATGTGTGTGTGTGTGTGTGTGTGTAAAACAAGCTCCAGTTTTCTGTCTTTTGGGCCAAAACCCTTGTAACACTTGAAATATGATCTTTATCAGTGTGTTTGGGGGTTGGGGGGGTGGCTGGGTGTTGGGGGGGGGGGGGGGGGGGGGGTCTGTGAGTGTGTGTGTGAGAGAGCAAAACACGGATAAATAAAGAGAGAGAAAGAAAAACAGACTTGAGTAAGGTCCCAGATTCGACAGGTCGATGTATCTGTTTCATGGTTTTTTGGCTAGAATCAGTTCACATTACCGGCCATTGCCTTGTTTTTGGGTTTATTGAAAGGAAGGAAAATGTGTAACAGTCTACCTTTGTCTGTGTCATTAAATAATTTTTTCCCCCCTCTTCTGTCTATTTGAATGTCACGTGTCACACACAAACCTCTCCCCTCACATTGGTGTTGCTCCGGGCCGTCGGTCACATCTGGGTTTGGGGAATTTGGGAATTTTCCCAGGCGGGGCAGCTTGACTTGATAACAGCTGAGATGAAGCTGAGCCCTGAGAAAATGCTGCAGTTCAAGCAGGTTAAGCAAACTCAAGAAAAACCCCATGTATGCTAAGTGCTCGACTACAGAGAGTCAGATGTTTGCAGCCACAGGTCACTCACGCATTCAGAATATTTACCAATTTGAAATAGTTCAACTGTGGCTAAATCTGGAGCCGCGCTTATCGAAGACGAGTGGAAATTAGTTAGACGCATTATCTGTTAGTTAGACACACGTTTACTTATATGATTTGCTTATATGAGTACTTATATGATTTGCTTATATTATTACTTATATGATCTGCTTATATGTTTACTTATATGATTTGCTTATATTATTACTTATATGATTTGCTTATATTATTACTTATATGATCTGCTTATATGTTTACTTATATGATCTGCTTATATGATTACTTATATGATCTGCACTCAAAGAACTGGAAAGAATTGGAAACCTGTTTTCAGTAGTACCATTAGATTCCAGTCATTTCTGTTGCCTTGCATTCTGCACATACGTGCACACCTGTTTTGGCTGTGAACCCTGACACCTACCTGTAGTACCTGTAACCTCAGCATTCTGTACATTTCACTCTCACATGGTGTTTACTACAGAAAGCCAATTGTTTTTCTTCTTCCAAACCAGGTTGCATAATACAGCCTATATGAACTAAATACCTCAAAAAATAAATTAATATCAAAATGTAGTGACGTAATCGTGACGTAACAAAATGTCTGTATGGATTCACATGTGCACCCGCACGCCGTGTCCCTGATTTGTGGTCAAACAGAAAAGAGCGAACGCACACTGGCTTTTTATTTGGTGGAAAATTGGAGCAGAGTGCAAACACATGTCAGGCAGCACTGGGTCACGTCATCGTGATGCAAATATGCACGGTTTGCACGTGTTGCATTAGAAATGTTACCAGTTCAGTTTTGCATTCTGGGCGCCAACGTGACATTTTAACATGGAAACGATGACAGATACCCTGTGGGGACCCGGGGTAGAATAGGTCCCTAGCACCCCCTTGCTGATCGTAAGAGGCGACAAATGGGGCAGAGCGTGACGTGCTGTGCTGTAATGTAATGTCATGTGATTCCGAGGTGGTGCACCTGCCACTAAATGACAAGACAACAAGTAGATAAGATGACAGATATTCATTCATTCATTATCTGTCTAGCATTTCGCCATTTGGACGATTAGACGTTGCTGTGTTGGAGCTTGAGCTTTTATGTCCTGGCAGTTTCTGTGGTCTCCAGGATATGAACGCTGGAGCTGTCAGATCTGTCTTTGTCATCAAAACTGGTGAACGGCTGAGGAGGACCGACCTTCTCTTGGTCTGTGCACGGAGCGCAGGTTTCCCATTTGTAGCACTGTGGGCTGTTTCCATGAGAGAGCAGTTTGCACAGCATCATGTAACACACGCAGACTAAAGCTTGGCTGGACCACAGGCAGAGTCAACACTAGAGAGAAACCGGGTCAGCATGGAAATATCAGGTGTTTACACAGGGGCGTTTATTGATGTGAAGTCCAGGAAGAAAGGGAACAAAAGTAGTGGAAAGATACTGGGTCCGATTTAAAAACCCCTCCCTCGCTAATAATAATAATAATGCATTGAGAACTGTTGCATGAAAACATTAGAGCTTGTGACTCTGATTGGATGCAGACGTCATGTTATGGATATTATTGGGCATGATTTAATGTGTGGTTGAGCTTTGCATACAGTATATGATTCATATGTGGGAGCAAGGTCATGGAAATGTGTAGCAACTTCTTAAGCAACGCTCTGGTTGTGAAACAGTTGTCCTTTGGATTGTTTCTCTTTCTCTTTCTATACATAGATGTATATTTTATATATTTCTGTGTATATTTTATATCTTTCTATGTATTTTTTTGTATCTATTTCTCTTTCTTTTCTGTGACATTTCGAAAAAAAAAAAAATCCAGGTCAGTGTCAGTATTGCTCAGGTTGCCATATCAACATCAACATGCTTACTCAATGTTTACTCGTGTGTGTGTGTGTGTGTGGCTCTCCAGCTGAAGGACAGTGGTGCGAGGCAGGCTGTTCATAGGCCAGTGTGCCCGACCCTGCCCCTGCCTCACCTACAGTTACCTAACAGCTCTCAGCCGACACCGGGCAACACAACACTGAACATGCTGTCACTGACACTGTATGTGTGTGTGCTCAGTGGGGGACGGGCCGCCCTACATTCATCATGTTCAACATTTCCCATTGTGGTGAATACTTCAGGTGATTTTTTTTTTTTTTGAATGGCTCATATTTGGACACAATAGAACGAAATACCTTAAAGCTCCTCATGGTGTCGTGTTTGTCGAAAAACATATTAGCCCAATATAAAATAATACGATTTCGACTCTTTCACTCTTGCGAAATGCAGCGTCTCTTATCTCTGCATTTCAAATGCAGTCGGTTGTGTTCAGTGCTCGGACCACGTCCCTTGGTGACTGCATGGCCTGGATTTATTGAGCCTTAATTAAATACTTTGAATGGAGGCAGACAGCTGACCTTTCAGGTGGATACATCCGGCCCGGCGATCTTTTCACTGGGAGATACTTGATATTTGAAGATAAGTAGGTGGATGATAGACTGGTGGCTGTTATTTATGATAAACAGGATGAGAAAAAAAAAAGATCTAATGGAGAAAACAGGATCAACAGATATTTTTTATTATGTGAACTTTTTTGGATCAATTATGTGAAACTTAGATCAGTGAATCAATAGCTGGAAAATAAGAATGACATGGCAGCACCGTTACCGTGGTGACATGTAATCATTGGTGACTATGTGGTATGGCCTGGTGACTGTACACCACTATTATGCATGTCTGGACCTCTTACACAGCCAGATCATCTGGGCCAAGAGTCGGTATCGACCGAGGTTCTGTGGAAAAAAAGAGGGAATAAAAAAACGAGAAATGACATTTGGCCCAGCCAAGGTCTCAGGCTGAGTTCTCAGCTCCATACCAATGGATATATGATTAAAAATATCCCTCACGGCACCGGTGTCTCAGTGGAAAAGGACTCGCAGAGCCTGATTTCCTTTTCCATGCAGAAGGTGTTGGATGACACCATATCCTCCCTCTGCATGTCGAAATAACGAAGGCGGCGTGTCACGGTGGAGCAGTGTGCTGGGCTCGCCGCCTCCAGCATGGCTGCCTCACAAAGGCCATCAGAGCTCCGCTGAGAGCCAACACAGCCAGGCCTGTCTGTCAGAGCGTGGGCGGACGAGTGTGCGCGAGAGGGGGAGTCGCTGACTTAATGCTGACTGGTCAGTCGCAGGCTGCAGAAACAGATGGCCCAGTTTGGCCTCTGATTCTCCGAGGCCGTCGGCCAGGTCGTCGCATGCCTGCCTACACACACACACACACGTGTGAAAACGATTATACACACGCGTGTACGAAACCTCATCCCTCAGCCAACGCGTTATCTTTCAGCTTCACCCCGAAATATTGCCTGAGCCCCTTTTTTTTGTAAATCCTGCCACTCCTCAGGTTACACACAGTGCATAAAAATACACGACAACAGCGACAACAGCGCAGGGCATGATGAAATTCAGCGGACCTGTCTGAAGATTGTGACTAACATGGTTTTACCTTGACCCTGCTATTTGATAAAAGCAGCATATATGACAACACACTATATGCAGATATGTTTATGTTTATTCATATTGTACTGAAGGATTAATAATTGTCGACTTCAGGAAAGGTTAGTGTGTTGTAGTGTACTATAACCAATAAGTCCCTCCCCTCTGTACTACTAGTACTAGTGTCAGTACTAGTCTCGTACTGTGTCATAAGCCTGGCCCCCATTTTCCTCTCCTTTCTCTTTCATCCTACCTTTCCAAGTTCATTCACCTCTTCACCTCACTCATCCTTTGTTTGGGGGCCCTGCGCTCGTTCCTGCCTTCCCATTGGTCAGCCGCAGACACACCACCCCAGGGAAGGCGGCCACAGCAGATCAAACCCATGCCTAAACACACACAAAGCGGCCGACCCGTCCCGACGGACGACAGAAAGGGCGCTGTGTGACCCCTCCGCGTGTTTACGTTAGGGCCCGGTCTGATAACACTGATCCTTTGTCACATAGGTGACACAGGGTAAACACACTGAAGTGACTGAGCCCATATTGTAAAGCCATCCATCCACTTCTAACAGTGGGTACGTCCCATGACCTCAAACGTGAGCCACAGTCATCACGTTGGTACGAGGCCAGTGAGGTGGGCCTATTGTTTCTGTAGTGACACACACAGACACACACACACACACACACCTGCCAGCTAGCTCCTTGTCTCGGTGCGTTTCCTGACTCGACGTGGAGAGAAAGGGAAACTTTCCGGGGATTCTTCAGCCGCGTTGGCCTTGAAACACACTGGTGAAAAGGCGCACACACACACACATTTGTCGCCGCATGACGCCGCGTCACATGCTTTGTATGCGGACAATGGGCCCTCTCGTGTCTCATGGGACATTTTATGACTGATATGATCAAAACTGGTTTTCCGTTCGCTGACAGTGTCATAACGCGTCTCGACTCAACTAGGACGTTTGGTGAAGCCGAGCGCTATAGAATTGACTGACGTGCACCTGGTACTGTGTGCGTGTGTTATAGAATAACACAGGCCTGATCTCGCCTGTGCATCCAGCTGCGATGTGCGTGCATGTTGGTCTTCCCTGAGTGTGTATGTGTGTGCGTGTTGCACAGAAAGAAAGATGGCCGCAGGGCCTCACAGCCCGAGCGTTGCAGGCCGTGTTAGACTCGATACATTTTGCGGCTTTCAGTTCCATTAGTTTTCCACATGTCAAATATCATTAGTTTGAAGTACACACTGAAACTGTCAGACGCTTAAGTCACATTAGCGACAGATAATCGTCAGTGGCGATCCGCTGCGGGTTTTGATGCCGTATGGCGTGCGTCCTTCCTGTGAGGTCAAGACGAACAAAGCTGTCTGTGCAATAATGTTGTGACGTGTGTGCGCGTGCAGTATTTCCCCCCGTGTTACAAACGTTGTGTTGATCATGTTTTTCACACAGGCGTTTTCCCAGTCTACCACGGTTACGCAACAACAAAACCATCACATGCTTTTGGACGTAATATTGCTCAGTGTGTTTTTCCCGATTCTTGCCAGCGTAAGGTGAACGAATTGATTCCATGTCCAAATAAATGTGTTTTGACGATGCGTGCTGGGCGAGAGAGAGTCCGCGTGTGTCCACATCGTGGCCTTTCCCCCCTCCGTGTCCAATAGATTGTTATCTTGTTTGCTCGGCTTCACGACAACTCAAAACAACCCCCCAAAAAGTCAAACAGCGCTGACGTACAGTGTGAAGGTGGAAGGGGTGGATTCAGTGACATAGGTGAAGGAGGAGTGGGAGTGGGAGGTGAATGTTGTGGCTTTGGTTTGGAGCGCGCATGAGGAGAGTGTGCGTATGGTTGGGGTCAGCGTGGAGCCAGAGTATAAACACCTCAGAGGAAATGATGTGTCTACGCCCTCTCATGTGGATGAATGAACACCGGACGGGGTTTACTATAGTGCAAACGCACACGAGCGGCACACAGGCGAATCGCCACAAACGTCACAGCTGACACTCTGACCGATCACATGACATGTAGTGTAATATGCTGCATCGCATCATGAGCTGGTGAAACATGCACCGTCTCAACTGTGGGAGGATATGCTACATTTTCACACTGCATTTCCTGATCCGACATAACACAAGCTCTAAATGTGAAATTACAACTGCATGATGGTTAATTGTTACTGCATGATGGATAATTGTTACTGCATGATGGATAATTGTTACTGCATGATGGATAATTGTTACTGCATGATGGATAATTGTATAAGTTACAGTTTTCTATCTAATGTGACATGTACTTAAGTGTGGTAATGTATGGCACAGTGTACTGCTGTATTGTAAGTGAAGTGAGTAATACACATCCAGCACTTTACTGATGAGTCATCACTTTATTGATACAGATGATGAGTGGCATTCACACAGGCTTTGTGCTTCCTATCTATTTAAAGTGCTGTGCTGACCTGTGCTGTGTGTCTGTTCTCCAGAGGTCAAAGGTTATGGTCTGTATAAACAGGGAAGGGATGGTTCTTTTCTGCTTCATAGAGTTCTACCTTGGTGCTTCTCCCATAGCAGCCATTAGATTGCGTGTGGATGTGTGCGCTTGTACTTGACCCGCAGGACACCACATCAGACTGCTGTCTCCATGGCGAGGGCTGCTTCCTGTCATCGGAAGACTCGGCGTCCTGTGCTGAGGTTACAGTTTGTGTGTGCAGTAGATTTCTCATACTGGAACCTCGTATTATCATGCACAATAACGGCACGAAATAAAATAAAATAATATAAAACATAAAAAATAAATACAATTAAATACAGTTAAATAAAATAAAATAAAATAAAATTCCAGGTTTGTGTGTTGGTGGCACGTTTGACCACAAGATGTGGTTGTTCAACATCTGCATCAGGAAATCGAATAATCAGGCTTCACCTAAAAAAAACAAACAAACAAAAAAAAAACACTGTGAATATTCTTCACCCCATTGTTTCAGTGCTCGTGAAGACCTGAACGCGCTCTGTGACTCACCCTCTCGCCTCGATTAGACTCCTGCTCGCACGAGACCACAACCGCTGGGGTGAAGTGCAAAGCTTTGGGGGCTGGGTGGCGTTTGGTGCGAGGCTAAAGGTGGAGGAAGCCTCTTGAAATAGCAAACGCAGGCCAGAGCCATTGTTTTAACTGTCCCAGTGTCTGTTCTGTTCCTCAGTCCCTGCCCGCCACACCCCTGCAGTACACTGAGTGGACAGTAGACACACAGGCACCAGGGGGGAAACCCATTTTGCTGC
This sequence comes from Trinectes maculatus, assembly GCA_016785345.1. Lineage (NCBI taxonomy): Eukaryota > Metazoa > Chordata > Actinopteri > Pleuronectiformes > Achiridae > Trinectes > Trinectes maculatus. Next base: position 261,999 of record JAFBJQ010000733.1, on the reverse strand, counting down.
GCACTATTCTTTGAGGATGTCTATTGTAAAAAGTTGACAAAGGACAATAGGAGGGAGAAAATTTGCACAAAATGCTGAACGTAAAACTAAAAAAAATTATAATAATTTAATGCTTTGAAGATTTTTCGCTCTAAAGTTGTTTATACGCTTGCAGATTTTGGCGTTTTGCAGTGCAGAGTTAATTTTTCTGTAAAATCAGACTTTAGCTTCAGATGACTGTATGGACACTTTGAGAAGTGCACATGAATCACCACTGGGGGCATGATCGGAATTTAGACTGACCTCTGCAAAAGTTGCAGAGCTCTATGACTGAATCATCACTGATTGCCTGTGCTTACGTAACGGCACACATGCACGCAATTCCAAAGTGGATATGTCCTTTTGGACCATTAGTACTGTGCAGAAATGCGTTGCATTGATGAGTGAGGTCAAATCCTTACATAGCGTTAACGCGACTGACCCAGAAATTGACTGTAAACTCATCGTTAACGTACTCAGGGTGAAGTTTTGGTTGCATTTCATGGGCGTCTGAGATGTTTGTGCTGTGTCCCTGACATCTGTCACTGACAGGGCGTAAGCGCTGATGGCTATCTGACTCCTTCTCTCTTTCTCCTGCAGCATTGTGGTTATGAACAAGTTCTTGTGCACCAGCCTTTTTTTTTTTTGCATGCAGGTTTTGACACGAGCAGCAGCGTTAGTGTCAGTGAGTCAGTGTTTGCAGTATTTTGTACACAAGACGGCGTATATACCCTGATACTTACACAACCGATGCAGTATCTGATGATGTTGTTCTGATGATGACGCCTGACGTTATCCATCAGCCAGTCGGGCACAGTGCTGCTCCTGCATGGCGAGGCAGCTTTACATAATAGCTGATAAGTATCGAGCAGAACGAAGTGTGCAGAGAACACCTTCACTATCAATGACGTGTGTGTGTCTATATGATACCAGATTTACAAAAGCATGTTTTCAACGTTTTCAAAGTTGCTGCCCGCTGAGAGATTAGATAAAAGAAAATAGACTCTGCACAGAGGTGGAATATCTGAATTGGAAATGAAGCTCAAACATGGACTCGAGCTGCACTTAAAATACATGTTTTGTTTTTGTATTTTTTTTTTATCTCCTCACAGTGCCTGCACACCAAAAAAAAGGTGTAATAAAACAACTCAACACTTTCCTGCGATTGTCTCAGCTTTATGACTCATTGCACTGTCCCGTGAAGCAAACCATTCCCCATCTGGCCCCTGGATTAATGAAAGCTTGGAAAAGAATTTGAAAATAGCATCTGTCCCATTTTGGGAGCTGGTTTCAAAATTTACCACCCAAACAGTAGATTGCGTCCACGCAGAGAGGAAATAGATATTAAAGTGAGATCGGCAATTTTACGATGCTGATGAAAAATGCTGAGCGTAAACGCTTGTTTTGTTGATGCACTCGTGAGCAGGAAATTCCATATAGATTGTGTTTCCTGTTCCTTCTTCAAAACCATTTGCTGATGAAATTCTTTTTCTAACCTAAAGCAGCTCTGATACAGCTGACGGAGAGTAAACACTATCACTGAGCAACATGTATAAAATATATAACAACTTATATATAAATGTACATGAATATATAACACGATAAGATACACGCACATAGTTCATTCTCTCTGACATGAGTGACCTTTAACCCCTCACTTCCAGGACAGCCTGATCCCATGATGCAATCCTTTGAGCAGTGACGTAATGCCAATCACCGTCGTCGTATCGTCCAGCCTGAAGTTTTTACAATGCAAAGATGTGATGAAAACAGAACTAGGTTACTTTTACAGTCGTTTACTTTTGCATCTCTTCATTTACTCTTTCATCTCTGCGGTTATTTGAGTGCCTGCCTTTGCGTCCTCTGCAGATCTGCACTCAGACACAGACACAGCGTGCAGCTGAATCATAAATGTTGTACCGTATATCCTTGCTGGTAATACGGGCAGATCGCCAGAACTGAGAAACTCATTACTCCGACCGCTGGAAGTTGGGAGGAGGAGGACGAGAAGGAAGGAGATGAGATCAGGGCAGAGTGAGGCAGAAATCATTACTAAATGATACAAAAAAAACCCCAGACACTGACGAAGGAGCTCATGACTGTGAGGAGCAAAGCGGGGAGAACGCTGGAGGAGCATGTGGTTAAGATTTTTGTTCCTGATAACAAACTATTTTGGTGGGAAAATGAGGACGGGTGAGAAAAATAGAAAGCGAGACGCAGGGGAAGGTGAGGAATGTCGTCGCTGACATTGAGGAGTCAATTAGTGAAGAAGACAAAGTGTGCATGTCCACACACACACACACACACATTCTTGCCTCCCTGCAGTTGTGAGGACGCTCATTGGCATAATACATTTCCTAGCAGTGGAGTTTTTATTACCAGTTATTATTATTATTAATATTTGTGTCACACTCCCTTCATCCTTTTTCTCAGTATCTGCATCCTTCTTGTTCTTTTAGATGGATTCAGCTCATCTGTATGCAGGAGGTGTCCCACCTCCCCTCATCTGCCCTCTCTCTCTCTCTCTCACTCTCACTCTCTCTGTGTGTGTGCATGTGTGTGTGCGTGCGTGTGTTGTGCACATGCTTTGGCATACCAAGATGATTCAGTCACTGAGTAGTTTTACCAGGCCGCCGGTCCACAGACCTGTTCAGCAAGCTGATTGGTTCAGAGGATGATGTGCCTCAGCCAATGAAAGAGCAATAAGATTTTATGGCCACGGCGGTGTGTGCAGTCAAGTTGGTTGATCATGACACACACACACACACACACACACACACACACACACACACACACACACACACAGAATTGATGGTCTAATACAGTGTATTTCGGAAATGCTCTGTGGACAGTCTTTGTAAGAGTATACATTTGTGTGTTTGTGTGTGTGTGTGTGTATTTCCTCCCAATTCTTGAAAAACATGGATTACAAAAATGAACTTTATATATTATGAACTGCAGTCAGGTTTTCGGTACTTCCTGGTGCTCAAACCTGAGAGGACACATTAATGAATGTGTAAATCTGATGTAGGACAGGGGATGTGTGTGTCAGCATTGGCGGTGGGAGAGTGTGTTATATAAGATCCTAAAAAAAAAAGGGAAAAAAGAATTGCATAGAATAGATGAAAAAGCGAGGGAGTAAATCGGTGGCCTGGAAGATGAAACAGAATGTGGAAGCAGTAACAGATCAAATGTTTTTCATCAGTGTCTGCAGCTCGGCCTTTCCTGTCTTTCCTCGCATTCTTCCACGTATTATCATTTAAGTTTATGATCCTGGCTGCTCCATGTGATGACTGATAGCCTGGGTTAGGTTCCTGCTATTAGATCGACTACAGTTATTGTTTCCGGTTCAGATTGACAACACAAACGAGTGTCTGTGTGTCAAAGTGGTAAATTCCTGACTAACTTATGGGGGTCATTTGAGTACACACTCCTGAGTGGATTCATGAAGAGCGATTAGCTGGAATCAGGTAAATGCAACTTGTCACCGCGTTGCTCTGAAGCCTATTGAAGTTACCGTCAGCGGTGGAACGCTTGTCGAGCAGGAGCTGGCACCAAAGGCTGACATTTACTATGGATGCCTGAGTGTTTGGCCTTTGTTTTCCATTGAAGGGTTCAGTTAATCCATATGTGAGGCGGGAATGAGGCTGGAAGAGAAATTCATTTGACTCTGGGAATAAATCTGAATCTGAACAACTGTTGTTGTTTGTGAGCTCTTAGTTTATATAGTGTCAGCTCACTGTATACATGGGTGTGTGTGTGTGTGCATGTGTGTGTGTTGGGAAAAGAGAAACCAGGCTACATCCCCTGGGGAGACAGACTCTGGCTCATATCCAATGCTCTTTATGAAGGAGTCGTCTCCCCTGTCAGATCTCTGCATCCCTCCTCTCCACATGCCTTCATCTCCCTCTCCTCTTTATAGCCATCTTTTTTCTTCTCTTTCATACATCCACTCGCCCCCTCCGGCACTCTCTCCCGTGTTTCATTCATCTCGCTCTCCGCATCTTTTCTCCGAATCGAAATCAGGATTTCACTTTGAACCCATCTCCTCTCCCCCCCGTACGTGTACGTGTCCGTCGCGTTCGCGGCGGAATTGAAATTCACGCCTCGCGGCTGAAACAGATGCGCCGACTTGATGATTTATCTTTCACGGCGAATGAAATCACTCCGGAAAAGTCCCGGATAGGAAGATGAGTTAATCACCTGTGTGGTTTTAGAAAAGATGACATCAAGTGTGACCGGCGCGTCACTAAACGATGCTGTATTTCATCTTTATGGAATTCTCAGGACCTCTCACTGTGTGACTATGTATCATTTCCAGGCCTTTGACTTTTAGGGCTGAAGAACCTGCTGAACTGCAAAATCACACAATCTCTGTCACCGACGCAACTTTGAACAAGGGAATGTCTCTTCCTCCTTCCTATCAGTAACTCTCATCTTGTCTCCCGCAGCTGTGGTTGACCTCCTCATAGTGTTACCTTGGCAATGGAGGATTGGTAGTTGCTCATTGGTGTGGCGCCAGATAGGAAGCAGCTGACTGCTGTGCAGGGAGTGGACAATAAAGGACACACTGAGCCGCAGGCCAGAAGTGTGTGTGTGTGTGTGTGTGGTCTGTAAATATGACGGCCATTGTTTTCTGTGGTGCCATTTATGGAGTGCAAAGGGCACAAATCAGCCACCTTTTCTAACAGACTCATTTGTTACACACGTCTTCACTAATCAATAGGGAAATAAACAAACTGTACAAGTTTAGTATAGATGTAAACTTACTGTGTTTATTACTGTGTCTGATGGCAAATTCCTCTCATTGTGCATCAATGGAAATTGCGACTATTCTGATCTACTCTTACTAAGGTTGAATCAGGTTAACTAATATTCACTTGCTTCTGATTATACTTCTTATGACGGCATGTATTTTGCAACGAAATACTATAATTATTATACTACAATACTATAATAAACTCATACCTGAAATGTGGATCAGGCAGCAGGAAATGATCAGCATGCCAGGAGCCGCCACTGAGACAAAAGACAGAAACAAACGCGTCTGTAAATAGTGCCGCAGTGTGTCTGTGTGCGCTCTCTGGCTCCTGCAGACTTCCTTATCTGAGAGGCATCGCTAGCTCCTCTGAAGTCAGCGCTTCCCATTGTTCCTGGAAAGACTGGAATTCCACAGCTGGTACAATGGGACTGACAGAGCAGGGACACAGGGCAAAGTTAAACGTTTGGACCTTATATAGTAGCAGAGAGGACAATGGGGGACTGAGCCTGATGTGCTGTGTGTGGGCACAGACACATGTTTCAACTCTTACCTGAAACTTATTATATTTATATATAACTTATATATATATATGTGTGTGTGTGTGTGTGTGTGTGTGTGTGTGTGTGGTGTGTGTGTGTGTGTGTATATATATATATATATATATATATATAACTTATATATATATATATATATATATATATGATAAGAAACATTGCCATTGTTTGGTCCAACAGTCAACAGGAGGGAAAGATATGATTGGTTGATTGATCCAAACCACTGAATATCTGTATATAAATATATAGCTTATATACTGTATATTGTGAAAAAAAAAGATTTCTCACAAGTAAAGACACTTTTCATGCCTTGAAGTGAGAAACTTTACAGCTCATTCATAACTATCTCCAGCAGTTAAATTGACTTGAGGTGTTAAATCTTGCTGCTTTTTGTGCAGGAGCAAACTGAGATGCGTAACATCTTGGTTCGTTTTAGACAGGCCTGTTGTTGTTGTTGTGAGGGAACAGCTGGAGCAGAGGTTTATGGGTTACTGTGGCTGTTTTATGCTGTAGTTCAACATGCCCAAAAAAGAAATTGCTATTTAAAATTGTTTTGCCCAAAAATCTGTGTCACGCAGAGTTTTATTGTCTCCCGAGAAGCAGATTAAAACTTTAATGTCTTTCAAAGTGTCGGCTTTTGGGAAGATGATGAGAGGAGTCGGGATGCGGAGCCACTCTCGCCTCTCCTCCTGACTCATGAGGAATCAGTCTGCTCCTGCAGAGGAGGAGTGGAGCTGATGTGTTCAGACAGTAATGAAGCTGACTTCATGTTTCTCTATTACACTAAAAGCCTTTGGTCGCAGACAAGTCAGATATACATGTGGTTTTATTATAGGTCAGCAACCCATGTTTTTTTGTTTTTTTAAAAAATCCAAACATGCAGATGATCACAACTGCAGTTGCACTGTGGAAACAACAGGGGCCTTTATTCCTTCCTTTGTTTCCTATGCAAAGTAAGAGATGAGGAGATATGATAAAATGCCCTTTGCTTTGGGTCCAGGGAGACACACAGCTCAGGTCTGGAGATTGGGTGCGTGGGGTAAAGTGTCCCTGTGTCCCCTGGCTTATTCCTGTCAATCATCCGTTGGAGACTGTATTATTAAAAAGGTCACAGGGTGTCTGGTAAACAGACAGGCAGACAGGGAGAGGCAAAGAACTGAATGTTTCAATTTTCTTCTTCAAGAAAATGCATGTAAATGGTAAAAAAAAATAAACAGCAGCAAAAAGCTAAAAAAATGTCTTATCTTTTAGAATAACCACTGTTGATTCCTTCCTCCAGTCACATGATCAAATGTGACGGTTAATCCGCGACGCATTGGAGGACACTTTACAAACAAGCTGCTGCTCCACATTCCTGGTTAGAATAAAATTAAGTGTGACTAGAACAGAACGTCTTGGATCGTTTACTCCAGCCTGCAGCAGGTGAATCAGCTGCTCAGGTATGAGGAAGCAGTTGGGCTTAGCCAGCGTCTCGTGCCCGCCTGTGTTTACAAGATCCCTTCCTGAGATTCCGCGCGTGCATCTGATTCAGGCCAGCTCCAAAAGTACATAGCGTATGTATCCACATTATTAAAATAATCCTAATTATAGTGATATCCACCCAGTGACCCAGCACACACTGTGCACACGTACTGCCACCGATGTCGATGTCATGCCAAATCACATTCCAGTCATAGGATGTGAGGTCGTCTGGTGACTCAGCCCTGACACCACTGCCACCCACCCAAGACATGTCCCCATTCCTCACTGCTGCACATGACAGCGAGGAATGATAACGCTGAATAATGTAACAGTTCTTTTTTTACAACCCTATCGCGCTTGCATTGTACAGTAGCCTTACCTCACGGTACACAGTCACATGTGAGGTCAACTCAGTCACAGGTCAATCACATTTTAATTCACGCTATTATATATATATATTGTATATGTTGTCTTGCAACTCATTTTCCAATCATTTATGTTGTTTACATATTAATCGGACTGTCGTCACATGAGTGAAGGTGTTCTTAGATGTCGTTTCCGAGGTCAAGCGTGAGCTGTCAAAGGTCGTATGGATACAGCTGAATGCTTGATTGTTTTGTTTATTGGTTTCAAAGACACAGATTTACTGTGACGCTCAAACAGATGTAGTGTTTTAAAGGGAATGCAAAATAAGAAATATCATCATACTAGCTTTTTGAAATCTCACCAAAATAAAGTAGCTCTTAAAATCTTTAGAGCAGCAACTGTTGTCAGTGAAGACATAACCAACACTTGACAAACAGAAAACGACTGCATGCCTGCCGCTGCATAACTTTTATTTCCTTAAATATTCCATAGTACAACATGTAACCAATGCTCTCTTCTCTTTTTGCATCTCTTTCTCTCTCTCATCCTTCAAGATCTGTTTGTACCACCAGTGTCAGCTCCAGCGTCACGTTCTTTACATACTGTAGCCAGGTAGAAAATTAACCTGATGCAGCAGATGGTTTGTTACGTACACCATCTGGGAGGACACGGATGGAGGAAACGTATTTAGAAAATGGCAGATGTTTTTCGAAATGATTTGGCAGGTGATTGGTCCATCCATCTCTCTGTCGCCATCTATCACGGTTACCCCAGCTGAGTGGAATCGCCGAGAACGACCTTCGGTCTCTTTTTTTCTAAATGTTCTCGTCTATAAGTGGAACCACCATTGTTGTTGACGCACAGTCGATCCTTCTTGTTTTCACACCTTCAAATAGCTGCCAGTACTTATACTGGTCCAAAGTACTGTGTTTTGACCCCAAGCAAATAGCTTTGTGGCTTGGGTGGAGGCCTCAGAGCCCCATGAGGTGATGGAGTGTAGGGATGGAGAGGTTAGGTGGTAAATGGTCTGACTTTCAAGTGACTCAAATTCATGTTTTGTCACAGAACTATAGTTAAAGTTCTACCTTGTTATCCGTAATCAGGACTCCTCACTAACACAATGACGCGTGTCATTCTATGTCGACGATCATTATCCTCAAGCTTGAAAATTCAGTTTCTTGTATTTGTGACGTGAGACAAAGAGCGCAAGTCCAAGTCAGCTTTATGCTTTAGTGCCGAAACTAAATTGTTGCTTTCGTAGTTTCGTGCGAAATGAAGCGCGTCAGACAAAGCAGTGGCCGAGCGAGCGGGTTCCTACTCGCCGCCTTGTGCAGTCGCTGCTTCGGTTTTAGCTGACTGAGCACAGTGATGAGAGTCGGCCACGGAGCCATTCTAATTGGTTCCCTGCTCTGTCTCCTTAGCTCAGCACTGCGGCGCTGTCAGTCCCACGGGGAGTTGTTCTGTGGCTGCGCTCCCTCCCACGCACACCAACACACACCATCACACACGCCTACCGACACACAACGCCGCAGCCTGGCATACAGTAATATGCAAACCACCTCGCACAACAACAGGGCACAAGTGGCACGTGAGGGTGTGTGTGACCATCCCACAGCTCCACCCTCCTTATGTGAACTCCCACGCATCTCACACACACACACACACCATACACGCACATTGGCACCAGCAGTAAGCACGTGGCTGTGTGTGTGTGTGTGTGTGTTGCCTCATTAGGAGGTGATAGATTCAGTGAGCTTGACTTTGGGGCCTCAGAGAGACTTAAAGTACACTGCACCTAATAAAAAGGCCGACACATACATATTCACACAAGCATATCATATATATATATCCTGATCAGTGTGTATATAAATATACAGGCAAACACACATGTGTGAATTATATTTGACGGAATCGGGGGCTTTGAGACAACGTGTGTGCAGAGGGAACTTTCTATTTTCAGCGTGGGTGTGAACTTGGAAATGTTGTGTGCGAGAAGCACTTTTTCCCTATAGATGCTGCAGCCTGTGGAAGCAGAGCAGGAATATTGGTTAATTCATGAAAGCGACTCAAAGTGGCTTCTTTAAAGTGGAGGGGAGTGTGAGAAGACAGTGGATGTGGCTCAGAGAACAGGTTTTTGCCCGACACATGGTGGCAAACGTTTCGGGGAGATGAGCTCACCTTTGTTTGTTGGCTGCCAGCTTGTCCCTGCCCAGAACACACAACCTGTTGTGGCGCTGTTGTTTGGCCGGCAGAGCAATGATAAACAGAAACACCATTGATTTTCCATTGCTTTTTACTCTTACAGTATATCTGCATTTCACAACATGTACACAAAGTTAATATTTTTATTTCCCAATATTGTATGTGTAGAGTCGTAAAAGATTTACAATGAGCATTAAGAACTGGATTATATCATAGTCAAAAAATTGCTAATATGATATTACAATATCAAAATAAATAAATAAAGTGCAATAATACAAATTCTAATTATAAAAAATACACACGTGATCAAAACATGCCCACTGGACCTCATTAGCAGTTAGGTAGTTAGCAGTTAGGAGGCAGTACTGTAACTGCATCTCTGACCATCACAAGAACATAATTAAACCTGCTTATTTGGGTTCATATTAAAACACCTCAGTCTCAGATGTACGCTGATTATCCTGGGTAAATGTTAAACATGGAAATGCATGTAAACACCAACTCCTAACTCATCACCTCAATCTTCACAGTTGGACGCTCTTTTTTGGTTGTTGTTGTTGAGGAGGGAGGCGTTATATAGGATAGTTCACGGCATCTAGCGCTCACTGAAGAGAATCCATAATTTATTGACTTGAAGATCATTTTGGCAATTTTCTGAACTATTTAACA
>JAFBJQ010000733.1:189467-246967 GCA_016785345.1 Trinectes maculatus | reverse complement strand
CTGTCTAATGGAAAAACCACATGGCTCTTCTCTGAATTTGAAAATGAGCAAGTGAAAGGAGGCCTTAAGTATCTTTGCTGCTATGTGACTTATGCTTTTGTACCTGAGATGACTAAGTGTTAAGCTTTGGATGACACCTGTCATCAGTTTCATAGTCTCAGGTGACAGCGAGGGGTCTGAGCCGTCAGACAATGGCAAAAGCGTTCACACTCTAAGGACTAATAACAAAGGAGAAGGTCGTCTAATTGGACGCGGTGTCAATCACACATTCACCCGGGTCATGTTGAGTGTGAAGACGTTTGTGTGTATGTGTTAGATGTGGGTTAGTGGAGTCTGCTGCAGGGTTGTTTTGGCTTTCACCTGTAGGAATGCAACAAGTTTGTTTTCTGCAGAGGTGACATGCTGTGACATGCTCTCCAACTGCTCTTCTCAGTGTATGTGTTTGTGTGTTTGTGTGTTCATGTGTGCGTGCACGCGCATACATGCATGTGTGTATGTCACAGCAGTCTGGACTTTGTTAAATTCCCGACTCGCATGGCAGGATGAGGCCTTTTGAGAAAAACAACATCTCTCTTCCACCTCTCTCCCAAAACACACACACACACACACACACACAAGCTTGTTGCTTGCAGAGTCTCTGGTTAGTGGCAGCAGGGAGTGACTGGGAAGGTTTAGTCACGGCAGGTGTAATGTGTGCACAGCTCGCATTGTGCTTCACATGCACCAACGCGTGCCTGTGCAGGTGATATAACACAATATTCCACTGACTGTGTTCCTCTGTGTTGGATCATGTGAAACCTGTTAGCGACAGGATTGCAAAAGCGTTTACTTTGCAGTTCTTCATCATCATGCTGACGTTATTGAATACTAAGTATTGCTGACATCGGAGCAAGTCAGAGGATGATTTTCAGAAAACGTACAACGTCCTTTATTCTTTATTTCACTGTGTCCTCCACATGCCGTGTGTGTGCATACAATATGTGTCATTCTGTGTGTGTGTGTGTGTTCTCTTTCTGAGCCATGTGTTCAAACTGGAGCAAAGAAGCGACAGGATGTGTGGCCCTTTGAAGTGTGTGTGTGTGTGTGTGTGTGTGTGTGTGTGTATGTGTGTGTGTGTGTGTGTTAGAGTGCCCCACTTAACTGACAGGTAATTAGCAGTAATACACAACCTCCTGCATCTCTGATCAAAGGTTGCAGGTGGCTGGGTTGACAGTTTACCCTGTGTGTGTGTGTGTGTGTGTGTGTGTTTGTGTTTGGGGAGCACCTGTTAAATGCATGTGTAGAAATTGAAACTGAACTCAAGGTGGGGATCAGTCAACATTTTTATTTTAACATTCCCCATGCAGGTACGTAGATGGATGAGGAATCCAAAGGTGAGCGTGGAGAAGGCTCAGGGCAACGGCCTCCTCTACCCCTGTCCAAAGTGTCCCCTGGCTGAGGACCTGTGGTACACGCACATCCCCTCACCTTATGGCTGCTGTCACTACCCTGGCCAGCAGGGCGGCCAGTACTACCACCATGAGCCGTGCTCGCCTTGTCCTGCCAGTGGCCAAACCAGCAGCCATGACAAGAGCAAGGCCTGTAAGGTAAGAGTTATTCCACAGACCTATTAGTGCTCGTTAAATGATGTATAGGTACAAAGTGCCTATACATCAAGCCACAGTGATATTACCTAACACACACACTGAAAGCTAACGCTAACTGATGCCCCCCACCCCCCTTGTTGCTTCTCATCGTGGGCTGGTGCTCAGATCTTCCTCAGACAATATGCGTCTTTGAGTAGGTTTCTTCCTTTTATTCAAAATGTAAAAAAACAAACAAACAAACAGGAAAACACAATTGAATGGAAGGAAGTCGAAGAGGGTTGCGCTGCTGCTGATCTCCAAGTTGTCCTTGGTTACGCAGCTGCAATCACAATAGCAATCCCACTCCTTATCAATCATCAGACCCATCAATTGGTTCCCCCACTCCTGAGTGTCTGTGTGTTTATCCAATCTCAACCTGCCGTCAGGAGGGAATGAGTCATCGCCATCCCAGCAAGACACCGCCACACTCACTGCATGCGTGTGTGTTTGCATGTGAGTGTGTACACTGAGAGACAATAGTGAGGTGCACAGGAGCGTGTAGCTGCTCGTTGCTCTGTCCTCGTCCCCACATCCCTTTTTTCAGTTTTTCTTCCATTCTGTCTCTCTTTGCTTTTCCCGGACGCTCCACCTCCCTCTATCTCTCCATCAATTCAACCTCTTGCCCTCATGGCCAATAGCTCTGTCAGTAATCTCTCAGTGGAGACAACCGGTGTGTGTGTGTGTGTATGTGTATGTAGACTTAATGGGCGTTGTGGTGCTGTGGGAGCAGGCTGACAGGTTAAAGAGAGGTGGGGGGGGTGGGGGCGGGGGGGGGCTCGGCAGTGAGTCATAGCTAGTTTTCCCTGTGGAGCGTGTGTGCATGTGTCAATAGACATCCAGTGTGGAGTTAAACTGGGTTGACCCTCAGCTCAGTAGCTGCTCATTTCTCACACGTGAACCGAGGCCCTGTAAATAAGAAAAATGGAAAGTTACCACATACATTAAAAAAAAAAAAAAAAAGTTAATATGTACCGAAATGCATTCCTCCTCTGTTTGACTTAGTGCGATGTTGCACACCTCGTGGCAAAGTTCAGTGCTGGGACGTCACGTTCTGCACCGCTGCCTCCATACTGTGCCACGTCCCGGCACACTCTGTCCAGACTCTGCACAGCCCGGTGTCACACACGGCGGATTCGCCAAACACAACACTTATTCAGCAGTAAATGTAACAGTCACGGTCCCCCCTTATCCCAAAGATAAGAAGATGAGTGTGGGGATGAGTGTGCTGACACAGTTTGGGGTGGTGGAGATAAATATATATAGACAGATGAAAAGTGCAGGGTCAGAGAAGGAAACAATCAGGATATGTGTCGTGTTCTGATCGGTTCATCTCTGATTTATTTATTTACGTTTTATGTCGCTGTCATGTACAGAAGCGTGTTATCTGCCTTAAGTGCCCTGTCAGCTGTTGTCCTGCTTCTGTAGCTTTTCCCCATCGCACCCACTGCTTATATGCGAAATTGTTAATCTTTGCCTGGCAGCAAAATGTTGTTGCAGTTGTTTGCTGCCAGAGAAGCTGCGTCTGAAGTCCAACCCCCGGAGAGGCACATAATAAATAAAATATGAGCCTGCGATATTTGGATTAATGGAAGGACATTTATTCAACTGTCTTTTTTTCCATTTTCACAAAAAAAACAAAAAAACAGTGTCCCTGACAGAGTGCCCCCTCCTCCTCCACCTTATTAAAAATCTATCACAGCACCTTTCATTTACCTCAACCTTGACCAAGTGCTTTACATAGCCTTCACCCCAGTGCTACCTTCAATACGGCTATTGCAGCTCGGGCTAAATATAGGTCAGTATTCATTTTAAGTTTTATGGTGCTGATCTATTACATTACGAAACTGGTTTGTTACATTTATTGCACCAGCATTTTTTTCCCCGGGGTTATGATATGATAAGGAAAACAGCAGAGGCTGTTCGCTGTACGCAGGAGCACAGGGAGGAAAATATATTTGAACACATAGAAAGAGTGGGAAATAATAGCTGGGATGAGAAATGGAGGGTTGATGAGGACACACACACACACACACACACACACACACAGACGAGAAGAGCTGAGAGGACAGTTTTATTCGAAGGTGGAGGAGATGAGGTGAGCGCGTTTGCCCCACTGCCTGAACATGGCCAGAAATCAAAAACATATAAATCCTCTTTATAAGGACATCCTGTACTGTGCCGCGGACACACAACAGACTCTCAGACACACACACACACACATTGCTAATGCAAATGCCGCATCTCCGCTAATCTCTCACATCAAGCCCGTACTGTTCTTGAGGAGGACGTCATCAAAAATGGAGACAACGTGAACTTTTGCTGACTGGTTGTCCTCACATCTTATCTCCTCTCACCGACTGTCTTACACAACCTTTATTAACGTCCGCAAACCACTGTGCAAACATTTTGCACAGTAGCGAAGCAGTGACATACTAACTGTAAGGTAACGTCCCGACGGCTGTGTACTGGCACTGGTCCTTCAAGGTAACAGCCATCACCTGAGCAAGGCTTGTTGCCTGTAGGGAAAAAAAGTAACACACTTGCATGGAAATATGCTCAATACATGGAGATGTGACCTTCTTCAGCTGTCTGTTTCTACAGAATAAAAATAGCACTGTGTTTTATAGGATCAAGTGGGGACAGTAGGGAAAAGGAACAGGCCCTATGATAGACAGGTCACTGGCCCATTACAGGATTGACACATAGAAACAACCAATTACACCTACAGGCAATTCACAGAATCTCTTGTTCCCATCATTTCATGGTTGGGCAGATGTTAACAGAATTTGAAATTCCCTTTGGCCAAGTAGCCATGGATACAGACAGCTCTCAGTGGCCCGCCGTCCTCAAGATGTGTAAACCACACCGAGTCTGAACAGACTGGAAAGCTCTTTGACTCAGAGGAGTGCGATGAGCTTTGACGCAACTTGATGAATCGTGGCGGTGAGGGTGGCGTGTGTCATAAGCTCTGCCGAAGCCCCGGTCACCGACCACGTCCACGAGCTGACCAAACAACAGTAATTAACTTCCTGTTGTTGTCAGAACACCACCTGTTCACCTCTCAGGGTCATATAAACTCAAAATCTTTTATTTCCCTAAACTCACCTCAGCTACGCTATAAAAAGGTAGCACGTAGCGCTTACATACGATTTCACAATCGTCATCCTGTTTCCTTGCGGTCTGTTGTGAGTGTGAGTCAGACGTGCGTGTTCGTTATTAGTCTAAACAAGGAGTTTACTCAGAAACGGCAGAACATCTCTGGTCCTGTTTATGTTTCCTGTCCAAAACGAGCTCGTGCAGGAGGAAGTGGAGAAATCCGAGGAGATGGGAGAAACCAAGCGTGTCCGAGAAGGACGGTGATTTTTATTCACTCGCCCGCCACGGCCTTTGAGATGCGCCTGACTATTGATGAGGCCTCGGCTCAAAGCAGTAGTGGGATAAAGCACAGGGGCCGGAAACTGCACCGGAATTCTTGAGGAGTTTGTTAGAATGCAGAAATAAACTCGCACCTCATTTGTCAGTGAGGTTAATCTCATCTTGTTGAAGTTTTGTCCGAGTCAGCAGAAGCAGGAGCGTGATCATGCTCGCACCTTTGTCCTGGCAGTAAAAGACGCCAGCTCAGATGATCAGTGGGTCACTAGTGTTTAAAAAAAAAAAGTCTCCACACTTTGCTATCCTGAGGGGGGGAAAGCGAAGGAGACGACCTGTGACAGATCCACCGCTCTTGTTCTCCCTCAGCAGTGACAAGGCCCATCAGACTTCAGCTCCGGGCCACAAATGTTAATGCATCGCGTCCGAGTCGGTGAATGAGGAAGGGAAATGGCAGTGATGGTTGGACGGTTTTATTACGAGATCCCGTCAAGTGAGACTGTGAATCAGGCCCAAATATAAAAATGCAATGCAGCAACTCAGGTGTGTCACCAGAGAAAAGGTCAAAGGGATTTTACTGACCACAGTGTAAATGCCCACACCTTAGTACTATATATGATATAACATCAACTTCTTGTAGAAATGTTTGTCACTTTTATGGTACTTTAGGTTTTCTCTGTCATGTACTGAGAGACTGAGTTTTATGCTGGACTTTGTATTGCAGACCTTGTTTTTTTATGTGTTGTCTTATGTCAGAGCTCAGGCAATTCACCTCTTAATGGAGCTAATGGTTAGTGATAGTCAGAGATTGCGCTGCATTAGCGGTGACCTTTAACTGGCATTCCACTGACGTTTTCAAGGCAAGGCCTCGAACCCTGGACTCAGACTTCCCGCACACAGCCGTTTCAATCTGATCTGGGAACAGTGGGTGACAAAGTTTGATTATAGATTATTGACTATCGACCTGCATATATATGTATATTTCATATTGTGTCGTTAAAAAGTTTTAAATGTCATTACAGTCAAAGCGGTTTTAAATAAAAGGGAATTAACACCCCACCAGATTCAGTTCTGTTTCACAGAAAGAGCCAGAATCCATCTCCAGGCTGTTGGCTTGTCATGCATATTGTACAAATACCAGGAAGGAACAGCTCTCATGCCCAACTTCTGTTTGTCCTCTCTCTCTCTCTCTCTCTCTCTCTCTCTCCCTGTGTGTGTGTTTGTAAGAGATCAGCACTTATTCACATGCTCTTGGTGTAAATTAGAACCCCATGACTCTGACAGCAGTGAAACTAGTCCGCTGTCAGTTGCGTGTTTGTATAGAGCCTGGTTTTTCTTCTATTAATATCCTGCCTCAATATCCTTGATATCAGCCATTGCCTTTTTCATTGTTTAGACTCTCCTCTGATTAACACATTTAAGCAGCATGTGGATGAGCTCGACAATCTGGAAAGGGGTTTTAAGCTGCCACTGCGTATACACACGCAGCAATGGAAAACTACTAATCCTTAGCTGGGCTTTTGTTCCAAAGCCAATAAACTCTGGCAGAGTTGTAGTTAAAGGAGTAATGAACTTGCTTTCTCTCTCCTCTTTGTTTGCAGTGTGTGTGCTGCGTATACACACATCCCTAACCGACACGGTGCATTTGTTTCAGCCGCTATTGCAGAATAATGTTGTTGTTTTTTCTTCCAAATTGTAAAAAGAAGATAAATAAGTAAGTAGTATAATTAAGAAAAAATGCATTTGCTGCAGTTTTCCAGATTATTTGTCTTGCTACAGCTGAATGGTAGAATTAGCTTTGTCTTGTCGGACCAAACCAAAGAGGAAGGATGATGTTAAGAGTCTTCCTGACTCATCTGTGTCACTGGCGGTAGAAAGTGATTTATACTTTAATGATCAACGAAAAAAGTCAAATCCTCCAAAAATCCTTTTTGATTTCAGCGTTTTCTTTTCTCATTCAAATATAATAGTTCTGAAAACTGTTATATAATGAACAATGTTTTAGCTATATTCAGTGACCTGAATCTCCAGAAAGCACAAAATAATTTATCACCGTCTTCACGTCCTGTGGATTAAACCCTCCACTGGCATTAATACCAGGAGCGCTCCCTCCAACTCTCTGTCCACTGACCTTGGCCAACCAGAGAAAAAAGGAGTACCCTCCCATCCCAGTCTCATTCTGAGGGAATCTGGGAATTATTGTGTCTCTAATCCACCCTGAGAACCCAGCTAATCCCATCCTCCATCTCGATGCTCCGGATCTTAAGCCAAAACTACTGATAATACTGCACCACCCAGGCTCTGCTGCACACCAACCCCGCAGTGCGAACTTATTGTATCCCACTCACATACTCTGCTGTGGAAACTACTTTGTGTGTACTTTTTCAGGTTGGTGGCGCACACTCAAAAGATGAGCTTAAATTTGACTCGAGCTGCTTCCGCATGGACAGTTTACTTAGTCATAGCATTGCTAACTCACAACAACAAGTTACTGTGGTTGTGGTTTGTCATTGCATAGTGCATTCTTTGGTAATGTAAAAAGCCCGACTGGTCTTTCTGTAATTACATTTCCACTGGAGCTCAGGTTAATTATGTGTTATTGTGGTCTCAAAATCTTTTTTAAAGTTCTTGAACAAAGAACATCGTGGCAACAAAAAAAGGGAAATAATCTACGTAAACGTTCATAGCAAAAACGTAAAATTAGAGTAGTAGCATGATGTGAAAACAATACATTATCGAGTCAAACAGTTTTAACCTCATGCATGTGGACAAAAGATGAGCTCCGTCCTTGAAAATATTTGGTGTTTTCGTCAACGATCTGTTGTTTTCACCTTGGACCAAACCGTGCTCATGCAATGTCAAATGTCTGGGTTGTCGTGGCTATTTTAGGACGACAGACGGTGAGGTGTCAAAACAAGGGAGAACAAAATAAAAGCTCATAATAGCCCCTGATGTGATTAAATGGGCTCTGCGCATGGATATATTCATTTTCTATTTATAGATAGATGAGAGGAGGAGGGAAAGAGAGCGATACAGGAACACGTGAGGAGAAAAAGTCCAGGTAAAGGGCAGCTCATTTCATTTCCAGGAAGACTTGCATGGGTCGAGGCACGGTGGATAACTATGAATATTAATGTTTAGCCAGAAACGCCAGAGCATCTCGTTGCTCCTCGAGATTTATAGATGGAAAAAAAGAATGTGACTGCAAGAGATGGATGTGGCTGCAAACCAAATAAACAGCTTAGGGTCAATAACCCAAACAGGAAATACTAAATTGGTGCACCACTGGTGTGCTTGCTTGTTCAACAGTAATATTCCACGTGTGTTTTTTTATATACCTGTTCTTGTTTTTCGGCTTTGACTCCCACTCTCCCTGTTGCTGCCTCTGAATAGCCTACCACTGTCTGTATCGCATTCGGTCTGTCTGAATTAATAGTGGTCTGCAGGACCAGTGTTTGCAATCGAGGGACAGCGAGGCAGGGAAACAAAAGGCAGAAGGAAAGAGATGTGACCTTGGTGTTAATGAGCGAGTCTTATCTCTGACAGAAAAGGCTGGCTTATGTAATGTGACTCTCTTTCTCTCCCATTTTCTCTGTTTATCTTTGCCACTCTCAAACATACTTTTCTTTGTTCATATCTTTGCTAGCACCTTATTCCCACTTTCTACTCAGATACTCCCTCGCCTTATTGCTCTCTGTTGCGTAGCAAGCTAGCTAGCTAGCTAGCTAGCTAGATAGATAGATAGATAGATAGATAGATAGATAGATAGATAGATAGATAGATAGATAGAGGATAAGTGGAGGGCAAGAAGGGAAAGGCAGAAAGGAGGTTACGAGGATAGAAGGCCACAATATGAACATGTCCTTATCTGCTCTGATTGTCACTACAGTATGTGTACTATTTAAAAGTCCCTTTTCGCTGTACCGTACAGTCAGAAACTCCAAACTTGCCATGCCATATTATTAAAGTGAAGGGAGGGTGAAAAATAAAAAATAATAATAAAAAAATAATACTAATAATAAGAATAATAGATAATAATAAAACTTAAGAATTTGGAGAAGGGATTAAACAACAACATTTCAACTGTCTGGATTGGATGTTGTCATGTCATGTTGATCTGCCAAGACAGTCTAATAGGATTAGACTGTTTTGAGTTGTAGCATTATCATACTGTGCTGTTTAGGGTTATATCTACCATGTGAGACCAAAGGGCAAAACTTTAGACAGTTTTACATAACTTTGTTAGTGACTAAAACATTGTTTTTCAATGATAATCTGTACAGAGCACAGACAAAGGGGCAGTGAAGGAGGTCAGCCAATGTAAAAAGGTCTGGATGTGACGCATGTGATGTTTTTATATTTTGATTTATTAGACTGTGTGACCTATATGTATATCCTGGCCTTATGAGAATTGACTTGGACACTGATACATTTGTTATGAGTTTATGAGGTGAATGGACAGATTTCAAGAAGTCGTCTTATGTAACCAAAACAATGTTTGTCTTAATGTGTCCGAGCACGAAACCAGGTCAAAGTGCAGGGAAAGGGTGTTAAGAGGAAGTAGAATCTGGACATGGTATGCATATACGCTACATATTTGTGAGTGTGCGTGTGTGTTTAAGAGTGTGGGTTCTTCCTGTGCACATATTTTCCTGCACACTGAGAGAATGCGTGGCAATGCTGGAACAATGGCCATTAAGAGGCCACAAAATGAAAGATGATGAACTGCATGAAAACATATACAGTTTATGATAACAATAAACAATTGATGGTTTCGTACCTGTGTAATTCTGATGAAACGTTGTCCAGAGAAAATCCCACCGCTCTGCCCCAGACTCCTTTCTTGTTTATCATTTGAAAATGTAGGTAACTACATTTGCTTTTGAGACTCAAGCAGAACAATATAGGGAAAACAAAATCATTTACTCACGGCTCGTTGAAAGCAAAGTGTTTTGATATATGCTTACACTCACTCACACACACACACACACACACAAACACACACACGCGTGAATGCACACAGTTAACGTTACACCCTCAGTAATTGTCTGGATTCATTCTGTCCTTCTAGCACAGACCCATAATTATAGACAAGGGAACAGCTATTGACACGGGGAAAGTTGTTTTGCTGAGTTGCAAAATTGGATTGCACGCACACGCACACACACACAGACACACACACACACACACACACACACACACACACACACACCCTCCTCCCTATGTCATGTTGTGGTAGAGGCCCAGCAGCCCACTGATAGAGGCCTTGATAAGACTCATTTCAAATGGCTGCAGTCTCTGAACCTGTCCGCTCTGTGTGCCAAGGACACCATTTACCTTACTAACAGCCATTCTGGATCTCTAACACATCCGTCTATGTAATTCACTCCCCCCAGGAATGCTGCACATCTTGACCTTAACTTCCATTATCCAGTGGATCTTATATTTCTCTCTCTCTTTTTCACTCTTTTCCCCTCTCTGTGCTTGTGTGCGCTATGTGTGTGTGTGTGTGTGTGTGTGTTCTTTAAGGTTGTTTGTGTTTTATGTTTGTGATATATATACACTGTCATTACTGCAAGTCACATGCAAGATGGTTTTTGATGTTCATGGCCGAGAAGACTAAGAGGTGAATTTGTGTGTTGCATGAGAGGTGATTACTGCGCAGCCTGACACTGACTCATTCACCGCCTCCTGTGCAATTCAAACATGAGCCTTATATATCACACTCATAAAGTGTCGACGTTGACTCGAGCTGTAGCTTGGCCGATCCTGATTCCTGCTTGATATTAAATTTGACCTTTATGACCTTTAATCACGAGAATATCCCTGGACTTGCAGTGTGTAGTTTAGTTTGGTTTATCTATGATTACAGTTAAAATCACACCATCACATTAATAAATAAATGAAGACTGAGTGCTATGGCGTTCATTTTCATGTTTCCTTACAGATCAGAAAGTGGAAGATGCTGGGGCGCCATCATGGCGATGGTACAGGCAAGCAGAAGGAAGCAGAGTCGGACGTCCATCTAGGAGGTTGTCAGTCCTGGGGGATCCATGCCTCACCCCTCCTGGCCAGCCCTGTCATGGTGGAGTGCTCCATTTGCAGTGGGCCCTACATCAGCTACGTCCTGGAGGACATGTGGCAGCCACGGCAACGCACACAGGCAAGTTCAGTCTTTCTGCAGCTCATTAAAATACAGGTAACAAACACTATCTCTACGAACTTCAGCCTCATCCCACAGTCCAAACACATCAGACATGTGAGGATAGATAATAAGATTTTTCATATTCATATTATTATGTATGGTATCTTATTCACCATCAATATGGATAAAACTCCATCATTTCTCATTACTGGGTCAATAAAGCGAGACAAAGTCAAGGGGACAGGCCATATGGACATAAATAGTAAAGGGGTCTTTGACAGAAATGTCAACAGTATCGCTGGATCTCAGCAGCAAGCAATATTTCTGTTTATGTGAGTGTATATGAGGGTATATGAGGCATTTTGTGGCTGTTTTAAGAAGTGTACAGACATTAAATGACCAGCATGTAAGGTCCTCTATTCAAAACAGTGCCTCTGTGAGATTAAACAACAGATGAGATTGAAACAACACACGCACGTACAAGCTGCAACTTGTCTTCCTTGTAGGAAGTGCACGTTTAACGGAAAGGTACAAATGCTGCTCCTCCTGTGGCAGCTGCCAAGTACGTTGTTACAGTGTGTGAAAAGGAAAAGTGGGTCAGTTAAAACCAGCTGCTGCTGCTGAGACGCATGTGCCAGTGTGATTACCTGTATCACGACTCTTCAGTTCACTTGTTTAACAGCTGCAGTTAACAAATCACATTGGAAAACACATCATAAACTAAAAATACAGTGTCTAGGTCTATTGTATTGTATATTGATTATGCAGGAGTAATTAGGCACAGTGTGATGTTCATGTGGTAAACAATGTCCTGTTTGACCTTTCAACCCCAACAATCACTTTCAGTCTGATACTAAGTCTCGCACAGTCTTGTTGTGTTATAGAGCAGGGGGTTCCCACCGCCTTCAGCACATGACCCCAAGTGATTTAAATGCAGCCTCACCCTGGAAACTCACCGGACTTATTAAGACACATGGGAAAACAAAAGCAACTGGGGCAGGAACTTGTGGTTTTGGAAAATGCTGATTTAAGGTGCTTTTGGTCAAGGAGGTCATGACTCATGTTGACTTTTTCACAAGTTCAGAAAAAGCAGCTTAGATCACTGCTCTCCAAACTTTTTTGCCATGCAACTGTTTAAAATATAACTTTTGTATTACACAAATAACTGTTATGGTTAAATTTAGTAATTTGCACTTTTGTTTAGCAACCCCTCAGATTTGTCTTGAGTGTCCTGGGTAGGTTCCTGACACAAGGTTTCAGACTATAGCATACTGATCCCATGTTTTACAGTTTGTCTGACGGGTGATTAATAATTAGCCCAACAGTGTTAAAACCCTGTAACCATTCAGCTGAATTCACGCATCCAACTGAATGCTTTTACTAAGTCATGCTATGTGTCTCTCCCAGGCGATGGACCTGTACTACCACAATGAGTCAGACCCAGACAGCTACTGCTGCCCTGGCGACAACAGTAAGTGACTACTAACTAATCCTGTTGTTTTGTATTTTTCCACTTCCTCTCATCTCTTCTTCTCTCCTTCTGTTTTACACTGTGAGGCCATTGCACCACATACACTCCCACCCCCACTGTTCCCTGTCTCCATTACCTCTCTCTGGTTATTTCTCTTCATCACCCGCAGTTAAGATGACACACACTCGCACACTTTGCATTGTTGCGTTGCCTCACCACCTGGCCCTCTAATCCAGCATTTAACCAGATAATAACTATTGTCCTTGAACCACTATGACTATTTACTGTTGTGTAAAAAAACAGCAAAAACAGTAGTTACAGAGACAAAGCACAGGAGTGACCATCATATACATGACACAGTGAATTTCTCTGTTTACAACTTCAGGGCAGCAGAAATATGTGTATGTTTCAGCATGTGTGTTGTTGTTGTTGTTGTCATGTGCGGCAGTACTGGGCGATCGGTTTATAGACGACATTACTGTAAGTGACTGCACTTTAATTTTCCACTGTGACCCCTAATTTGTTCAGGAAATCATAGTCCAGTCCAAATGGCACAGTCCTGTGTGCGTGACTCACGTTTTGGCACACAGCCTATCTACAACAGTATTACCTTTTTTATTAGTGCCCTTACCTTTGCTGGGGACCTTACAGACATATTCTCTTCTCTGCGTCTAATACTATTATACAGTATTACGTACACATTAGTCAAGCGGCTGTACACTGTTTGGCAGATCTGTCTCCAAGACAGAACTGTGTCAAAAATCTTATTGGGATAAACATGTGTCTCAGTGGGAGTAGTCTGCCTGTTAATTGTGGGAGTTTTCAGCGCAACGCAATTAGAGACGCTGGTGACAAGCTGTTCCTGCGACCTCGGACATGATACCGCTACACCCTGTCGTTCCAAGTTCAGCTCAATTAGTGACTTTAGGAGACACATAACATGAAGAAAGTCACATGCTGTGGTGATGCAGTGAAGCGTGTGTGACAGTAGAGAGCAACAGGGAGTGAGGTATAGCTTCAGTAATAATATTAATAATTATAGGGAGTAGAGTAAGGACATCTAATTTTACCCAAAAAACAAACCGCAAACTGTGTCAATGTTCTTATAGAAAAAGTACAGAGTGGCCTTATTCGACAAAACATTAGTTTGTTTATATGTTTACAGCAGTGCAACTAATCAGTGTTTACACACTGACTTGTAGTCAGATGCCAATAAGGTTATATAGTCTAACATGTGATGACTAGGGTTGTGTATCTGTTTCTGTGTACAAGTGTGTTTTCTCAAATGTTCTCGGCGGCACAAACACAAGCAATGGAACATTCTCTGTAGTTGTTGTTTTGAGAAATTTCCATTTATGATGCATAACTCACCTGTGTCAACCTGCCCTTCAGAGCTCAACGGGTAAACACACCTTTGCTCAGACAGGCCCAGACTGGGTTCAAGCAAAACACACCAGCACATAAGTACAATGAAATTGCCAAATCTTCTGATATCGTATAACACATAAAAAAAACATGTTAAATCCCCATTGAACATCGACTATCCCAGCTTCCTTACCACCACAACATAGATAAATAACATCGAACCATCACCCTATTCCGGCTGAATGTTTTAAGAGCACTTTTCATATAGTCCTCATCAAAGTTCCTTCCTGGGGTCTAACATTCTCCTATTTTAAGATAGTAACTGTAAAACTATTACTCACAGTTTATAGAACTTGTTGCCATTTTGGCAAAGTCCCCTAGCAGGCTACCAACACCACCATCTAAGGAAGTGGTTTGTCTCTTTCTTATAATATCCTTGTAAATGGGCTACTTTTTGGTAGCCTAGCGGAGCAGGCAGGCCGCGCTGATAAATAAAGGCTTAGCTGTCCTCTCTGAATAGCCAAGGCCTTTATGTAACAGTGTCGTTTGGTTCCTCACAGACAGAGGCTCATTCACATTCATCACCAGTTCAACTATAGCTGCAAACACGGTCATCATCCACAGCGCAGAGAACAAAGATTACAGCATGGAAGGATGGGTGAATGAGGACAGACATGGACGGACTTAATGGATGGATGGATGGATGGACGTCCTCTGCCGGAGACAGCTGCATTATGGGCATGTGCTGGTCTTTGTGTACGTGTAGGTGCACCGTAGGTGGTCAGGCTGAGGGAGCGAGTGTGTCTGTGTTTCTGTTTATATACTACAGCTCTATATAATATCCTGCAATACAACCCCACTGATCTCACTGTGAACTTCTTCCTGCACTTTCATCAAATCGCGAAATGGTCCCCGGAGTGTGTGTGCATGTGTGTGTGTGTGTGTGTGTGTATGAGTCAGTGTTGTCTTTGGCTTCGAAGGTGGTGCCACTCGGAGATTACATAACTTATAAAGTCTCTCTCTCTTTGTCTCACACACACACACACACACACACACACACACACAAAGACACAGAGGAGTGGTAAACACACAGTTTTGGTATTGTGGAGCCTCCTCTTGTTCATGGCGAAGTCCTGGTGCAGCCTGTAAATCCAGAAGGGAAACAAGGCCAGAAAGGAAAAACACTGTGTGGAGCTTTTGTCAGTATCTCCCCCCTCTCTCTGTTTCACTCCCTCCCTCTCTCCTGCCATAATCTCTCAGCACCTCTCTCCCATTTCACTCAACTCTGGGCTACGACCACAGATGCATCCACAAGAGTAGTTCTTACACCCCTGCGGAGGTAATGTAATGCCTTCTTCATCGCACTGTGCACAGCTACGCTTTTCATTCTTTCTTCTGTGACAATTCATTTGGGTAAAAAAAAGTGCAAATCTTCAAGATCAGAATTTTTTCTGCGATAGTGCGTTGATTCCAATGTGCTCATACTGCTTTCTGCAGTGCGTAATGTACCGTTTCACACGTTTGGCACTTGGTACCCTCAAGTGCTGATAAGAGACGCGTCCCACCCGCCATGTTACTGTAGTGTCAGTGGTCAGATACTGTAAATAAGAAATTCTTGGTAACAGTGGGCAGCAAAGCCTTAGCTTAGCTACAAGAAGGACAAACTGTTCAAGGTTCTTGGAGTTGCAGTGAGGGAGGAGTATGTGGGATACCTGAAAGAGAATTCAGGAAATACCTAATGTGCCCTTTCTCTCTCTCTATTGCATTTATGTGTATGTGTTGCATATGTAGGTATATACAATAAGTCTGAGTTTATTGTCATCCAGTGGCTGCAGGGGACGTAATAATCGACTTGACCAGAGTTAAAGGTGAACTACAAACAGTAAGAAAGAAAAAGTTGAGTCTATGTTTTAAAGTTATGAATTCGGACATGGTGAGTTTTCTCTGAGGCCTGAGGGGGAGTCAAGAGCAAAACAAAGCACGCTCTCTTATGTACACAGTCGACTTCATGACTCATGTATATTTGTATATTTTGTGGATGAGTCTACATGTGAATTGCAGTTACATCCGCTGTAACTGTCCCACAGAAATGACAAACCACATTTTCACAAACTTCACCTTTCACCTTTAAATTTAGCTAGTTGAACCCAGACAGCATAAATCTGGATGGTGAAGTAATTCCTCCAGTTGTATCTATTGTTTTCTTTATTGTGAGAGGAGCAAGGCCCCGAAACGCAGCGTCTGGTGGCTTGTGGTAACAGTGCTTGGCATCTTCCAGCTGTGTGTGTCATTCCTCATAATGGCAGCACTGCTCTCAGTGTAACAGTCCAGAACAGATGAAAGGTATTAAAACAAAAAAAAAAATAGTACAGTTGAAAAGGGTCATAGACATAGAAGAGTTTGTACTCACAGGGTCATAGATTGACTTTATTGATCCGTGTAATTAGTGCTTCCACCCAAACTAAAGGACATATAGCCCCAAAATGTATCTTTTGATAGGGAAACTTGATAAAACTGTATATAAAACACCTTAAAAATAATATAATTAAAATAAATTGTGACAAAACAACTGGCCATACATGGCAAGAGAGCACCACTGGAGAGGGATAATTCATATGGCACCATTTCTGCCAACTCTGATTTGATGTCAACACAGTCATTTTCCAAATTCCAGGTGAACTCGCAGAACAGTGGGGGAGGTGGGGTTGGATAGGTGGCAACAGGAAACCTACTTATGATTAGGCTCAATCTGTTTAATCAGTTATCAATCATCAGTTAGCTCACACCACTGTGTCCATAATCTCCATTTCAGGGTGTGTGTGCGTTTTGTGTGTGTATAGACACTTTTTTTCTAGTTACTCGTGTCTATTTGTAAATAAATGTAAAAAAATAAAAGTGCACCTCATTGTTTTCACTAACCGCAAGTATAGGATTTAATGGGGAGGGTGTGAAGGCAGCATTAATACCCCCCCCCTCCCCCCGCCCTAAGGAAAACTAATCCAACTGTGATAGAGTGGAAGGAAATAGAGGCGGGTCGTCTCCGCCCTGAAAAGACGGAGGATAGAAAAAACCGTCCGAGAAGAAGAGTGCTGTGTAGTCCACTAGCTCACAGCCGAGCCGAGCAGCCCGAACCTTCTCTCCTTATTGTGACTCGGGAATTAAATCGTCCTTATGAAAGACAAAACCTTCGCCTTGACGTGTAAGTAGGCTACACATGAACACGAGCAGCATCCGGTGTGGTCCAGAAATGGATATCAGCTGGGTCTGTGTATGTATGGTCTCACGTTAGACTCTCTTCATACTTAGTGTTGTTCATTGTGTGCAGTAATAGTCAAAGTTGTGGCTCCTAACCCACTTTCTGTGTGTGTGTGGGGGGGGGGGGGGCAGTGGGGGGGGGGGAGTTGGTGGGATAGTTAAGGGGCGATTCATTCACCCCATATCCCCGTGACCTGGATTCAGGGGAACTTTGGCAGCTCTCTTGTGCCACTTGTTGAAGCCTCGGTGAAACGAGAGGCCCCTCAGGTCTGAGAGGTTTGTTTGTTCTGCGGCGGCTGTGCGCGCGCTGGTGGGTGATGATAAAGATGTATGAAAGGGGCCGTTTGGGGGGATTTTACACGCGTTGTGTATGGAGAATTTCACCGGTGCAGTTTCACTTCGTTATGCGAGAGTTGTTTAGTTACATTGTTCCCATTTCGCCGTTTCCATTAAGTGTTCTGACATTATTTCCCGGTTATTACTCAACATTGGACTTTTAACGAGGCCATTCTGTTTTTTTTTTGTGTGTTTGTTTTGTTTTGTTTGTTTGAACGCGCGGTTCCTTGTTGACTGTTGTAATGGACTTGGCCTTCACATATGTGTTACGGACTAACTCTCTGTGTCTTCTCTGGGGGCTGCTGATAAAACATGAACCAGGTGCCTTACGTAACCGCGCCTTACACCCCCCCCCCCCCCCCCCCCCTCGCTCCTGTTTCCTCCGCGTTCCTGCGTCCAAAAACGCGTCTTTCCCACAGGGTCGTGTTCCTCGTCGTCTCATTGAAAGTGTGTTGGCGGCTGCGAGTGGCTTGGATGCAGGTTGGAGCCGGTTTTGTGGACGCGGGCTCGCGCTCTCTCTCTCTCTCTCGGCCCGGACGCCGGCCTCACTCTGTACTTTTCCACTACCGGCGGCGACTCTTCCTGGCACCGGGCCGCCCCCGGCTCAGACTGCTCTGAGCAGTCCAAACGGTGAAGCTGATAGGCCTGTTGGAATGCTATCACATTATTTGTAGGTACAGTAATGTGTGTGCAGAACTTTCTTGAACATTCAGGAGGGGGGGGCAGCATGGACATGCTAAGATAAAAATAATCACTAGCTTGCAGAGTTGTCTCGTGCACAGCCTGCAGTTTATCCTGTCCCTGAATGTTCCTGTACATATTCTACTGACTTGATGTCACCTGACAGAAGATGTGTGTTTGTGTGTGTTTGTAGACTTTTGTCGCTGTTTACTTTTCGCGGTGACACTGTCACACTGTGTGACTGTGTTGCCATGGTATTGCACAAACACTTGTGCAAATAGAACAAACCAGTCATTCAGTTAGTGGTGTGGTGGTAATGAACTCCCCCCCACACACACACTCAAGTTTTCTGCTACGCTTTTGACGCAATTACAGTTCGAGGCGCGGCTATGACGCAAGGGTAGCGCAACGGGCTGTGATTGGTCGAGACCGGGACGGAGCATTCTACCGTTGTAGGAGTACGCCCACTGGTGGTTAAGCTCGTGGGGGCGGGGCCAGCCCCGCCCACCTCCTGCCTCTTTATAAACCCAGACCTAAAGCAGAATTGTCATATTTTGGCTTTGACTCACTGAGTGTAGGTTCAGAGTCAATCACATCATGACGGTCAAAACAGAAACAGAGAAGCCTGTCCTGACTTACTCCAAATCTCGAGGATTAGTGGCTTTACTCACCGGTATGGAAACGCTGCTGGATGTTTCAGCTGACTCTTCACTGCTTTGCATTTCAAGAAAGAAAAAAGTCTAAACTTTGTTTTTTTTTGTTTTTGTCTTTGTCTTTGCAGCTTTTATGAAACAGAGGAGGATGGGTCTGAACGACTTGATTCAGAGGCTGGCCACAAACTCAAACTCCTACGCCTGCAAACAGTGAGTACCGTCTGACTCATGTTGTTGTCCTGCGCTCGCTGGAGGACACAGCGTTTCCAATACAGAACCAGAAAAGTCGGTTGCTACTCCTCTGGGAAACATTGTGACTCAGTGTGACTCGCAGAGTAGAAAATTCACAATTAACGAAAGAAAAGAAAGAAAGAAAAAAGGATTGTTTTCGTTCTTCCTTCTCAGATGAACTAAGTTTGATCTCTGTTTTTTTTTTTCCAGTTCTGAGGTTCAGTCTATTCTGAACTTAACTCCTCCTCAGGATGCTGAGCTCATGAACACAAACCCTTCTCCTCCAGTAAGTACATTTACATTAAACTGTGACTTGGCTGCGTCTTCCTGTGTTTACATTTAAGCATATGCTGAGATATATAAATATTTCCTCTGCTAACGTGTTTAACAAACATTTATAAGTTATATTTATGGTTTTGTAACGTCCTCCGCTCCCTCTCTCACAGCCCAGTCCATCCCAGCAGATCAACCTCGGCCCATCATCTAACCCCTCAGCCAAACCCAGCGACTTCCACTTCCTCAAGGTGATTGGCAAGGGCAGCTTCGGCAAGGTCCTGCTGGCTCGCCACCGCACGGATGACCAGTTCTACGCTGTGAAAGTCCTACAGAAGAAGGCCATTCTCAAGAAAAAGGAGGTAAATAGACGCGGCCACTCGGACTCGCCTTAAACGAAATGTGTCGCCTTATCGGCATGTCTAACCCGCACTCCCTGTGTTCCTCAGGAAAAACACATCATGTCGGAGAGGAACGTGCTGCTAAAGAATGTCAAGCACCCGTTCTTGGTGGGGCTGCACTACTCTTTCCAAACGGCGGACAAGCTCTACTTTGTCCTGGACTACATTAACGGAGGAGAGGTGAGTGTGTTGCCGCTTGCTTCTTAAGGCTGGGCTGCTTTTGGTGAGAGAAAGATGATATGGAGCAGGGATGAAAGAGGAGAAGAGAGGAGTCGGGGAGCTGAGGGAATGAGGGGGACAGTGGACGCATGCTGTGGCTACATGACGATGAGGTGGACAGACAGAGGGGATATCCTGTCATGTGAGGCAGTAAAAGAGGCTGCCGCTGTCTCTCGGTCTCCTTTCTGTCTTTCTCTCACTAAGGGAAACGCCTCTCAGGAAGTCACGGGGTGGGTCGGGACAGTGCGAGAAAGTCCTAGGGGCCAAAATTAGCCGGCTCCTGTCAGAGCCAGTGTATCTAATCGCGTTGATTTCCTGTGATTGTTGGATGAGCAGAGACGGTGCTGATTAAATATGGGCCTCGTCAGGAAACAGGATGCATTTACGCCCCCCTCTTTCCCCCCCTCTGTTTCTCGCCATCCCATCTTCCTCTCACTCATTTCATCTGTCTTCCCTTGTACTTGTGTCCTATCTGCACTTGTGTCTCTGTCGCTGTAAGGCCCAAGCTTCTATAGATAACCACGAGTTAAAGTATACGCTCAGGAATAACCCTTGCTCTTCTCTCTTCTGTTTATTTTTCCTTCCTTTCAGTTGTTCTACCACCTACAGAGGGAGCGCTGCTTCCTGGAGCCCAGAGCCAGGTTCTACGCTGCAGAGATCGCCAGTGCCCTGGGCTACCTCCACTCCCTCAACATCGTCTACAGAGACTTGAAGCCGGAGAACATCCTGCTGGACTCGCAGGGACACATCATCCTCACTGATTTCGGTCTGTGCAAGGAGAACATCGAACCCAACGGCACCACGTCCACCTTCTGCGGTACACCAGAGGTAAGGATGAAACCTCAGACGATAGCAAAACGATGTTTTGCTCTTTTGAATGCACAGTGTTTAACGTTTTCCTTCTCTGTCTTCTCCCCATCCACAGTATTTAGCCCCTGAGGTGCTTCACAAGCAGCCGTATGACAGGACCGTAGACTGGTGGTGCTTAGGAGCTGTTCTCTATGAGATGCTCTATGGCCTGGTGAGTAACATTCCCTGTCCAATCATTTTATGATAAAGCTGCACCTGACCCTACCATCACACTGGGAATGAATATTTAGAAAGTGATGGTCACGTTGATTCATCAGGATCACAATTATTTCCTTTTGTCGTTTCCTCCTCAGCCTCCGTTCTACAGCCGTAACACGGCAGAGATGTATGACAACATCCTGAACAAGCCACTGCAGCTGAAACCCAACATCTCCAACGCAGCCAGGCACCTGCTGGAGGGCCTGCTGCAGAAGGACCGCACCAAGAGGCTGGGCTGCACACAAGATTTTGTAAGTGCCTCTACATGTGTGACTACAAGTGTGTCTGTCTGGCTCTATTGCGTATAATTTCTGTTAAAGCCAAAAAGAATAATTATTCATGACTGTTTGTGTCTCTTCCAGATCGAAATTAAGAACCATGTTTTCTTCTCGCCCATCAACTGGGAAGAGCTGAACGCCAAGAAGATCACCCCTCCCTTCAACCCCAACGTGGTACTTTCCTTTTTCATAACTCTAAAAAATGTTGATGCTGGCAGATTTGTGATTGTCTACAATATATTATGGTTTGGTATTTTCAGTCTGACTAATCCCCTGTTGTCTCTGTTTTGCTCCGCCTCCTCCCCAGACGGGACCCAATGACCTGCGGCACTTTGATCCAGAGTTTACAGATGAGCCAGTATCCAGCTCCATCGGCTGTTCCCCAGACAGCGCACTTGTCACAGCCAGTATCAAAGAGGCGTCTGAGGCCTTTGTGGGCTTCTCCTATGCCCCTTCTGTGGACTCTTACCTATAGGTTTTAGAGAGACTCTCAGAGGACACTAGTTTAACTTGACTGGGCATGTACTGTGTCCATGGATCTGCATCTTGACCCCCACCCAGCATTTCCTGTCATGGTGATGGATATTTCTGAACCAGCCCCTGCAACACCTCTGCATCTTATGAAATATAATCACGTGTACTTACCATTATCTCACCCAACTTTTGATTGCATTGAAGCAGACGTGCTACAGGAGGATTTCGACCACTCAGAAGACTTGTGGGCGTTTTGAATCCTCAATTTTACCCTGATTTACCAGCACACAAATTCTTTTAACCTTTCACGGCGGACACAAACCGACAACCCTCTACAACCCTTCGATCGCCCGTCTTGAATCTGATAGCGGAGGTCCTTTGCACATAGCTCAGGCAGCTTAAAAACCCCCATAGACCCTTAAGTCACAACTTACAAGCACACACACCAACGTTCCACCTTTTTACAAAAGCGAAAGGCTCGGCTGTAACGTACCAGTCCCGAAAACAAACACCACCTTCATCTATGTAGCGAACCATCTTCTTTGATTTGCCATTCCGTCTGCCACCCACAGGTACCTGCCTGTTGAGTCTGGATGAGTAGCTCGGAGATGACTTTCATTTTGGTGCTTTAGTTTCTTCTCATTTCCTTTCTGCATTATGTATTTTTTGAAAAGGGAGACATTTGAAGCTGAATGTTACGGAGGGGGACATTTTTATTTTTCTCAGAGGTGCCTTTATTTTCTTCTCACCATCAGAACTCTCATCTTTTGGGTTCATCTGTGTCAAACCTTAATGACGCCGTTTTAACCGGTCGCTTCTGCTGTGTCGTCCGATAGGAACGATGTAGCGCTAAATACTTTATACAGCTGTTCTGTCTTAAACATGTGACACGTAGGAACCCAACTGATGTTTCATTTTTTTATTTGCACATAAACAACAGTGTCAATGCTGAAAAAGAAAGAGAGAGAGAGAGAGAGCACTGCTGCTGCTATAGGTGAGAACAAGAGTGATTGTGTTCAGATGTCTTTGTGTGGGTCTGCTTGCCAAAATGTGTCCCCCTCATGTTGTCTTCCACTCACCTCATAATAATGTAGTGGCGGCCTCCAGATGGCCCAACAACATTAAAACTGAACATTCCATATTGATATTGCTGTAATGCAGTTTGATGGTATTTAAGTTTGTTTGTATATTTGGAGTTATGTGTACTAGTTTTAATGTATATTGAACAAAAAAGACTTAAGGTATGCTTAAATATATATATGTAACAATTCATGTTAAATGTACTGTAAATTGTAAAATTGTTTAAAATTCAAGTGACCATGTTTGGTTTGCAATAAAAGTTTAACTTTATTACTCCTTATAACTGTTCTTTTATTTGCCTATACATTCCATGCTAATAAGACTTTATTTTATTTAGTTACTGTTGGACTGAATTGTGCAGGTAATTCTTACATACATCTTTGTAAAGTTAGCAGTGAATATCTGACTGCTAAAAGGGGTTTTAAAGTTAACAGGTAAAAATGTGAAGAATGACAATCAAATGGTAAACATTTACCAGACCTAGTTGGAAGGGACTTGAGCCATTGACCTCCTCCAAACATCCCACATTAGTGTAGAGTGGCCTTTGCCCGACGTCAATGCGTCAGCAAACTTACACAACAGTGACTGTGACATCTAAGTGTTAGTATGAGTGTGTGTGTGTGTGTGTGCATACTTAAAACCTTTTTTCAGGCAATTTTTGGCAGATCTGTGCCGACAAGGTCACTCCAGGTCAAAGAGGATATTACTGAACCGAGTTCAGCAGAAAGCTTTCAATTGCACCAGAGGAGCAGTGACTTTGATGCAACATCATGACTAATAAAACTCACCATCATATAAATGATGCCTTTAGTGAGATTACAGCTTGGTTATTAGTCTGCTCAGGCGAGTGCTGGACGCCTGCCAGTTTCAGCGGGCTGTTGTGTAGGTGACCTCTGTTCTCGAACATCCTGTCCCTTAAAGATGGACATTATTTAAAAAAAAACAGTAAAGAAGTGAAGTACAGTATTTAGCTCAATGGACTTGTCCAACTAACAGTATGAAACTGTTGCTCTGAGATGTTATTCGTTATTTGACACTTCAAAATGACTACATCTGTAATATGCTGAATCAAAATGTTCTTGGGCTATTACCCTTCGTCTTAAACGATGACATACACAGAGCCATTGTGTAGTTAGCATTACACTCGTCAAATCGCCACCATTCACTGAACTTATTTCAGTGATAAATTGTCACAATCCCTGTGGGGACCCGGGGTAGAATAGGTCCCCAGCAACCCCTTGATCATATGAGGCGACAAATGGGGCATTAGTCCTTCCTGACTGGTGTAGTAATATAGCGATGACTCCTGGGTAGCAGGTCAGAGGAATGCAATGGAAGATATAGTTGTGTGTGTTTGGAATTGAGAATGTAATGTAGAGTAGTGTGGTGTTCTTTGACAGTATGACACCAACCAATAAATCAATTAAATGAAATAAGAGAAAAAGGGAGGAAAAAATAGTTGTCCACTTCTTGATCTCTACAAGAGAAAGCTGTTAGATAACAGATAAAAGTTAATGGACTTTGTTAATGGAGCTCTTGTATTTTATAGCCTCTGTTTTCATAACCCTTATTAAGCAGAGGATGAGCTGTAATGTTTGCAGCTTTGCTCAGCAGCCATAGTCACACACTGCCATCTGCTGGCCAGGGACATTAGAGACACTGCGTTTGTGTCCAGGACAATGTTTGCCTGGACTGAGCTGCAGACAGGTGAGGACTGGCAGCGCTTGAAACATATGCAAACCGACTCCACAGACAAAGTGGATCAGACATTATTACCATGTTCAACTTCTTAATGGTGATGGTCTACATGTTGGTTCATGTTGACAATAAGAAAAGAAACTACTACTTTGAGTCATCACGGGGGATTAGCTCAAATGGTAGAGCGCTCGCTTAGCATGCGAGAGGTAGCGGGATCGATGCCCGCATCCTCCAATCGTTTTTTCTTTTTTCTTTTTTTTTACCTGTGCGGAAGTAGGAACAGGAAACAGCTTGTTTTATGAGTAATATGTAAATAGAAAAAGTAAGTAAAAGTTTACAATGAAACACTACACTACTGGAGTAGAGCATCCTGGCTCCTCAGCAGACGCATGTCTACTATGGTTTGTTTCTGACATTGTTGGTCTTGTATAAGCATTCAGCTGCAAAACTCCCCGGTGCAGTTTTCTTTTAAACCGTGGTAGAGCTGAGCAGCAAAGGTCAGGGTTGTGTTACAGTAACAAATCTTTTGTTAAAATGTTGCAGAAAATATCACACAGCAGTCTTAGGTTAATTCAAGTAAGTCGAGGGGTGTATGTGCTAACATTTAAAGCCGTAAGACTAACAAGTAGGACCTCTGTTTCTGACTCATTACATAACATGCAAACACACACACACACACACAGAGAGAGAGAGAGAGAGAGAGAGAGAGAGAGAGAGGCGTGCCTTTGGTTAACTTAACTGAGGATCGAATGACTATAGTTCAGAACAGGTCAGACGATGGGTCTTATAGGTCATGTCAGAACATCTAAATAGATCTTTGGATAAGTAGGCCAGTCCCAGTGTTACAGTCACATTAGGCTACATTCTGTCATGTGTGAGGCAACAGGGGCAGGTGTGACTGCTCAGTCCTGCAGCCTTCCTCGTCAAAGGCCATGGGAACCGGGTAAAACAGCATGTGGCCACTCTGCATGTTTGCTCTCACATACAGAATGAGTGACACAGCATTATTGACACAGGTGTGTATATTGCTGGTTGACA
Organism: Trinectes maculatus; assembly: GCA_016785345.1. NCBI lineage: Eukaryota > Metazoa > Chordata > Actinopteri > Pleuronectiformes > Achiridae > Trinectes > Trinectes maculatus. The sequence continues at coordinate 221,307 of JAFBJQ010000733.1, read as the reverse complement.
CCTGGGGACAATTACAGCTTTCTCTGACACCCAATAAAGTAGATCTGATTCAGATTCTATCTGCAGCAGGACACTGTACTAGTAATGTCAGAATGACGATATAAAAATAATAATAACAGTAAAATATCATTATTGAGAAAACTTTTCCCCCCTCATTGATGCATTTTTAATCTAATGCCTGATTAACGCCCATGGACCAATAGGATTTCGCCTTCACTCCAGACACGTGTCCTATTGGTGGTTTTGGCATACATGGGCGGGGTTAAGGAAGTGCCTTACCAAAACAAGCCGAAAGCCTGCACCGACACGAGCTGTCGGGAAGCAGGCAGCCGAGCACGAGTTGTTCCGGTCAGAGAGTCCACAGCTGGAGGCGAATGGAGCTACGGAGGCGGCTGTAAGCGGTCAGCAGAGACACAGCCGGGGGTAGGAACAGCGTCTCTGCGCTAAACTTACAAAGCAACACCTACTGTTTTCTTCTCCGAAACTTTTAATGTAGCGACGCCTAACTTTATTTCTACACCACAAGTAAACAAGCCCATACCTGAAGGCACTGCATTAGCTTTTGCTATGTAGACATTGTGTTTGTTAGGGGTGGGGGGCGGGGTGTCTGTAGTTTCTGGCCACCACAAATATTAAACTGGTGAGATAATAAGAAATAAGAAAAAAAATAAAGATACCCTTTTTATAGTCTGGGATATTGCATGTTACTCAATAACATGTTGTTGCAGATGTCCAAATGACAGTGTGGTTCTGTCGTCATTTACATGTCACTGATATGTGTCCAAGTGACAAGAGTATGTTGGAACACATTCATTTTTTGGACCCCTTTTCCAATTTTCACTCAGGATCACACAGGACAATCAGGTCCCAGACCCTGATAGTCCTGTGTGAGGCTCACAGAGCTGGTATTTATGACATGGCTTTAATATGGGGGCTCGCTTATATCCGGGCAGAGTGCAAACAAAAGGCTGATCAGTTGGGTTCATGGGGTGCTGCTTGTAAAGTGCCACATGCTGGAATTAACTGCAGCGTTTCAGCATATTAATTATTCAGCGTAGTGACATTTGTGGAGCTGATTCACCAACGACTCTGTTGTCTGCATTGTTTAGAAACATGAAATAAATGTTTGTTATTATACCACAGAAAGAAACACAATAACAAAAACAAACTAACGTCCCGCAGTTGATGTTCTATAAGGTAAAATGACTGTTTTTGGCTATGGAGTCTGGTGACTTGAAGAAATTATCTTCACGAGTTATTCTCGTTGGCAGCTGGACTAATGTTTTACCTCTCATCCAAACGGCTTCAAACCAATTGGCCGAAATGTGCACATTTTATCCTCAAAAGAGTGTACTTTGTCCTTATGGATTAAGTGGACAGCCGAGCACCATGCGCCTGTGTGGTGTGGTGGTTCCTTTGTTTCCCTGATATAAAGGTCAGAGATCTTTTTGTAGAAAGGTGCAGTGTCTGGTATGTCAACATTTTAGTGTCTCTGTGCAAAGACATGTGTATCTGTATGCCTGTTCTTCCTAGGGCCTCCTGTTCTGACGTGGCTGACAATGGACACCAACAGTGAGACCAAGATGGCGTCTTACCTCCCAGGTAGTTTGTCCTGTGAGACCCAGAAACTGACCCCATTCAGAGGCCCAGGTACATTCAGATGCCAATAACTGTTTTTAATTAAATATAATAACGTGTCATATTAAGACATGGGTTAGAGGTGTACAAGTGTAATTCTGAGAATGGATATTACTTGTGTAAGTGAATGTGAATGAAAGGTGTCTGTGCATAGTTCATTTGGCTACATTGGACACCTCCCGACAGTTAACTTTTTTTTCAGACTAATGCAAAACATGATTATCCAGAGTATCAGCTAAATGCATATCTTGGCTAATTTCCAAGAAGTAACTTAACCGAGTTATCTTTGAGGGTACACCTCCCACATGCGTGTGTAAAGTCCTGCTCTGAGTTTAGCTCAGCAAAGTAATCCAGATAACTCTTTAAACCATCTTCTCAGACAAGGTCTACCGATTTCCGTGAATAGGTAAAGAGTGATTATTCATCTCACTCAAAAATGTTTGTTTTCTGCACATGTAGCATCTTCTGTTCCATGAACTGTTTCTCAAGCTCTGATTAATGATGAAGCCAAAAGGTCTTTGTGGCTGCTTTTACAGTTGTTTACGGGTCACTCCGACCTGGGTGGCACATTACCAAAAGTTTGACATTGGCTCACACCCCAGTGCCAAATCATCACGATACAATCAGGTTCATCTAACCAATTGTGATACTTTCAGTACTTCCTGAAGAGGTAACTTGACAAGGTATTCTGTTGATTTGCACTAAAGTATGTTTTACGGCAAAATTATTTCAAGTTTTTTAATTAATAAATGTGGGTCAAAATTTGAATAACTTGGCTACCTGCATGGCTAAATACAAAACAGCATCATTTGTGAAATATGAAACACCACACATTGTAAAGATACATTTAGCTGTCATTACAACAGATTTCTGTCACACTGATTCCCAAGAGATCAGTGTGGATAAAAATGTTCTTCGTCCCAAAGGCCGGTGGGCTGTCCACATGACAGTGTGCTGCCAGTGTCCTGCTCCGTGAAAGGGCTCACTGACCACCTTCAAAGAAAGCTGGTTCATTCACTTAATCTGATGGGCGTTTTCTTAGAAACACATAAACATTATTTATTGATAGAATTTGGACTTTTACCTTGCCCCAGTACGAAAATCATATTATAAGTGGCAGTGGCCTATTGCTGCATACTCAAAGGCACATACAGTAGGTGCTGATCGTGGGTAGACACAATAATACTAGTGACATTTATACCTGCTACCCCCAACCACCTCCCTGCTGCATGTTGTCCTACCCTGATTGCTGCAACTGCACATGAGATCATGTGCCGTTTTAAGATTTGATTAGCTGTAAACAAGATCAAAATAATTGCCTCACCACCACAAGAAACAAATAGTCATCTTGTTGATCCTACTCCTGACAAGAGTAGGAGGTCCTAACATAGGCTCAGCAACACTTTTTTTTAACATAGTCAACCTTCTGGATCTGAAAGAAGTTCAGTGTCTTGCTCTTAAATGCTCATGACATGACAGGTTTCATGTTGATTTTGAAATGAATCTCCATGCCAGGTATTAATTTCACATATCATGTTCCTTACATGACTCAGCTTTGTTAAATTCTTATTCAGAATGGGACAATTATGATCCTATTATTCTTGTTATGTACTGTATGTATGTAACAGTTAGGCATCTGTGTTAATGATGTCTAACTAGTCCCTAGACCACCAAGAACACGTTGTTCTCGCTCTGTGAGTCCTTAAGTTTAAATATTGGGACCAGGCTTTTTGTTGAGAAGCTCTGACTCTCTTGTGTTTCTGCCCCTCTCTACAGGCTGTAGCTGGCTGGTGGTGGTAGCAGCTGTAGTGGCCTCTCTGAGCGGCCTGTTGCTGGGCTATGAGATGGGACTGACCTCAGGAGTCCTGCTACAGCTGCGCGAACTCCTCTCTCTCTCCTGCTGGGAACAGGAACTGCTGGTCAGCTCTCACCTGCTCGGCGCCCTCCTTGCCTGCCTCGCCGGAGGTCCTTTTCTGGATCGCTACGGCCGCCGCTGTTCTTTGCTCCTTAGCGGCGCCCTGGTGGTTGCGGGGACCATCGTGCTCATTGTTGTGACTTCGTTTGTTGCACTCTCACTAGGCAGGGTGGTAATTGGCATGGGGACAGCACTGTCGGGGACGGCAGCATGTCTGTACATTGCTGAGATCTCACCAAGGGAGAGGAGGGGTCTACTTGTGACGCTGTATGAACTGATGCTGGTTTTGGGTGTTATGCTGGGATTCAGCTGCAGTTACGCCTTTGCAACTATCTCCCATGGCTGGATGTATACCTTTGGACTGGTGATCCCCCCAGCACTGCTGCAAATAGGTGCACTATTTTTCCTCCCCTGCAGTCCACGCTTCCTGGTTGCTAAGGGTAAAGTGGAGCAGGCCAAGATGGTGCTGGCCAGAATGAGGGACGGGGTTAAGGAGAACGTAGAGACAGAGCTCATCAACATTCAGGCTGGACTAAAGGAGGAATCGGAGCACAGTTTCATGGAGTTGTTCAGTGCCAAGGCTAACCTACGCTCACGGCTGCTAACCGGTGCAGCTCTAGTTTTTCTCCAACAGGCTACTGGGCAGCCGAACATACTCTCCTATGCTTCGCCGCTACTCCGCAGTGTAGGCTTCAACAGCGATGCTGCAGCAACCCTGGCCTCCACTGGATTCGGAGTGGTCAAAGTAGTTGGCACGATCCCCGCTGTGTTGCTGGTTGACCGTGTGGGAACCAAGAGCTTTTTGTGTGTGGGTGCTGTTGCGATGGGACTGTCGCTTGCCGCACTCGGTGCACTAACACTACAAAGCCACACTCACCTCACAAGCCTGTGTAAAAGTCATACGATGCCAAACTACACTCATGCCCCGTGGAATTTAAACACCACCTCTGCAGACTTGGAAGAAAGTGGCATGTTGTCCACTCATTTCCCTCATCAGTGGAACAGTGATGAAGTACAGAGGACTATCAGAGAGGATGATGGGATTGGGGAGTTGGAAGGAGAAAGCACTCATGCCATCTCGCCCTCACTGAAGTGGGCATCATTGATCGTTTTGCTGGTGTATGTGGCAGCTTTCTCCATTAGCCTCGGGCCAAGTAAGCATCTGTTGATTAAGTTGTGTTTAGCCGCTCCTTTTGCATTCCAGTGCACACCTATATAATTTTAGCACAGGTAAGGTACAACTATATCACCAGTAGATCTTCAGGCCATTTGTCTTTGTCTGCATAGATTTAGTTTGCCCCAAGCTGATGAGTACAGCAGTTTATGTACTCATCAGCTTGGATTCTGATATGTACCCTATTAACTTAATCCTTCATTCCTCTTATATGTGTCTCTGCTTTCTCCTCTTTCCAGTGGTGTATGTGGTTCTCAGTGAGATCTTCCCAATGGGCGTCAGAGGGAGAGCTGTGTCTGTAGTGTCAGCTGTGAACTGGGCCACAAACCTTCTCATCTCCATGACCTTCCTCACAATTACCGGTGTGTGTGTGTGTGTGTGTGTGCTGGTTTTGTAACCTCTTAAAGACTTTTTCTGGTACAAATACTGACCTTGTCAGGACTAGTTGGCCCCTGTTGGGGTCAGTTGGTTAGGTTTTAGGGCGAAGATGTGAATTGCATTTTGGTTAAGGTAAGGATTAGGCATCAGTTGGTTATGGTACACGTTCTCACAATAGTTTACATAATTACATTATTGTACATACGATTAACATTTGTGACAATGACCAATACAACAACCTCGTGTGCACATTAAGGCAAATGCTGCAAAAACTTTATGACTCAGGAGGACGCATACATAAAAACAGAATATTTGAGGTCTTCATCTGATTATTGTTTATTCCCTGTATAACCTTTTCATGTGAGATAAGTCAGAAATTGAGTTTATGTTGCAGTGGTTGATTATATAACACTGCTGTACATTTAAACAGTCTAAAACTAAAACACTATGGAGTATTTGATATGCACCGTTTTAAGTAATAAGACTACAGCAAAGGAAAATACATGATGTTATGTGCAGATTTTGAAGACTTTTTTTTCCCTGTTTCTCTAGAAAGATTTGGTGTTCCTAATGTGATGTTCCTCTACTCTGCATTGAGCTTTGTCCTGCTGGTTTTTGTCATCCTCTGTGTGCCTGAAACCAAAGGTCGATCACTGGAGGAGATATCAAAGGAACTTGCAAAGAAGTGAGGGTCAACACACCTCAATGTTATCAATATGTTATGCAAAGTTTGTGGAATTGATGACTTTATCTTCTGCCTCTCCTACCTCTGCTTTATCAGGAAGCATTTTCAGGTGAGGCTCTTCGGGCAGGTTCCGCCTCAGGAGAGTCTGATAAGCAGCAGCTCAACAACAGAAACGTCGGCAAACATCTGACTCCTTTACCACGCTCCTTGCATACCTTACCGGATGGACAGTCGAGAGCATGCATCAGTGAAAACACAGAAGCAGTTCTCGTCACACAGACAAGGCTACAGTTCTGCTGTGTCTTAGAATGAATCTTGGTCATATGCATGTTCTTCCTTCTAGCTGCAGATGTGAGGTAAGTAAGGAGATTACACAAACACTACAGTATAGAATTAAACAATGGAAAGGTATTTACTCAAAATGGGACATCTCAGGGTTCATGCTTGTTTTTAAAAAAATCAAGACATAAGACACTTTATTTGTCCCATTCAGGAGACTGGTTTTGTAGCACAAGCACATTGCTTTTTATAAAATCATCACATAGCCACTATCTTCAAATTCACCAGTGGTGTATTATAATTACAAGGAAAAAAACCTGTGTGATATTATATAAAATTTTTCCAACTCAATTTACCTCCATTCCATTCAACTACATAGTGCAAATGCAGAAAGAGACATTTTAGAGCTTTGCGTCAGGAATTAAATAAACATCCCACCAGCCTGCTGAACAGATGTACTTTGCTGTACTTCGAAAACACAACTCACCTCAAATGAATGTATTTAGTTAATTACTAAATATCAGTTATGTTATAGGACATACAATGACTTACTACAAATGAACAAAACTGGCTCCACTGCCTGTTGACTAGAAAACAATGAAAGAAATAGTACTTGTAATATTGGGTAAATAATCGATGGACTAGTACTCTTATGGTGGAAGACATGTAAGCAAGTTTATGCTTAGTTAATTAACAAAATGATTGTTTTACTGCAGGAAAAGAATGATGTGTGTGGACCTTTTGGTAATAGCAACTGCATATTTTTTAATTTGTACTTTGACTGTAGAGATGCATTTGCAAAGTATGTCACATTAATAATCTTAAAAAACCATTACAAGGGTTATTATTGTGAAACTAGTGAATACAAACATGAAATAAAGACAAGCAAATGGCATACGTTAGGAAAATGAATATGCGCCCACAAGGGTTATGTTTTGTCTGTTTTACCATTAACCTTTATTAATTTATACAAAATACAAAAATCTGAACAAGTGTCACAAATCCTTGGTTTACATTGTTTCAATAGCTACTCCATCCCACATAAGTCAGTAAAAGTCAAACATCGTTCTCATCAACATCTTACAATATATACATACGTTACCTCTATGCATGTCATAACCAGCGCCCAGCACAAGTATCAGCCGTCACATTACAACTAAGACCACAGTTTCCATCATTTAAGAGAAGGCTGATCTGTAGAGAGTTCGGCATTTGTATAGGAGACGATTTGAACATATCTCTGATCAACACTGTCTGTAATCCGTTGTTGCTTTAAATTCCCATTCATTGAACATACTGCCCAGCCAGACAGATGCTGGCTCCAACTTTATATTACAAAACACAGTAGACGCCATCATAATACTCTTCTTTTTTTATCTCTCTGAGTTTATACTTAGACCTGTGTCAGCACTCATTACCAATACCAATTCTGAACAGTGTTTTAAAGCCTTTTGTATTAGTTGTATCATCCACAGATAAGAAAGCTAATTTTAGAAAGTGTTGGGTCTTGTCTTAGTACCACTACAGCAGCCATTTGTAATCATAATCTCCAGGCTGTGTTGAGTGAAAGCAGGTCTGTGGCTCAACGGCTCACCACCTCAAAAAATAAGAGAATTTAAACCCCTTAAAAGCTTTCAGCACACCAATCTTATTTTGTATGTAACAAAATAGAACCATAAAGAGTATTTTTTGCAAGGTAATCTTGTAATTAAACCATGAAGCTTGTGATAAAACTATTAGGAAAAACCCATTAAGTGTCATAACACATGCATTCTTATCCAGTGGCGCAGTTATGAAACAAACAAGAAATAATTTGACAAACTGGTCACCAAAATGTGTTAGAACTATTAGAATCAAAAGATGACTGCACATTGGAAACAGACATATGTATCTTTATAGGAACTGTCCAGAATTATTAACAGCTTTAACTGCTGTTTGTATCTTCAAGCAAAAATGTGAGTAATGCAGTGAATGTCCTTTATTTGTGTTAAAACCTTCACAAATGAGCTAAAAAAAGACTCTTTCAAAACAAAGTTGTTAAACTGGACAACTTGCTGTATTAAGAGTTACAGGTGCAGCTGCTCACTGTTAAAATAGTGATGCGCAGTCACTACTGTTATGCATTTTAAATAGTTTGATTCTTTAAAACTGGTCTTTCTGTTTCCATGCAAAACCAGGTTCAAAACAGTGAGTGACGTGCTTTATCTGCCCCCACCAGTCAGGTTAAGATGAGTAATTCCTGGTATATGATATTATGTCCGGAAGACATCTGACACATGTTCAGACTGTTAAAATCACAACAGCCAGATAATTCACAACAACAATTACATTTTTGCGAGAGAGAGTGATTCCCAGTTGACCTGTTGAGAGAATTGTAATGTCTAAAATCCAGGTGATATAATGTCTGTTGACAGTTAAAACAATGTGGTTGCTGCCATTTAGTAATAAAATCAAGCAAATAAATCTGCAAATAAGGTGCTTTCTCAGTCTTGTCTTCTTTCTCCATTTACTTTCTCCAGCTTCTTTAACTTATTCTGCCTTTATGTGCAGCGTGGTTTCTGACACTCTAACAGGAGTGGGTAGACTTGCTCCACAGCTGTGGCCACATTCTGCACACTTGGTCCTAATAGATGAACAGCGGGGAGTTGGGGTGAGTGTTCAAAAACAACTTTTGTGTACAGTTAAAAAACAGCTTTGAAATTACAAACTGAGAACCGCAGATATTGTTTTAACAGAGGAAGAGATGTCAAAACATAAATAACAAAACTTCCTTATTTGGGTCAGTTGAGCCTTATAAATGCCTAAAAATGGGGTATTTCTGGTATTATCTGTTAAACTCATGGAGAAAATACCTCCAGGGATTAGGTTATTTACAAAATGCTATTCTGATTGCAACAGACTATAAAAATGCCTTATGACAATGTGACCCCAATCTCTTAAACCAGAGGTCTTCAACAGGGGGTCCGCGACCCCTAGGGGGTCCGCAGAGGTACTGCAGGGGGGTCGCGAAAGTTTTGCACTATAGGACCAGTTTAATAGAAAACACAATTTTATACATGAGTAGGGGGTCCCTGCTCCATCTCTCCATCAGTTTGGGGGTCCTTGGCCTGGAAAACGTTGAAGACCCCTGTCTTAAACTACTGTGCCCTCTAGCTGTATGGAAATTAATCTACAAGTGTCTGTGTGTGTATATACCTGTAACTGTGATGCTGCCAGTGGAAAACACTTGTATAGTAGCCTTGAGATTTTTGATCCTGTATGTGGCAGCAGGGTGGAGCTCTGGTTCATAACTAACACACAAACACAGACATGGTTAATTACATCGAAGCCTTGCACACACATTGAAAATCAAGTATATATAGTTTGGAGGCTGATGACATGATATTTGGAAAAATACTTAATCACATATGGTGCTGCATGAAGATCCATTACATCATGCCTTACTTGTTAGTCATCTCACATTAGTGTCCATTATTGTCAATATTCATTTTAAGTGGTTAATCTTAAAGGTTAGTAAAAGGGTGAGGCACAGTAACATTTTCCCCTTATGACAGAGGCCTGTTGCTTTACAACACTTATTGTTTTAGAGTAAAATTGTACTAATTTGTGCCTTTGTGGTGGCTCTGTTGTAAAAAGCTACAGGGTACGAATAAAGGTAAATGGTTTTCAATGGGTACTTTGCTGGCATCAGGCGCTTCGGAAAGCTGACAAGTGCTCTCACCACTAGAGGTCATCTTATACTAGCATATATGGAATAACTAGGAAAGTAAGTCCCACAACACAAAAAGTGCTGTTGCCATCTCAATATGTATTCTGGATTGTCACACTACTAAATCAGTCATTTTTAGTGAGTGTCATAGAGCCCAGGAGATTCTAGTCATACACATGTTTTATAAAAACTGTTGCGGAGTGTATTACCTGGCAATGGGTTGGTTGTTCTTTGTAAAATCTATAAGGCGGACTGCAAAGGGCATGGAGCACACTGCCAGTACATTCACAACTTTGAAGGCTGAAAATCTCACCTAAACAGACAACACGCATGCAGACAATTAATGACTGTGTTAATATGTGCATTCATTCTTTTTTGGTCTTTAAGCTTTTACAAGAATTCCCCCAGATTAACATGATATGCACTCGGTTACAGTCCAGTTACCAGGGAAATAATGGAACCAAGTCATTTACTGAACAAAACTTTAAATTCAGAATTCAACTCAAATCCTTTAGGGTGTCAGCTGTAACCAATCTAAATGTTACAGTTTAACTTTGTACTTCCATACGTTACTTAATAAACTAGTCAATCAGAAATGCAATACCTCACCTGAACTTTAAACTCAGTATCTGCTTATTATGGTATTCATGCGTCTGTTCTTTTTTTTTCCAATGCTATTAACCAACAGCTACGTCAGCATTCTCACCTTGAAGCCTAGCTTCTGCAGACAGCGTGCTAACCTGCGAGCACCTAGTTTGGCCTCATCCTCACTGACCAAACGAGAACAATAAGAATTAGAATCAACATGACTGTGGTATACAAACAGTACAAGGTTTGGCATACAATACACATAACACTCAAACAATGAGCGTCAACCTTTATTGTGACTCTTCCTTGCACTAACAATGAGTCATTACTCGGCTATTATTAGATATAAATACTCGCTCTAATGTCACCATTGTTTCTATGACTGAGAAGACAATGGGTTTCAGATTCTTGGTAGTTCTTGCTAACTCAGTTTAAATTATTTCAGAAACAATAAGGAAGGCAGCCAAAACTGAAAGGAGCCAGCTCCATTCTCGTCATAGTACAAATTGGTACTTTCTAGTACCACCTTTTAGCAACCAGAACCTCAGTTTATTGTGTCTTGTTTTGAATGTGTCTACCTTGTTGCTCCAGTGCAGATGATTTTCCCTGATGACCAAATTGAGGCTGTTATCCTGGGTTTGCGAAGCTTCATCATGACTTTCTGAAAACAGTCGTAGTGGTTGAAGTTCCTCACTGTTCATTTTCAATTCTTATGATGAGCAGAAACCTTTGATAATGCTGTCAGTTTGTAAATATTTAACCTTACCCCTCCTTCCGGCTTATAGATGACATTGATACCCTTTAGGGCGATGGTGCGCAAGTTGAGGTGGCACCTGGTCCTGAATGTTGCCACCACATTGGTGACAAAGATATCAAGTGCCTCATCGTTGCTGGAATCCATGAGGAAGTGTATGGTGATACGGGGGTTTTATCCTCACACACTCATCAGCAACACCACCATCACAGTCGAGCAAGGAGACAAGATTTACTGTAAGAACAAAAGCATAATACTTCAGTCTAGCGGAGGAAAAAAGTAAAGAGTGTTTTAAATTCAAACTTGTAAGAAAAGGGATGCTGGAAGGGAGAATCTTCAGTCAATCAAATAGCATTTATTGCGGAGCAAACAAGTCAATAGAATACAAGATCTTGGGCTGCTGCTGTCACACATACAAGCTACAACAAGAAGTCATAAACCATAACATGAGTAGCAGCAACAGCACCAGCCTACACATGCAGGATATATTTATATGATTCCACAATAGTAAACAATAGGCAATCTAAATGGTCATCGTGATCATCATCTGCTCGGTTGTGCAGAGGGCAGTCACAAGATCATCTCGGCTATCACAATGGTAGACACATAGACATATAATAATTGTGTCACAACATGTTTTCCAAGATACGGGATTCCCGTTGTCCAGCCAAAATAGCATTTATTGCGGAGCAAACAAGTCAATAGAATACAAGATCTTGGGCTGCTGCTGTCACACATACAAGCTACAACAAGAAGTCATGAGCCATAACATGAGTAGCAGCAACAGCACCAGCCTACACATGCAGGATATATTTATATGATTCCACAATAGTAAACAATAGGCAATCTAAATGGTCATCGTGATCATCATCTGCTCGGTTGTGCAGAGGGCAGTCACAAGATCATCTCCGCTATCACAATGGTAGACATATAGCTATAATAATAATTGTGTCACAACATGTTTTCCAAGATACGGGATTCCCGTTGTCCAGCCAAATCTGGTAGCCTCAGCTAAATTAGTACAAAGGGGGCAAATGATACACATGTTAGTTTGGTTATTCCTTCAAACTCCATATATGTAGGGTTTGAAACATTTTGTGCGTCCTGTGGTGCAATTGAGACAGTCCTTGTCCCACACAGTGCTGCTCTAATTATGGTATACCTGCATAAAAATATAAAAATACAAGGAAGGGGCCTGGAGCACCAGTTCATCAGGTTCTCCAACTTGAGAACCATGAGATTTTATAAGTGGGACACAAAGCATGAACAACATATGGATATTCTTTTCCCTTGTATCAAACAGATCCCGAATTGTATTGAGGGGAAAGAATATCCAAAACATTGCAGGGAATAACCATTACCATGTCTTTCCTGCTGTGCTTATTTTCCATTAAGTCATTCTGTTTGCATTATCTGGCGTTAGCTAGCCTGCTTTATTTTTCTACATCCAGACAACATTAAGAAAAGGAGAATATTAAAGGTGAAATACACGTAATGTATGTATCACGCTACAGCTTCATCTGCTGGGATGACTGCTCTTCTCAGTGCTGTGCGTTACTGTATAATAACGCAACTGGTACATATGATTGGGGAAATGATGCTAGCTTATCTTTTCAGCCTCACAAACCGACTGTCAACTATTATCATACACCAATTCAGCATAACCAAGTGATCTAGTATTGAACTGTACCTAATAGACGCATTACTAAAACAGAGTATAACGACACATCACAACTGCCCAGCTAATGTTGTGAAGCAAGCTACGAGCTCGCTAACAACAAAGAAAAGTCTATCAGCAGTAATGAATGAAAAGTTGTTAGCTACGCTAGCTTAGCAGGCTAGCAAACAAACGATACACAGAGGACGAGGTAGTTCAAATGTGTCCTGTTGGTTCTGTGTGTAATTTGAACGTGTCCGCTTATAATATTTGCTTTAACTTGTTATCTACCTCCTCGGCAGTCTTGATGATGTAATGTCCAAGGCACAAAACATCCAGTTAACGGAAAGAAATCTATGGACAAGCGCTTCCTCCAGCAAACAACTTCCGCTAGTAGCTTTCAAAATAAAACTAACTGGTGAACTTTAGAGTTACGTCTATTTCCGACCACAACTTTCATAAAAAGGGAGTCCGATTTTATGCCACTGCTAAATATAAATAAAAATGTTCTGTGGTTGTGTGCTGAGTCTTTGTACCTATATGCGTCACGGTAACGTCTTTGATGACATCATGCATTTTTAGTGTGCATAAACAATGACATCACGCAGACGTGACGCCACAGGGCTTCCGGCTCCAGTGAGTTTTGTTCGTGTTTGTCCTCACTCACATAATCTCCTCGGCTAAGTTAAAGAATAAGTATGAGGCATAATAATAAAAGATTTAAAACAAAAACATTAAAGAAACGAAAGAAACCAATTGAAACTATAAACACAGAACAGATAAAACAGATAAATAAACATTTAAGTCAACATACGATATGTTTTGTTTTTGTGCATGTTCTGCATGTGTTTTGTTAGACTGGTCCAACAGACATGAGAGTGGACAGGTACAGTCTCACTCGGTGCCATCACTCCGCCCACCTGCTTCTGCCCGGTGGTATGATCCTTGCCTGTCGTGGCACGCGATTGGTCGCAACCACGTACACACCTGCACACCAACGCTGCGTTGATTGTGTGCGCGCGGCCCAGCGCTGTGTCTGAAGAAATGTAGAGAAGCAGACAAATAGTAACATAGACCTCAGGTTGTTGGAGAGAAAGAATGGACGGAGCAGAGAGAGAGAGAGAGAGAGAGAGACGCAGCTGAATGTTTGTCAGCAATGATGCAAGTCAATCAGCTGTTTGTGACAAACACACACACGCACACACAGCATGGCTGGACCACAAAAACAAACAAAACATCGGCCTGGCCCCATGTTACAGTTTGCACGTCTCACATCCTGGAGGAGAGACCATTTCATACAGCTGTGAGTAAAACACTGGGATAAGACTTGATGTTACCATCTATAACTATAGGACAGAGAGCTGTGTGTCTGTATAGCATTTTATTTGTGGTAATAAAATGCTTTTTTGGACTTTTATATCATAGTTAGTTGTTGTGTTTCAAGTTAGGTCAACGTGTGCACGTGTGAACTGTGTTTTATATCTAAGTCTCTTTTCAAGATAGCCTTTAGAACCTGTCTTTTATTTTTTTCAGACCCTGGTATAGCAACCTTGCAGTGACGAGTCAAGTTGGTATCCTGCGCCACCGTGTGGACACTGGGGTTTGTCATGTTGGAGGAAAACATCCTTTCTAATCTTTGACATTATTCCAGGTAAGAGAAGCTCGATTAGTTTGCGCCTAGTTATGTGTTGTGAAATATGCTAATGATGTGTTCTTAGTATTGTGTTGTTGATGAAATTAATTTGAGATGATTTGGAGTTAGATATCAAATAGGGGTTAAAATATTCAATGACTCGCGCCAAAGTCTGTGTCCACAAATTTGTCTTTGCAGTCATCTTTGTCTGCCAATATTACACTTAAGAGGTTTATAATAACGCAACTCCAATTCCAAATTCGACAACAATCCGTAACTTTTTTCGGTGTTTATGGTGCACTGACATTTCGGCTTTGTGGCCTCGTAACATCTCCAAGGAAAATGAGCACATCTGGCCAGTAAATGCTCCACAGGGAATTTTGGACTGGCTACAAAAGAGGAGTTAAGTTTGGAGGCGGCTGGTAATGTTTGTCTTATCAATGAGAGAATTCACAGCCGCTCCTGTGGCTCATGAATGAATTTCCTGAATGAACGTTGCCCTGAAGTGTCTGCGCTCTGTGGCTGTTGCGTTTGACCTTTGGGGAGACTGATCGTCACTGTGTGAACATTCATGTTGCTTTGTCGCGGTTTTTCAGATGATCTCTGCATTGTGCGATTTTGCACGATGCCACGTGAAACTGATAAGGATGACTTATGAGCTGTTATGGGGATCACCTTGCTCACACTAAACCGAGCTTTGAAAATGTGCGAGTCTGTGTGCGCAAGCATTCACGTTAATGTGTGCACGTGAACGTTGGCGACGTATTTCCTGCTTTTATTGTGTGCTGTAAACCAGCTCTTCTGCCGGGACCACTGCAAACACTTCTCTCACTTGGCCTGCGCCCAAGCAAAACAGAAAAATAACTCCTTTATGATTCAGCCCTGTTGTTATTGTTCTTCCTCCCTGGTTACCAGATTGTCTCTTTCCTCTTCTCATTGAATCCTCCTGGCCTTCGCTTGAAATATAGCCCTGTAATTCGCATCCATCCTGCACAAGAGCCTTGTTCAGATGTCCCGAGATGTTTACTATAAAGGGTTAGATTTAGAGCAGGGTAGAAAAGTCAGAGCACGAGCATCGCTGATGTGCGTGTGTTTGTGTGTGTTGCGCGAAGGCTGACGCAGGGCGCAGGAGTGTGTTTACAGTTTGTTGGGCTGCACATCACTGGGGAAGTTGTTTCCCAGGGGAACAATGCTCTTAATTTCATTAGGTCATAAGATGCGGCATGTAAACACACAGATGTGAGCACTTACGGCATAATAGTTGCAGATATATCCGAGAATAAATAGACTGTCCATCACTGTAACTGTTGTGTGTGTGTGTGTGTGTGTGTGTGTATCACAGACAGAGAGACTTGGAAAAAAAGTGAAAGAAAAATCTTTTTTTTCCTTGCTTCTGGGAATATTTGTGTTTGTGTGCTTGCATGTCTGTGTGCAGTTTTTATCTGAATTATCTTTTTAAGAGGCTGTTGGCTCACTTTAAAGTTCAATGTTTTATGTTTACACTAAACTCATGGCTCAAAAATAATTAATATAGCCAACTGTTAAAACTCAGGCCACGTATCCATACGCTCTGAGGCTCCAGGATGCATGTTTCTTTAGTAATACTCTGAAACATCTTTTGCCGAAAGACTCATTCTCGTTTCTGTCTGGAAACGCCAGTGTCGCTGATGCATCTCCCTGCAGATATGGCTGCCGGGGTGACCTCACTGTTGCCTGTAACTGGGCGTGTTTGTCAGGACCCCGGTTTTCTGTTTATGTTGGGCGTCCATCACAGGCTCATTTCAAAAGGACTCGGAGAGCAAAGTTAAAGCTTTTGAGAGTGATTGTGTTGTAAAAGTGAGGTCAGCGGTGGTTCGAAAAGCCTTGTGGGAACTCTTTAGCAGGGATTAAGTAGGCTAGTCAGGGATGCAGTGAGCAGGCTGAAAAATAAAAAGTGAAAGTTGACGAAGAAGGGGAAAAAAACACTTTAAGATAAAAAATTCTGAAGGAAAGGCAACAGTGAGTAGGGATCATACAGGTTTTATACGTGAATGGTTGCATTGTTGCAACTAGATGTGCATGATTGCGTTGCTGCATGTCCGTGTAGTGAATATGTGCAGTTATGAGTAAGTGTCTCTGTATGAGATGGAGATGAATAGTGTGTGAGTTTGCCGTGCAGAGGGAATCCAGGGCTCTGGTACTGCTGCTCTGGGGTCTCCCAGTGTAAACAGAGACGTGGGAACGGCCAAGCCTGTTTATATCATCTCCATTCTTACAGGGAGCAGTCAGCCAGGCTTCAGGGGCAAAGCCTCATGTGCGTACACACTCACCTAAATTTATAGATACCTCCATACAGAGGCACTTGTCAGCAGGTTTGCTGACACACACATATGTACAATCCCTTAGAATCTTGGATTAAGCAGGTGAGGTGATGTTGGCATGGGGTGCATTTAACAAGTCTTCAATACACAGTCGTTTTATATGTAATTTTAAAACCAGGCGACCTCAAAAAGTTGTTTCATAGGAAACAAACTTGGCTGCAACTTTCTGGAAAGGTAGTTTTAAACAGCACTTAGAAATCATGATTCACATCACACTGTAGCTTTTTTTAAAAATGCATTTGAAGCGAGGTTCTGCACCATCGCCATGACAACAGACCCCACACTCACCAGGAAATCACTCCGTCGTTCATCACATCTGATATACTGGACTAACATTAACACACCTGCACAGATGTTATAGGAGTTCCCTGCCTAAGCTGTGTTTAGACTAGTTTTGAAAATGATAACGCTGCCATTAGCTCTATCTGGATCATCCCGCTGCCGAGAACTCATCTGCTGCATGCAAAACAAGAGAACTGAACGAAAGCCGAGGAATCAGGTCGCTCTCATGACGATAAACAAAAAAATGCCACAGAACAGGGGCCCAGTGGCCACTTTGACAGCACCTCAGACAGACGGTGTTTGGATAGAGAAGGGCTCGCTGTAAGCCGTGTGGAGTGGCGTCTTCCTCCCCGTCCGTCCATGAGAGGCACCTAACAGTCGGTGAGGAGACTCGCACATGAGACACATGAGAAAGCTGCGCAGTGCCGGCGTCATGAGGGTCATCAGACCCCACTTTAATTACACACCTGGTCGCCCCCCGAGATAAAGTGTGTGTAATCTCAGTCGGGTGGAGAAATGCATCTTTGTCAGTGTTTGTAGGATGAGAGTGTGGGTGGCAAGTGTGCCACAGATTTAGTTGAATATGTGTGTGTGTGTGTGTGTGTGTGTGTGTGTGTGTGAGAGAGAGAGAGGAGCCCCCTAAACTTTTTACTGGTTAAGGTCTGAATTTGGGTTGAGTGGGGGTGGGACGTGTTGACACAGAAGGATGTTTTGGGGTGGCGTTTGGGGAGCGAGTTGGGGTGAAGGTGTGGAATGATGACAGGAAGGAGGGACATGTGATAAGGGGGGCCGGGGGGGGGGGGCGGTGTTGTGTTTTAGAGGTTACTAGTTTGGCGGTATGGTTTGTACAGTTTTTCTTGTTGTGTTAGGGCTCGCTGTAAGCCGTGTGGAGTGGCGTCTTCCTCCCCGTCCGTCCATGAGAGGCACCTAACAGTCAGTGAGGAGACTCGCACATGAGACACATGAGAAAGCTGCGCAGTGCCGGCGTCATGAGGGTCATCAGACCCCACTTTAATTACACACCTGGTCGCCCCCCCGAGATAAAGTGTGTGTAATCTCAGTCGGGTGGAGAAATGCATCTTTGTCAGTGTTTGTAGGATGAGAGGGTGGGTGGCAAATGTGCCACAGATTTAGTTGAATATGTGTGTGTGTGGGTGTGTGTGTGTGTGTGTGAGAGAGAGAGAGGAGCCCCCTAAACTTTTCACTGGTTAAGGTCTGAATTTGGGTTGAGTGGGGGTGGGACGTGTTGACACAGAAGGATGTTTTGGGGTGGCGTTTGGGGAGCGAGTTGGGGTGAAGGTGTGGAATGATGACAGGAAGGAGGGACATGTGATAAGGGGGGCCGGGGGGGGGGCGGTGTTGTGTTTTAGAGGTTACCAGTTTGGCGGTATGGTTTGTACAGTTTTTCTTGTTGTGTTACATTTTGCACATGTGCACAAGATTTTTTTTTTTTTTTTTTTTTTTTTACTGACCTGCCTCTGTCCATATGTGTTTGTGCGTGACAAAACAAACCAACAAACGTCTTACACACATACACAAACACAAGGCATGCCCCACACACATGCACACATGCACACACTCCGTCTTACACACACACGCGCACGCACACACACGCGTGGACACACACGCACACACACAGCGATATCTAAATTAATGGTCTCCTTGGGGAGTCATCCAAAGGCCACAGCGTTTGGGAGAAAAGATTCTTGGAAAAAGGCTTCATCATCTGAACATTTGCTCATTAGTAACCTCATCTCAGCCATTCAGAGCGAGAGGTACACAAAGCAACACACAGACAGGGTCATATACTTATCATGTTGAAGAGGCATTTACAGTCGCTCCAAACGATGATGTGGGCAGAGAGAACCGAACGGTGACTCAGCATTGGGTGTGAGCAGCTCATAGTGGTAATGAGGCAAATCAGCACCAAAAAAAAAAAAAACAAAAGTTCAAAGAGAGTCAAGAAACAAAACTACAGAATAAAGATTCATTTCCCTCTGTGTCCGCCAGCCTCGCTGCAGGAAGTCATTAAAGACCGTAAGCCAATAAAGCTGTGTCAGATATACTGTTGCTTCATTCTCCACAGAGATATAAAATATTATCCTCCCATTCTCATCAGACATGAGGATCAGCATTTTACAGGCCCGCGATGTCCTCTCTCGTTATTGGGTTTCAGTGTAAATGCTTCCGGTTTGACTGAACATGACTCTTAGGGAAGGGCCATGCTGAGTATCATGGGTAACATGAAGGTTTTAAAAGTGAGAGCACATTAGTGGCTTTAGCAGCAGGACTTTAAAAAATCCCATTTTTTATCTATTAAAAGAACAAACAATTTGATGTGGGAAAGAGCCTGACTATATTTTAATTGATTATTTATTACTATTATTTATTTATTTATTATTCATAATACTCTGCAGCCACTTGGGGCAGAAACCGTTCAAAACAAGTTGACATATACATATCCTGCCATCTCTGTTTATGATTTTTTTTAATGATACATAAAGTAGCTAATGTAGCTTATCATTAAAATTGCCAGACATTTTTGTCAGGTTGGTGGAGACCAGAAGAAGAGCTAAAAGGAAACTTAAACCTTTGACCCACGGATTTGGCCCCAGTGCACATCGGCACATGTCTGCGAGTTCAAATCCCTGGTTTTAAAAATATTTGAACAAGTATTTTCTTGTTACTTTTTTGTTACTCACACAAAGAGGTTAGTTAGGAGGAAAGAAAAATAAGCAGCCCTTGTTGTTTTTTTGGTGATAGAGCTGTTCATCCTGTTCCAAAACAAACATGCAACATATTAGTAAGAATGAGAAAAGAACATGTTGGTTGTTGAGATAGATAGATAGATAGATAGATAGATAGATAGATAGATAGATAGATAGATAGATAGATAGATAGATAGATAGATAGATAGATAGATAGATAGATAGGAAAGGAAAGGAAGAGAGCAATAAAACATGATGGAGGGATGGAGAAAGGGTGTGGAGAGGAGGTTAATCCAAACAGACCAGTGCCAGGTTATTTTTACGACTGTCCCATCAGCCATTATCTGCCTGTTCTGTTATGGTTAGGGATAAATACAGACCTGGGCAATACCATGGAGGGGTAGGTGTGTGTGTGTGTAGTTTTGTGAGTATATAGTCTCATTCTCTTTGGCTCGCCTCCACCGCAGCAGCCAGGGAAGATAACCACAACAGTTTATTCCATTTCATCAGACGTGCGTTTGGCCATTTTAGCCCTAATGGACATAGAACAGAACCAGCCTTTTTATCTGCTTGCTCAATAAAAATCTTTGGGCCAGTCTGCTGATGAGACTCTCTGTCTCTGAGCTAACTAACAGTGTGTGTGTGTGTGTGTGTGTGTGTGTGTGTGTATTGACTGAGCCAGTGAGTGGGGAAAGAACCAACCTTTGAGAGCGCCGGTGTGTTTGTGATAAGTGGAGCATCGGGGAATTTTCTGTGGGAAATTAGTATGTGCATGGAAGAGCGAGAGAAAGAGCGCTGACTTGAATATAGTTGCATGACATCATAATATCTGGCATCAGACTCGCATCTGTAAACTCTCCAAACACCTGTGTTTAAGGCGTGGACTGAAGATAAACGAGGGGTTTTTAACTTGGACATACAAAGAAATGAATCTGTGTGTGAGGAGCGTGTGAGTCTGTGTGTGTGCGCGCGTGCATACAGAGAGAGAGTGTGTTTGAAAGATGTCGTTTTATGCCTTTGACCCTATTTTTTATCATTGCTTATTTAAACATACAGTGTCCATGCAAACTCTCCATGTACAGAGACACAGGGAGAATTGACACACACCTGCTCTGTGTGTGTGTTTGTGAGTGCGTGTGTGTGTGTGTGAGAGAGAGCGAGTGCTCTAACCCCATTGACCGTGTGTGTGTGTGTGTGTGTGTGGGTGCGAGTGGAACAGAGGTGACGGTGAGTTTGGAGCAGTAGAGAAATGATCTTCAGGGTTTATTATCTTTAATTAGGACCCAGTGGAAAGAGATAGCTAAGGACCACCATATTGCTGATTGATCTGCTCTGTGTTTTTTTTTTACCCAAACAAAGAAAAAAATGGTGTGAAAAAGCAGTAAAGGCGAACGGAAAAGACCCGATGACCTTTAGTGTATTTCCCAAACTGAACTGAATATTATTTTATTTTCTCTGAAAACACCTCATTCCTCTATTTCACACATACCAATGAATCAATTTGAAGGTCAACTTTTTCAAGTTGGCAATAATACAATACTAACACTAATGTTGTTTGTGCACGATGCACAGCACTTTGGATGAAGCTCAAAGTCAGATGCCAACAGGTGGTGGCAACTGTTGTCGGCTCAAACTGTCCGTTTATCAGTGTTGCTGCGTTCTCTGCACCGCATATTCCCACTTACAGTGGTGTTGTCGTAGAAATGTGTACTTGCTCTCAGCGTTTCGCAAGAAAATCCAATAATTAAATGCTGCAGGTCACTGTGGCAAAGAGGTGAGCAGACATCTGTTTGTGATTACAGGGTGAGCCCAGGCGCTGAGGCGCTGTTGTGTCTGTCCTCTGCTACTAAGTGGACCTGTCTGTTATCTGCACCGGAGCTGGGTGTCTCACACCCAAACACACAAACACATATATATACAAACAAACATATGCACATACTAATGAGCTTATTCACACACACACACACACACACACACTTGTGTGCTTCCTGCTCCGGGACTTGGGGTTCCGAGGATTTCAGGGGCCTCTTGAGATTCCGTGTTGTGTGTGTGCGTGCGTGTGCACGTGAGGGGCACGTTTATCGCACTTCACATCTCACCTCTTTGTCATCTCCTGTTAGTCTCCGGTAGCATGATGTCTGTGTCTCGTGGGAGAACTGGAACACAGACTGGCACAAACACAGATCAGGGTGAGGAAGAAGATGCTGCTAACTTCATTTGTCTCTCAGCAAAGTCTGTTTAAAGACAGTCCTGTTTTACTGTCATGAATGAAACCAATGGCTTTTCATGTTTATATTACAAGTGTATGAGATTTGTTGTTGTATATTAGCCTTTCGCGGTGTGTGCGGTGTGTTAGTGTGTGAGGGTGTGTGTAGGGGATTGTACACATAAGTCAAATGTGCAGTGTTTGTACAAGTTTCCTCCCTGTGCATCAAACCCACTCCTGGAGTGGAGGGAGTATCAGCAGAGGAGCTCAGGAGGAGCCTGGATCCTTGGACCGGTGGGGGTGGTGGTCTCCTGTGGGACCTTGAGGGAGATTGCAGGAGTGGAGGGAAGCAGCCAGGGAGGAAGAGGGATGTGGGTAATCTCCTCACCCAGGAAGGCAGAGGCTTCCCTGTGCTCCGGGCAGTCGGCACATCCCCAGCTATCAGCAGCTCTGGATGTTTTATCCTGACATATCGACAGGTTATGTGGGTGTATCTCAGTCGAGCCTGGAGTTTGTTCATGCACACGAGAGTCGGCTGACCCTGCCGGTGCACACACACACACACACACACACAAAGAAATACATAACTGTAAGAGCAGACCCTACCCACAGTGGAGTGTTGTTGCGTTTCACTCCTCTGATTGTGTGGTGTCATTAGGGACTGCTCGTATCTCTCTTCCTGGGGTTGGATAATATTCTGTCTGTTACTCGCTGCTGTAATTACACATGGAGGTACAGCTAATCAGTGCGTGTGTGTGTGTGTGTGTGTGTTTGCGTGTGCGTGCGTCTTCTTGACAGTATCAGAGGCCTATTTGTGAGAGTGCAAGTATGAGCTACCCAGACTGCTGAGACAGAGTCTTGAGATATGATGTGGTGAGGTCATTTCATCTTGGGGGGCTGGGGTGGGGGGTGGGGGGGGGGTGAACTTGAGTTCATTTCTTAAAACAAAATAAAGATGCAGCACTTGTTCAAGCATCTGCGAGGAGTATAAATGTTGATAATAAATAAAACGCGGACAACTCGATAAATAGATTTCACCCCTTGATAACAGCTCAGGAATTTGTTCGCTTTATTTTACGCTTTACAAAAATTTCACTATGTATAAACAGACAGACAGACACACACACACACACACACACACACCTGTCGTTCCCCCTTGAGTAATGAGGAGGAAGAAGATCAAAGCGTAGAACCTGATCCAGCCAATAAGATCGCAGCAGTGTTTATCCTCCCTCTCCATCATCGCCCTCCATAATAGCAACAGCCTGACTAATCAGGTGTTAATAAATCATCAGCATTTCGGCGTTACACTGCTAATTAGGTGCGTGTAATGACGATCCTGACATTTTATCTCCCTTCACCTACAGAGATCAGTCAGAACAGTTTGAGATTGTCATCGATAAAACTCTACCTGGAAAAAAAAACGACCTTCAGTGATGCAAGCATGCCACAGTTTAACTCTTATAAATGTAATTTATAAAATGTAATATAAATTTTTATTTTTCTTACGTCGATTGGAAAAGGAGGATTTTGACAATAGGGCGGGACGCCCCTGACTGGAGCACATTTGGTACGAGCCAAGATCTTGTGATATCATGGGTTCATTGGGTGGAACGGACCAATTTTAGCTTAAAGAACAATCTCACGAAAAGCAAAGTTCACCTCCTTTTGTTGTCAAGTCCCAAAAATTGACTTTTATTGACACAAAATAGCACTGCCCTTTAGAGGAACACAAGGATTGTTGTTGGTTTTAGATGAGCTGAAGTGACGGGTACTACTTGTGTATATTATATTGAAAAGCTGACCATATGTCGTTCCACTTTTATTGTCGTTTGCCTGCACAAGAGTCACACATGACATGATTAACGCCAGGTTGTCCCCGTGTTTGTGTGACACTTCACAGCGTGTGTTGAAGCTGGTCTGTAGACATGCAGCTGAACACCACTTTGGAATACATTAAACAGTATTAAGTGTGTGTATCTGCATCTTGGCCACATGGCTTGTTTTTTTTCTCCGCTGCTTTGACTCTATTTGTTTTGGCTTGACTGAACTAAGCTGACATCCAACAACAGCAGCGGGGACAGTGGAGGTGGGGGGGGTAGGGTTTCTGGGAGACGGATAGGAGGGGGGGGGGGTTAGGTTTTAGCTGGATAGATGGAGCTCTGGCCTGTCGGAGGATTAAAACCCACATACACACACACACACACACACACGCGCAGCACAACAGTACGACTGTGTGAAATGTCCCTCAGCCTCTTTCTGTTTATAAACTGTAGCCTCAATCACAATGACAGAGACCAGACCACTGACTCTGAAACTGAGCACTGTCCCACACTGCCCTACTGCCCACTGCTCTAAATTCACCCCCCACCCCCTCCACACACACACACACACACACACACCCTGCGTTTATCTATACGTCCGATCACCAGGCTGCAAGTCAGACCAGAGGTTAAAAAACTACCATGCACAGTCGTTGAAGACACACACGCACACACACACACAAACACACTCCGACTGCAGCTGCGTCACATCTCACTAACTTCCGACAGGACACTTTTGGCGCTTGGCCAATTCAACTTGAAGCCAACACAAGACAAGTGTGTGTATGTGGGTAGAAGACAGCGGTGCCTGATGGGTATTTCATCGACAAACACTGTTGTTGTTATTGTTATTGACCTCCATCAGTCTCTCTACGATATGGCAGTACAGCACAACTTCTTTTTGCACAATGAATCCATCCTCACTTTATTCTGTCCAGTGTTTCCTCTGTGCTGTCATCTGATTGGTCGGTCAGGGTGACGGAGGAAAAGAACATTCAACCAATCCCGCGTGGACATTTCACAGAAGCCGCCAGTTTCGTACCATCCACATGATCCGCATCCATCCGTCACACCCGCACTGAAACGCAGTACATATAACTCGGACGCGCACACTTACACAGATAAGCGCACATGTGTGCATGCGCACATTCCAGAGACCGACACACTCCAACTCCCTCGCACTGTAAGGACAGGACTTCCAGGTCATCAACCTACACTTCGACAGAATATCAGTCTCATTCTGGAGAATCGCTGTTTTCCTCCCCCCGGATGTTGCTGTCACAGAATATCAAAGGACTGTAGTCTTTTAGAAATATAATATATTTCCTCTCCCATAACGATGTCCATAATTCTCTGTTATTGCCCGGATTGTCTGCCACATCCTTTTGCAATGACTTTCTCCACTCCCTGTTGTGTCTTTGCACTTGATGCAACCTCTCTTTTAGTTATTTTGCTTTGGTTTTTCTTCTTTTTTTAGAGGCACTTGAACTGTGGTGAAAAGCAAATGTGTGCATGTGTGTGTCTGTGTGTGTGTGTGTGTGTGTGTGTGATGGGGGAGTATGGCTGTGATAAGGGACAGCAAACTGGTGCACTCAGACATAGATGGACGATGTTTTTCTCACCCTAAGCTCACTCCAAGATTACAGTCTTAGTCTGTCGAAATGTAGCAACCAAGCCGCTTTTTTCCCCCGTTTTGTTATTTGTTTTTCATTTCATTCTTTCAGTCGCAAAAAAAAATCTGCGTCGAATGTTTTTCCAGCAAATAAAACTGTATTTCATATTACTCCCCTGTCCTCTCACATTGGTCCCACAGTTGAATGCATTGTCCACGTTGTTTCTTTAACCCTTTTCAGTAAACACACATGATTAGATAAAGTGAATACTTTAAATAAACTGTTGTTCACTGGAGAGCATTTGTTTTTTATTGTTTTCAGCACTTAATTGATACATTAATTTAACTTTAACACGTGAAACCATAGGGTGACGCAGGAATCTATGCATCCTCGTCATGTTTTCAGATCGATTTAATTGCGTGATGCCGCCAGAATTTGCAATACCAAGGATGACCAGTATGCAAAAATCACCTCTCAGCATCTTTGTCGCTCATAAATGACCTCTCTGCTGTTTCTCAGCACATACGGCTTTAACACTTCTACACAGCGCTGTTTGTGCGCTTGTGTGTGAGATGTGATAATGACCCGAGGAATCAGGTGCCCCCCCCGGTGGCCCTGCGAGCAACATCTGGGATCCGTCCCTTCGTGGTGACATCACACAACCAGCCTAGCCTTTGACCCCGAACCGGCTAATTAGCAGCATATCCCTCCATAACTGCCGGGGTCCCCTCTTTTTTCTTTCTCTGGCCATTTTTTTCAGTCTCCACCTGTTGCCTCCTGTCACTGTTTGTGCGACCAGGGAAACAAGGTCTCTGCACAGACCTTCTAACACTGCACTGTTTAATCGCTCACGACATAACAGGCTGCACTAGGAATATTGACGTATGTGTTGTTGTTGTTGTTAAATCTTTTGTGGATTTAAAGCAGGTACAAATAATAGTTCTGAGAGTATTACGTCAGGACCTGTGTTTTATTGACACAAGACGTAGAGGAAAAAAAATCCCTGAGCTATTTTAGTTTGCCTCCCTCGCTCTCTCTGGTGAATCCATGTATCTCAGAGGTGATCATCAATCTCGCCGACTCTATTATTACTTTTCCACTAAGTGCTTTGATTTCCAGCCCACCCAGGAGATTAAGCGCCCTCTTCCTCTCCTTCCCTTCACCGTTCCTTTTCGTCTCCTCTGTATCCCTCATACAGCTCAGTCATGTGGACTTCTTTCCAAAGTATCTGCTCCGCCATTGCTGTCGAGACTTTTGGACATGTCCATGTTGAAGTAACGCAGCCTGACCGGGATCGTTGTGTTTTATTGTGGCACCGAAGTGGATGAAACGTAGCGGCGGTGCCTGCTTGGATGCACTGTGACACCGGAAACAAAGGGGTTAGAGGTCAGCCCTCACGAGACGCGCCTCTTATCCTCGCACACGCTTCAGCTGTGCAGGCAAATCACTGTGTTCACACACACACACACACACACACACACACACACAAACAGACACAGTTTTGCTTATTTCACTCATTTCTTCAAATTTATATTTTTGTACTCCTGGTGCTCTCCAACCATTCCCACTCAGAGCTGCTCCATGGACTGTGCTGTTTGGACTTGGTCCTGAGTGGACCAGTGCATGGAGCATCAGTGTGGAATGATGTGGAAGGCCAAACAGAGGATTGAGGGTGCCGGGTATCCATTACATCAGAGGGGGCTGAGGCGCCAGTTTGTGATTTGAGACATGACACCTCCCTGCTCGTGCACTTTATCCTGTTAACTGGCAAGATGTGGTGAAAGGTACACAGAGAGCAGGACAGGCTGAAGATACTTCAATACTGAAGACTCTGATCTATCTGATCAGAGACGTTTGGATCAAATATTGAGCAAGAATAAAGTTTCATCACGTTTAATATTTTGTGACTGTGACCTTGACAAGACCTGATGAAGCAACACAGTAAAAAAGAATATAACAGACAACAAAATGTTAATTTTTTTTTTTTTTTGGAAGGTAAATCAAATAGAAGTAACAGAAGATCCAGCCACTAGTTTGTGAAACAGGATTCGAGCATATTATTGCTGCTGATGAGTAATTCTGTAACAGGTAGATCATTCATATATACAACATCTGTAAAGGTTAGGTTCAGGGAGCGTGGAAATATTTTTGAAAGGTCAAGCAGTCCTGGAATGGATCATAGTGCTCGCTCTGATTTACTGGATCTGGATGGAGATCAAACTGGTTGGTTTAAGGGAAACTCTGTACCTTGCTTGGAGCTGAGGCCCTGGAAACCAAGTGTCTCCTCCCAGCACGAGGTAACGCCCTCTCATGGTTCATGGAGATAAAACGTCTCTTCCTCCACGCGCGCTTAACAGTCCGTGGACACATCACCCAGCCGCGCGTCCCATGTGTTGAGTCCGCTCCCGTCACCATGTCCACCGGGTCACTGAGCGACGTCGACGACGAGCTCCTGGACGGCATCCTGAAGTTTGGCTCCTCCGGCAAAGACTCCAACGAGAGCACGGAGGAGAGCTCCAACTGCGAGGGGCCGTGCGCCAGCGACGAGCGCAGGGACGCGCCGGGCAAGAAGCGAAAGAGTGGGTCCAGGAAGGCGGCTCCCAAGGGGGTGACCCAGCACGAGGGCAAACAGGTGCAGAGGAACGCGGCCAACGCCCGCGAGAGAGCCCGGATGCGCGTCCTGTCCAAAGCCTTCTCCCGCCTGAAGACGTCTTTACCCTGGGTACCAGCGGACACCAAGCTCTCCAAACTGGACACGCTGCGCCTGGCCTCCAGCTACATCGCGCACCTGCGGCAGATCCTGGCCAACGACAAATATGAGAACGGATATATCCACCCTGTCAACCTGGTGAGAGAGACAGAGAGAGAGAGACACTCACTTAGACTTAGGCCCATATGCAAAATAATGACTGAACCAGTTTGTTATGTAAATGTTATACATTGATGTTATTTATAGGAAATCTTACTTTTTTTTATATGAAATATATATATTTATATATACTGTTTTAGATTAGGGTTTGAATCAGGCCTGTAAACGCCACACGAGGCCTCACGTGTTACATGCGACAAATGTGATGTTAAGCAGGTGCACAAACACCGGTGACACTTCCTGGTTTATGGAGACCACGAGCATCCATTATCATGGTTTCCAACTCATGTAGTGACATGATGCATGAAAATATTAATTCTGTAAGGTCGAAAATATGACAACAGGTCTCCACGTGACCCTGTTTTCCTTTCCTCTTTTATTTTGATACTTTAGATGAGAGTTATACATTTGAAGGATGCAGTGTAATTTAATCATGTATAATGTATAATAATAATAATAATAATAATAATAATGATAATAATGCTGATGATCGTGCTTCTCATAACAACCATGGATCCAAGTGCTTCAGTGACGTTTAATTTTAATGGCAATTAGATTTTAATTGAAATTGCAGTTTTTTGTTGTTGTTTGGTTTAGAAGCAGTTCGGCCTAACCGGTTGTGTTTTCCTCCGCAGACATGGCCTTTCATGGTCGCCGGGAAGCCGGACAGTGATTTGAAGGAGATGCTGAACACAACCAGATTATGTGGGACGACGGCGTCGTGACGCGCACGCGCCACGTTCTGTTTTTTTTTTTATTTTTTTTAAATGAGGAACAATAATGATTTTTCTACGAAAAGTGACTGTAATGCGCGCCTGGTCTGCACAGACACTGAGGGGGAACAGCGGAGGGAAGTGCGTCCTCTGTCCTTCGTTCCCGTAAAAACAAGCTGAATCTTATTTAAATGCGTCCTGCCTCTCATTGTTGTCTTTGCTGGTTCAAAGATAAACGCGTGCATTAAATAGCCTTTAAAAAAAATAACCCGCAGATGCATTTTTCTATCTAACGTTTGCAGACCTGTATGGCAGCTGCATTATGATGGAGCGCCTGTGTACACGATATGCGTCCACTGTCTCCAATGGTTGTACAGATTACATGCATATAAATATATATATTTGTATCACTTTTACACATTGAGTATGCTTTTTGTTTTAATTGCTATTGTTGTTTTCGTGTGTGTGGCCCAAAGCTTTGACCTGGCAACCCCCCTCATCACTCCTCTCCATCAGAGCAGCAGAACAAAGCGCAGATGCGTCTCCCCCTGTTGTCTCTGAGAGATAACAGCAAACGTGTGGTTGTCATTACATAAACAAACGTTTGCCTTCAAAGATTATGTGGGAGCCTGAAAGACACTTAAGTGTCCCCGTAATGTCAACAAGTCTAAAATACGTCGATTTCTTTTTTTTTTTTGTAAACTGGTGTAATTAGACTTTTTATTTTGTCAACAAATTAACACGCCATGGAGCAACAACAACAACAACAACACGACCTCATAATTTGAATTCTAAGAAACCCGCTTGTAAAGATGAATGGATTTGATTGGACGAGCTGTATTTAACGCTCAGCCAATCGGAGTTGAGCTGTGTGGAAGACATTTGTGTGAAAGAAGAACTGGGCTGTGAGCTTTAATCCCGCCCAGCCCGGTTGTTTTAATTCACTCGGGTTATGACCGCTGTGTTTACATCATGTCGACAGTTATTTATGCAGTCTGACACAAGGCCTCTCTCTCTCTCTCTCTCTCTCTCTCTCTCTCTCTCTCTCTCTCTCTCTCTCTCTCTCTCTCTCTCTCTCTCTCTCTCTCTCTCTCTCTCTCTCTGGGATGAAGGTAAAGAAGGTTACTTCACTGTGTAAGACGTGTGGCCCATTGACTGTTATTCTGGTGTGGACATGGTGGATCATTTCCTGTACTCTCTCCCCCTTTATCCCCACAACAGCTAATAAGTCATTCTTACATTCACTCTTTTACTGATGAAGCACAGAAGAATGCTGCTTGATGACACATCCTACATCTGATTACAGAGTTCAAGAAAGCTTGCAAATGATCAACATGATCTTTATGTAGTTGGCCACGTACATTATTCATTTGTTTTTGAAACCTGAAAAGAGGTTCAGAATAATTATTACACCTGGAAATACGGAAATGTTCCTATAATAACTGTAGTGTATCTGTTATTATAGAGCATACTCCCCCTCAGGTCACCACAGTAGATGTAGTTGTACAACACTGGTCCCTGTGTGAACTGAAACCAGATAAATATGCTGTTTATAGTAATGCCTCGGGATAATCTAATACTGATTGGAGCCGTTCTGCTTTGAGAATGTTGTATATTCTGTAGCTATATATATATATATTTATATATATATATGTGTGTGTGTGTGTGTGTGTGTGTGTATATATATATACTGTACTTTGAGCACATTATGCCAACAGTTCCCCTTAAGAAATGCTTTACACGAGAGATGGACCATTCTATAAAATCTCATTCTTACTTATGAGCTATTTTTCTTTAGCTTTTGAGATCATCAGATCTTAACATTAACAATCCACTGGTCAATGTGTGGGGTTGCTTTGGTCATTGGTAGCTACTTTTCACTGACTGGCAGGAAAGACTGATGTTGGCTCACTTTGTGCAGAAGGACAGTACCAAGTATCCTTCAACAGCAACAATGTGATTGAGTGCCAGTAATAAAAAAAAAAAGTCCCACCGACATGTCTTCAAGGGCCCGCACCTAATACATCAGCGGTGGTGTGGCAGGGGCCTCGCCGCCACCCCAAAGGGACCACCGAGGAGAAAATAAACTTGGCTGCCTCTCTCCTGGGGCCAGCTGCAGTGAGCGAGAGAGGAAGAGATATAGAGGAGGGAGGGAGGGAGGGGTCTGTATGAGAGCAGCACTGGGATTCCCATACTTGCTAATTGTTTTGTTGGACGTCTGCCCACAATGTGAAGAAGGTCCAAAGACTGAAGGGAGGACAGGAATCACATTGTGTTCTAGCTGATCACATCTTATTCCCATCTGCCCTCATTGTTCCTTCAAATCGCTGACAGTACTCTTTTTTTTATTATTGGCATCACACATACAACTGCCTCCTCTCTTGGATCAGCTTTGTTATATATGCCGAACATGTGGTGCTGAAGATCTCCTCCATTGCTCAGCAGAAGAAGTAACGTCACTGTGTACATCACATGACAGTCTTCCCACATCTCTCTCCAGGCTCCTCCTGTGTGTGCATCTATCCGTGCATGTAGCCCATTGTGTCCTCAGACTGCCCCCTTCTGGACAAAATATAAAGTGCTTTTAGAAACTAAACTTGACATTCTTCTCCATGTGCCCCCATGCTCAACAGTGTTTGTCTACCATGTAGCTTCTCACCTCGGAGACTGAAGAAAATTCCTTGTCCATTGTTGGATGAAGATGACAAGATGCACATATCACAAGGGGGGAAAGACGATGTTTTTGGATTATTATAAACACAAACTTGAGCACATTGCAAATCTTTTACATTGTTTCAGGAAATTGGGGAAAACAATTATGCCGAGCTGTCATAATTATTTAATTATTATTATACT
>JAFBJQ010000733.1:150573-178073 GCA_016785345.1 Trinectes maculatus | reverse complement strand
CTGTGAGAAAACTGGCCTGAGACGCACTCATCATGTAAAACACGCAGAGGAATGCAAATTGAATGGGCGACTGTACGAGCGCCTGCGTGTCCCTTCCCTTTCCTCCTCTCCCTCACTGTTTTCTTCTCTCGCCCCTTTCTCTCTTTTAATTCGGCCCCGCTGTTTGTTTTCCTTCATTCTTTCATTAGCAGAAATAACATAGCAGGCATTCCAGCTGTAATACCACTGAGATCCAGTATCAGTGTGGAGATTCGGAGTCATGCGTGAGAGTGTGTCAGTGGTGAATGCACGTACACACACATACACACACACGCACACACTGAGAGATGTGGGGACACTACAGATGTAAGGCTCATAATGATTCATCCCTGTGCAATGTGTGCATGTAGACAGACATACAGCCCACACTTGGGCTGTATGGGAATACTGGAGATTCCCAATGAAAACGTTCAGACTGGCTCAGAGCTGCATGTTGTTTGTTTATTTGTTTTGTAGCTTTTAGACATTGATAGATGTACAGTTCACTCACTTTCATTTACAAAGCCCACTATCAAATAATTAGCCATAAAAAGGAAAATAAGCAGTAATCAAAACATATTTGTATTATATACACACACACACACATACACATACACACACATATATATATAAAAATATATATACAGTGAAATTTCCCCACTGTGGGATTAATAAAGGAATATCTTATAATTTTTACAGTTTGTTATTGGACATGAGATGATAACCAGTATCTGAAATCACAATTAATACATTGAGAATATAAATCAATCCTATTTTATTTATATAGCCCATGTTCATAAAGGGGTTCAAGAAGCTGCACAAGTTAATGCATCTATCCTAAACTCTCTGCCCATAAAAAACGTATAACAAGTGAATAGTAATATAACAGGAATATGAGAAACTGGTTGATATGTTATTATGACGTCATCAAATCATTTCTACATGAGTCTAACGCAGTGATGCAGAATGTTTAGGTGGCCGGTCTTTGCCCCACCAACACCTCAGCTGGTAGAATCTTCACATTCGCATGGAAGTACGGAAAAACCGGGCCTGTGAAAGTGCATTTAATTTTGTGCATTAGTGTTTTGCTATCAAGGTCGAGAAATGACAGTAGTCCCCTGTCATAATCTAACTGCACTCTGAGCTTTTTGGGCAATAAATCAGGTGATGAAGAATTTACAGGTTTTTCAGTAACATGTTCCAGTAATGGCCCGTTGTGATCATGCATGAAAATGCCGCACACCGTTTTATGGAACTCATGCTTTGTTTTAGGAGCCACACCAGCAGACCAAAAACCATCCACCTCTATATCCCAGCTGTGTTTCCCTGAGCTGAAGCCTTCATTGCCGAGAGCAGACCAGCTGTCATGTCTCTCTGGATTGTTAGGAAGCTGCAGAGCCCTGCTGCTCGTTAGCAAATGAGTCAGATTCTCAGATACTGTCCACTGTGCGCTGCAGGTATTTGGGTCCAGAGTTACAGGGGCTAAATGGAAAAATGAAAAAGTTGGGTTACTGGGACTGTTTATCTCAGCAATTGAATCATTTACCAATAATAATACTGTGGTACATTAAAAAATATGACGACCAAAACCGACAATTCAATGCTTACTGTATTTGATTATACTCTTCATCTTCTTCCAAACACTGAACTGCAGGTTCCCTAGATGTTTGCCCACATCGATCAGGGCACCTAATGGAGTCTCTGGCTGTGGCAGGTTGCACTGTGATCTGAAAAAAACATTAGGCAGACAGACAGTTATTCTCACATACAGTACCTATGTAGTGTTTGCATTTTGTTTGGTGCAATGCTATTATGAGACAGTAGAGAACGTTACCAAGTTCTAAACCTTTTAAAAATAAACTAAGAGTAATTACAAGCTCAAAGGATCAAGATCACAAATGACTGAGGAGCATGAGGACACAAACTGTACAACTAAACAATCTGTCATCTGTATCTTCAGCTGCCACAGGAAGACACTCACTGCTCCAAAGTGGATTTCACATTCTGTAAAAAAGAAAAGAAAACAATCATGACACATGAGACGTTTTTTCTAATAATCGTTGGATGTTCAATATTAATGAGATCAGGAGAAACGTGTGATGACTGAGTACCAGCATAAATGCGAGGTCCCCAGCTTTCAGCTGCTCATCTATGGTTTTGATTTTGTCCGCGAGCGACGACATCTCTGCCTGCAAATTAATGCTCCGGACCTCCATGGCGCCGAACTTGGCAGCCACCTCCTTCCTCAGTGCATCCACCCGGGCGGCCTCCTGCGCTCTCAGGAACTGGTAAAGCCTCTGAAACTCCTCTTTGATCGTCTTCTCCGTCTGCTCAGCCTGGAGCTGAAGAGAGAGAGAGACACCTTTCCGGATGAAAAGCACAACAAACCATTCGTTCCCGACGGCCTCTGTCCACACTGTGTTCAGAACTTACCCTGATGTGCTTGACAATTTTGTCGTTCTCGAGTTTCTGCGCTTCAAATGTTCCCAGCTTGGTTTTTAAACGCATCAGCTTGACCTGGAGCTCAGTCTACAAATAAACGTGAACACATCCCTTTACACTTTACACCAAATTGCACCGCGTTTGTGCACTTTTTTTTTCATATTACAGTTAAAGCACTGTGGTGCTCACCCTGTGCTCCGCTGCTACTTCATCGATGGGGACGCAGTTGTGTTTCTTGTGTTTCTGTGCATCCCTGCAAATGATGCAGATGGGCTGCTGATCGTCCTGACAGAAGAGCTTGAGCTTCTCGCCGTGCGCGCTGCACAGCTCCTCGCCTCCTGCCCCGTGACCCCTGTCCTGCCTCAGCTTGTCACACAGGTCAGACAGTGAGAAATTGCGTGGAGGGTGGGACATGGGGAAAAGGTTCTTGCAGACGGGACACGACCGCAGTCTGCTTTGTCTCCACCACTCCTGAAGACAGTTCTCACAGAAACTGTGGCCACACAGCAACACAACGGGGTCTGTGAACATGTCGCAGCACACGGGGCAGGTGCACAGGGGATCGGACTGGGATCTGTTGGCAGCCATGCTGTCCTGTCTCTTCCAGATGTTTCTTCTTACTTTCGTTCTCACAGATTCACTCCTTATTTGTTGACTCAGCACACACGTCCAGCAGTTTTCACTATTACTGTCATTAATTAAGCGTCTATAAATAGTCTGTGTATTGTATATACGTACATAGGCATCAAATGAGTCCTTCTTGGCCTCTTTGTAAAGAGCAGAACTGAGGGCTGCTACGTGCTGTTGATTTCCTTTTACTGCTTCCTGCTTTCACTTTGAAGAGGGAGGAGCATTTATTGCTGCCTCTGCCCCGTGAAATAAAGTTTCACAATAAAGTTTCACAATGAGCAAAAAAAAAAAAAAAAAAAAATCCAAACTTAGCTCTCAGACAAACAAAGTCGAATTGGTTGACTGTTCTCAAAAAAAAAAAAAAAAAACAGTTATGGACTTCAGGGTTTAAACAATAATGATTATTAAATAAAACATTAAAGGAAGACGTAAAAGAGCAGTGCGTTCTTCATGACGAATGTAGTTTTGCACCCGGCCCCCGGCTGCAGACGATCCAGTTTAATGTCATCGCAGAAACATATGCTCGGCTCATATCTGCAACAGTTGCCTGTTAGTGTTAATGAGGTGTAATGAGCGTGTTTTGTTTCAGTGCAGATGGTAGGATGCAGCAGTGTGGACACACACAGCGTCGCACCAGCCAAACATCCTTCTGAGATCTATCCAGGAAAATGGAAAAACACATTTCGGCGCAAATTCCTGTGACCCCAGGTCAAAACTAATCTCTGTTATGTGTAATCACAAATAATACTATAGTGGCTGGCACATTTGGAAATGGACACAAATGACAAACTAACGATGCTGAATTAAATGGAATTACTACTTATGTGCAAATCACATTTCAAAATTTCTATAACCCTTCCCACTGTTCACTCGGTCACTGCACAAACCCACACACACACACACACACAAGCAGTGCGTCACATCTAGTGTACTTAAGTTTTAGTAAGTTTTAAATCTGATAATAAGTAGTTTGGTCTGACATGGTCACTGTGTGGAGACAGGATTGAGGTTCGTGATCATGCTGGCAGTCCTTCTATATGTCCCACAGAGGAAACACTGAATAGCGAGCGCTCCGTTACATAACTTCATGATAATGTCTCTCACACAGCATACGTTCTTTTCCCACTGCCTTGCCTTGGCTGGTGTAATTATTAGGCCTGAGGACAGTGGTGCGGGGGCGGATTCTTGCTAGACTGTTCCTATACTTAATATTATGTCTATAACCATAAAACATTCAATCCACATAAAGCCAAGTGTTCTGGATCTGGCCACAGTAGCCTCCCCAGGGTGGTGCAGTAAAACCGCCCTGAGCTGCCATTAGCTGAAGGGAGCTGGAAGAAATACTGGACAGACGCTTAGACCAAAGCTGATGGTAAACTAATTTTGTTAAAAAAAAAAAGAAAGAAAGAAAGAAAGAGAAAAAAAAAACACAGTGTGGGACATACATTCTGTATTGTATCGCGGTCACACACAAGTGAGGAGCCTCTTCGGACTCTCGAAGCAGGAAAAAAATAACACACACACACACACTCTTTCGCTCTTTCCATCTTTTCCCTCCAGCGTTCTCACACGCACTTGATCACCATCGCGCCGAGTTAGACATATGCTCCATCATTTGCCTTGAGGGATAAAAGACGGGGAAGGAATTCAGCGGGACGCTGTTGCACCGCGCTGCTGCGGACTCATGGAGGGAAGTGCTGTATTTATGTGTATTAGCGGCGTTCACCCACGCAGCTTTCCTGTCTGTGAAACACTATACAAGTCTAAATCTGGACTTGATATTCAATGTACACTATTTCCAATGAGGTGAAGAGGACATTAGTCATGTCCTGTCGATGATGTATAGTTCCAATTACGGCTGGAGGGAGCCGCATGTTAATACCAGCGATGGTTTTAAGGGCAGATGTCAAACTTTTCGACGTTAAACGTCTCAATTTGAAACCGAGGCAGGTTCGGGGTTCGAGGCACCTGAGACTAAGCCCAGTATCTGCAGACGCAGTGGGCCCCGCAGCTGCTTTTGTAACGAGACAGTTAATTGCATTTGGTTTGAAATGTCTTTCACTGTGTCGACTTTGTCTCGTGACATTGTCTTTGTGACTGGACACAGATAAAGGGTGAGTGCAAAAAGGATGTGGACTGCAGGGTGGAAGCTTCTTGGCAGGACATAACAGGAATTTATGATGTGTTAAACGTTTCCTTTGTTCCTCCCTGTGGCAGCTCGCTGCAGCAATTAAGAAAGACAGGAGCCTGCAGTGAACTCATCACCCCCCCAACCCTCTACACCCCCTCCCACACACACACAACATGTTTATCATTTTTTGATTGGACCTATTTGATTGGTTTATATTTATCGATGTAACCAGAGTATAGTCCTTAGGTTTGTATCTTTGTCTTGCTGACAGACATAATGGAGAAGTTTGCATTGGCCTGGTGCAACACCATCCTAATCGCCAGGAGATATTTAATATTGCCTTTTGTTCCTCTATCAAAGTTTTGGTAAAACCCGAAACCCAACTGTGGCATTTTGCCAATCTAAAATGCCAGCAGTTTTTTTCCCCCTGCGTACTCGGCCCCTGAAATAAACCCCATGCACCATTCCATTTAGCGAACCAATTTGGGAAGGAGGGTGGGGGCAGGAAGGGGAGAGGTATAGGTTAGCTGTAGTAATAATCATAAATCACCCTCTGAAATGCTGCCATGTCACATGCCAGACCGCGCCACTAATGACCAGGCCCATCTTTCACCGGGTATTTTTATCTGTGTGCCCTGACACTCGACTTCTGGAAGCGTCCTCTCGTTTTACTTCGTCAGCACCTCAGCACGGCCTGAGCACAAGTTCCTCACATATCTATAAATACCAACCAGCTAAATAGCATTTCCCCTCACCCACCGCCCCTGCTTGGCAAGAACCAGGAGCTCTGTGACTTGGCAAAGGAACCTGCAGTCCTACACCACTAAACATCTTGGGGCTTAGACCCCCACCCACCCAACCGTCACCCTCCGGAGAACAGCTGGCCAAAAAAATAGATCCATCTGCCACTGTCTCCACATTCCCCATTGGCTTCACTGTAATGTAATAAGCAGAAATGTTATTTTCACAAGATTTATTAAGAAGAAAACACCAAACCTTGGTTTCTTTAAAACACCTGTAAGATGAAGTTATTAAATAGAGTTGTAGTGAAAAGCATCGAACATACACCAAGCATGAACACAGCCGTGTTAATGCACGCACGCTGACGCGCACATCCGCACAGCCAAAACACTGTACATGCCTCTTTTGTGCAGAATGTTCTGCCAAGTGTTTAAGCTCGCTGACATGTGGCACCAGAGGCCGCAGGTCAGCGACAGCTTCCTGCTATTTCGGGCTCTGTCACAGCGTGAGGTTTTAATTTATTCCGCCAGAATGTGTCGCTCGGCGAGCAGCAGGGCTCGGGCCTGAGTCGGAGAAGGAGAAGGAGGCAGCCGTGGCAGGTTAATGACGGGGTCGGACCGCGATTAACGTCATATCTGTCCAGTCCCTCGTGACCCCATGTCAGAAAAATGACGCAAGAGAATATGTTGTGTGTCGATGGGCAGATCGTTTTCTAAAAGTTTAGTGTCTGCAATTACAACTTGTTTTTTAGTGAGGCACCAGCGACACCCACTAGGTGGATGGGACACCTGTGTGCAGCAGGGTGGACTCCATGTTGGGAATCAACGCAATGTTTCTGCCAACCGACCAACATCTGCATTGACTGTTCACACATGCACAGTGTCCATGTAAAACCAAGTCCCAAAGGTTTCAGTTAAAAGGACTGCAGAACATATGGGGAACTTTGCATTTCACATAAAGAGATAATGGAGAAAGATTGTACCAGTTGCATTTTCATGACATGGTCCCACATATTTCTGTTTGTGTGGACATTGCAATAGTCTTAGTACACGACAATAAACATATAAGGCCGTTTGAAGATGATATAGGGAATTACTGCAGTGGTTCCAGCACATAGGGGCCGATATTCTGTCTCTTTTAGCGCCGGGCCTCTGTTTGCTGTATCAGTGTCTGCCCACGGCCCATGCCAAAGGTTTGAATTTGACCCCGTCATTGCAGTGCCAAAACACACGTACATCACTCATCATGCAATGTCATGCCTGCTGCGCGTGGCATCATATGACTGTGCAGTGCTTATCCTAAACAGGTCCGTGTAATAAACCACTAAAAAGCTCAGCGGGAAACGGGTGTCACCTCGGCTTGGTGAATTGTCTTTGATGAGCTTTTTGCGGAATTTTCCTGCAAAACTTATTTTTCAAGATGTTTGCTGCAATTAAACTGATGCTACAAAAACTATTTTTATTAATTTTCAGGTTCTAAAAAATATATTTATTTTTGCACTCAAAATATCGGTACAGGTAATAGACTATTTTTGAGTGGTATGTTGCATTGTAAATAAATACTTCTTTGTTTTTATATGTGGTTGATCATGTCAGATGGACTGTAATGTCTCTACAAACCCAGAGGCTGGATAGATTTATTTGAATGGTGTTGAAAGCCAGACAGCGATCGCGCCCCTGTCGCTACACTCCCTCCTGAAACACTGCACTCAAACATGTGTTCCCTTCCCGGTTCCAACTGACAGTCAATACTTTTCTTTTGAAAGCGCGACCACAGTCAATCTTGACCCTTAACCACGCATTTATTATTGTGACCATGATGACGAAGCTTCGCTAACCTTAACAACGTAGTCGTTTTGAACTAAACCACAGTGTTTCCTTAACCTTACCAAAAGAATGGTTTGAACCAAAGTATGATCTCCCCCACTAAACATACTCGAGTCATTTCATTGCATTGTCACTTCATAAAAAGTGATTTATTTTTCAACACAATCTGCAGTGGTCTGGACATGCACACACAAATCTGTCTGATGCATGTGGGCATTAGATCAGAAACCTCCTCTGTGCATTAATATACATCCCATGGATCCCATAGTCTTTTCGTTTTCATTTCGTCATTTCCTTGCTTAGATGACAAGATGGTTGTGAGGGATAATCTCAATGCTGAATGCAGCCATTAATGTGTGGGTCTGCAGCCGCGACTGGCTCCAGCTACCAATGGGACACATGGAAAAAAAAATGAAGGGATAGAAAAGTGAAAGGATGAATGATGTCAGCGTCTTTTTCTCTCTGCTTTTATTTATTTCTTTGCTCCTATGTAAGTGACTTTGTCTTTTTGTCATACCCTGCCAGCCAATGCCACAAAGAACATCTTTTTTATTTTTTCACTGTTTGTGTAACATAGAGGATGCCAGGGAAACTTTAGCTCTCTTCTTTCTCCATGATATTACCAAAAAGGCCCTTTCAATCACATAAACAAATAAATTGCATTTGTGTGCATGAGGGAAACAGCGAGAGTGAAGAAAATGTATATTTATGTGTGTGTGTGTGTGAGCCGGAAAGCAACAGTCGTGGTGGGGATCAGAGTCAGAGGCTGCTGACATCATCATCCCAAATAAATGACAGCATGGTAAAAGAGCGCTGGTCCCAGGCCAGCAGGATCCGACAGCCAGAGAATCCATAATCCATAACAAACATTCAATTTTCCAAATAAACTGCCCTCTGTGGCCAAACCTGTCATCTTTTTGGGATCACTGATGTCTGAGTATACTCCCACAAGATGTATTTATATCTGTTTTGGACATCCATTATGTTTGCTGGGTTTCACTGTATTATACAGACTAACTAGCACCATGCTCTCCGTGTGTCTTTCTGTGTCTGTGTGACTTTGTGTTGTTGTTATGATGTTCACTCCACAGTAGTGCAGTATCCTAGATATTTGATTTAATATGATGCAACCTAAACCTACAACACAACCAGCTTCTTCTTCTTTTTCTTTTTTTTTATTTGCAGATTTGTTCTAGACCTGTTTGAAATTCAAGTTTTATTTCCCCCTTTATTGAGCAGAACACAGAATTGTCAAATTAAATTTAGATAAACTTGAAAAGAATATTTTATATCATAGAACTTTTGTTTGGTCAGATCTCTAATTTAATGATAGATAGATAGATAGATAGATCGATAGATAGATAGATAGATAGATAGATAGATTGATTGATTGATTGATTTGGTAAACTCACCCCTCCCCCTCCCATCCTTTGGACACTTGCCCACTAGCGTCCGCGTGGAGCATGGCAGCTGGACGCATGCGCAGCTGCACGCGCTCAGTAATGAAGTTGAGCCGTGAGCTTGTGAACAGCCTGGTGCGCAAACTTGGACGCGGACTGAAAACTATGTTGTTTTCCACACACGCGGACGGTGCGTTCACGGAGACCGAGTCCCGGGACGTTACTGTGCGTCTGTGAACGCGTGTCGTCGGGTCCGAGCGAGTGGTCGTGTTTGCGCTGTGTTGTTTTGTTGTGTTTTGTTGCCGTCATGGCCAGCAGCGGCTGAAGCGCCGTGGTGCGTTCACTGACAGCCTGCCGACAGCAGGGAGAGCTGTGCGTCGACCACACACTGCATTCGATGATGAGAGGCTCCATGAAGTGAGTGAGTGAGGGGGAACCTGGGAGCTGGTGTCAGACTGGGGACGAGAGTAGTTTCAACACAGGTACGGTCACTTTTTATTTCTCTGCTCACACAACTCTCTCTCTCTCTCTCTTTCTCTCTCTCTCTCTCTGTGTTGTTCTCTGTGTAATGAGGCTGACTGCTCCGTAGCTTTCACAGCAAATCACTTTGATTCCATCATTTAACTTTGATTTTTTTATAATTGTCTAATCGTACATCCTGGTTTAGTCCTCCCGCAACGAAACAGCTCAATGTTTGTCAGTAGTATCATTTAATTTGTCTGTTACATTCATTCAGGGGAATTGTTGTTGTGTGTAATGTTGTTGTTGTTGTTAAATCATTATAAGTCTAAGGGGAAACTTCATCCACTTCCGGTTAATTTGATTGACAGGTAAACACCAAACACTTTTTTTTTGCTATTAACTGATGTGAATCCGTTTTAATTAAAGAAACAGAGTCTTGATTAAAAAAATAAATTGTTTTTAATCTGATGAGTAGTTGCCAGATGAGGATTTTTGGGGAGAGTGTCACCTCCGCATCTTTTTTTAAATCCAGATTTCCGGAGTGGACTGATGGGGGACACTCGGTGTCTCCATATCCTCGCGGCGTGTCCACGCGTCTTCTCCCCACATCTCTCCTCTCGTCCCACGTGGAGTTTGTGTTTATATTTGATATGTGGGGGAATAGGAAGCTGTCGGGGCTTGAGTTGCCTCTGGCCATTGGCCTGCCCCTAACAACATGACAGGTTACGCGTCGATTCCAAATCTGATAGGCCCCACTGCTCCGTAATCCACACAGATTCGATTTCACACCGAGGACTCGAACTTAATCAACGCGCAATAACACGGAAAACGTGAGTGGACGGGATGCGGTGTGTCCACATTTGGGGATAATGATAAAGGCCTGAACACACAAAGAGACTCAAACTAAATTAACACCCGGCCTTTAAAAAAAAAAAAGAATCAAATAAGTGACGTCCTTTAATTCATTTAATTTTTTTTTGTGTGATGATGTGGTAATAAATATTGTCAGGCACTGTTTTTTTTCTGTCCTATAGAAATAAAAGCTGATAAAGCGTTTTAAAAAAGAACAATATTGGTTAGTGATGGATGCATTTTTTTTCACTCATTCATTAAATGATATCTATTCTTATCATTTTCAGATTTTATATTTGTGTAATTTTTTTTGTTATTTGCTTGTCTAATGTTATCTCACTTGCGAGATCATCAACTGAAACACCGTGCTAATGATATATATATTTTAAAGAGACCAAATAAACAAACAAACAGCAGATCTAGGCCCTGAATAGCAAAAAGACCGTGTAAAACTTCGACATTTATTAATATAATGAGAAATGATAAAATCCCCAAGTCCTTGTATATTATCCCCATATTGACTTTGCCTGATATCCTGGCTTTTCATATATTTGCAATTGATCGACTTTATCCCCAATGATAAGTGTCCTCAGTGTTGATGCTGTGAAAACAGCGCGAGGGATAAAGCGTGTCTCCTAAAAAAATAAATACGCCTGAGAAAACATCATCTGTTCAAATAATAATAATAATAATAATCAAATAAAATAAAATAAACTCGTTGTGTGCAAAGATAAGACTGGAGTGTATTTAACATGCAGTGACTTTTCAGCACCGCGCGCGCAGCAGTCTGCTGTTTGCGCAGCCTCCTCTCCCTCGGCTTTTATAGCGTGAAATTACCGCAGTATGGAGCCCCCCCTCTGACCCCCCCCTCCCCTCTCCTCCGCGGCCCACATGTGTTTCTGAAGTCGCTGTCAATAGCCATACGGAGAAATATAATTCTCTCTGCAGGGACGCAGAAGGAAATGGCAGGCATTATTGATTCCCTGAATGCGCAGTGTCCGGTGACTGCTGGCTGGTCGTGGGGCCATGCGGGACAGACATGTGCGGTTGGACACGTCGCATTAGACGGACGAACCGAGTTGGCTGTCAGCAAGTCACAAGATGTAGTTCTTTTTTTTTTTAAGCATCAGAGAGACCATTTCCTGATTTGCTACAGTGTTCTATTTATATTTAATATAAAGGTGAAACAT
This sequence comes from Trinectes maculatus, assembly GCA_016785345.1. NCBI lineage: Eukaryota > Metazoa > Chordata > Actinopteri > Pleuronectiformes > Achiridae > Trinectes > Trinectes maculatus. The sequence continues at coordinate 166,381 of JAFBJQ010000733.1, read as the reverse complement.
ATATAATGTATATAAAAAAACATTATAAGTCAGATGCTTCAGTGCTTATAAAATGATTTGTGTTGTTTGTGTTCATGGTTCCCTGCATCCCTGATACAGAAGAATAAGGAGAGAGTGAAAGGCGACCAGATAGAAGGCCGAGTCTGCCCTCCACAAAGGGGAGAGAGGGGGAGAGAGAGAGAGGCCATGAGGGGTGGTGGGGGGGGGGTGTGTGTCAGGGAAGCTTGGGCACAAATCAATTCACCTGAGAGACGCATTATTGTCTTCGGTTTCAGGCCAGGAGGAGCTGAATGCTATGAAAAATTAAAAGGATGCCAGTGAGTTTAAAGGATCGAGCCAGAAAACAGTGTACACACACGCGCATGCACACACACACACGCACACACACACAGAACTAATTGAAAACAAGCCCAAACTAATGTTAATAGTTGTTTCCGATTAAGTTTATGTAAAGACGGTTCCTTCACTTATCATGTGCCTGAAGCGTGAATGTAACTAAATGATTATCATACACATACACAACAGTGATGTTTATGTGTGTGTGTATAAGTGATATATATATACTTGCTACCAGTCTTCTCTCAGATGACTGTAAGACATAAGGGCTGGATTACACTGCAGAGCACAGCGCACACCGTTTGCAGCTTCTTCCTACTCCTTGAAAGTGCAGGTGCAAAAAAAAAAAAAAACCCCAAAACATTTATTTACTCAAGATGAGGAGAAATAGCTCGGGTGTATGAAGGTGTGGTTTTTGTGGGGAAAGCTGGAAATGGTTCAGTGCTGCTCTTACCAAACTTGGTGGGAACCGCAGATCTAATGACAGGGAAGGACTTTTGTGTTTGCATGTGAGTGCGTGTCTTTGCAGCCCGCTCTTTTGTTCTGCTGTCAAACGTTTGCGACTGCCTTTGCACGATATTGCAGCCGAGGAGCCATTTTGTGCCGTTCTGTTGGGACGGTGCCATTGTTGTCCATTGTTTTCGGTCTTTTGTTGCAACTTTACACTGTAATTTCTCTCTTCATTTTTCTGATCGCATCATCGTATCCCGCTTGAGCATAAGCTGATCACCCCGGGTCTCTCCATCGCTCCAGGCTCCTGCACCAACCTGTCTCTTGTCTCGTATTAATAGGGTCACTCACTTTCTTGGTAAACTCACCAGCCACTGTGTCTGTGGTCCTGAGCCAGCCAAGCTGCCGTATCATTTACACTTCTCCATTTTCATTGTTGATATTTACTTCTGCAATTATCTCTTCACTTCACCCTCGGCTGAAGATGATATGCTGAAGTTAGCGCCGCTGCTTCCCTCCTTCAGTCTCCTGTTGCTCACACATAAACACAGTGACTGGAGGCCTAACCGACAGATGCACAGAGACATGAAAAAATAACACAGCGAGATGGATGGTTCCATCCAGAATGTGAGGCTTAGTGAATACGCTTGAGATAAAACCCTTAAGGTTGTGTGTAAAATGGCCTTTTCATCAATATCCGTGCAAAACCATCTGCTGTTTTGCAGGGATCAACCATCAGACCTGTGCACCTGTAAAAAAAAAAAAAAAAAAAAAATTTTAATCCACTGACCCACTTTTTATTTTCTCTTTTTGACCCACTAGTGTGCAGTGGATCACAACCAAAGAAGCCATGGAGGCCTCGCAGGACCTCAACGAACAGATGGTGAGTTCAGTGCTACTGTATGCATGTGCGAGTGCGTGTGTGTGTGTGTTGGGGGGGTGAGTATTACCTTGTATCAGCCACACCAGCCGGAGGTATAGATGCAATGCGTGTGTGCGTGTGTGTGCATTAATACACAGCAGATGTGGTTCAGTGAGGGTACAGTAACCATATGGCAGCAGCCAGTGAATGAGACGTAGTCAATTACGGAATTGTGTGTGTGTGTGTGTGTGTGTGTGTGTGTGTGTGTGTGTGTGTGTGTGTGTGTGCACATACATGTGCCTCTAATTCCGTTCAATAGTGAACATGAACTGATTATCTACATAAAAAACACTGTGTCACTCCGAATTCTTGTCGACCTTAATCCCACTCAGACACACAAACACACACACACACAGGCACGCACAATCGCGCACACAAAAACAAACATGGCCGGAGGGTTTGTTGGAGTCTCAGCTCAGCAGGCCGACTCCGCGTCACTTCAGCACAGTGTCCCAATCAACAACACATACAACAACACAACGTAAAGAACTGAGGCTGTAAGACAGAAAGGAAGATGAGGCGTGGAGCATCCATCTTGTCCTGCTGCCACCTAAAGATCAAATATTGATGTCCATATTCCACAATTACTTTACCTGCTTTAAATAGGGCAGTGATATCATTTATAATGTGAATTTGAGCTGCGTCTCAAAGACATTGATTAATAGTCCCGCTTGGTAATGAGACCTCAGAGCAAGGGCAGACTTTAATCATACCGCACAGACTTATAAGCTTATAGAGCTGAGGTTTGTGACGTTGGTCCCCGCTCATAATATAAACTTGAAGCTGCTGGGTTGTTGGTTTAAACCCTATAAATACAGTGAGCTAAAATGAATGTTTACAATTGTACTCATCAAGTCACTCAAAAAATGTGCAGTCGCAATATGTTTAGATGTATTTTGAATATATAGATGTGTGTGTGTGTGTGTGTGTGTGTGTGCATGTGTGTCTTATAGCTAAGAAGTTGAAACCAATTAACATTTGTTTTTTTGTGTTAAAAAAATGGACTGTGTCTGTGCAGCCGTAGACTACACTTAACAAATTCATTGAATTGAGCTTCAGGTGTAAACGAAGGCTGTAATTTGCAAATCGACCTCAGCGGTTCTAATTAATTTCCTTTTGAATGTTTCCCTTATATTTAAACTGAAAGTGGTTCATTCTTTCTCCGCACTGCTTCATTGAAATAGGCGTGTCTCGGGTGACTAAGAAAACAGCGCGGACCTCACACACAAAGTTTCGGGGAGTTGTCTGTTGATACCTAATACCCCCACCCCTCCCCGCCACCCTTTATAGTCAGCCCTGTCCCTTATTTCCTCCACCCCGCCCTTTTCCCATCCCATCCATCGCACATCATCTGGGTTATGGTCAGGCGTCCTCTCTTGCCGCCTGCACGCCGTAGGGCCAGCTCGCCGTCTGGGGTCCTTGGGGAGCACTGGAAGGAGCCCGAGGCCGAGCACCAGCAGTGGTTCACCCTGTAATGCTACTTTTAGCCTGTTTAAGTGTCTCTCTCCACCTGTTGTCACATACTTGTTTAGCTGTGGAGTAAAAGTGCTAACTGTTACGTTGACGTTGTTGTTGTTGTTTTGGGTGATGCTCTGTGTGATGGAGATGAGGCGATGCTGGTTCGTTTGAATACTTTTGTTGTTGTTTGTCGTTTATGAAAATCATCATCATAAATTTATAGAAATAATTTGTTATTATTATTATTATTTTTGTTATTGTCAAACAATTTAAGCATCTGTCTGACAGAGACAGAGCAACACACAGCTCTGGAGTGTAGACGCATGAATACACACGGTGCTTCAGCCACTCTTGATCTGACAGGTTGACGTCTCCAGTCTGTTGGCAAGTGAAGGAAACGGCGAGAGATTGGAAGGGGGGGGGGCTGTGTTTGTTGACCCCTGGGAGCCTCGCAGGATTTAGACATATGACCAGTGGAAGAGGAAAAGTGAGAGAGATGAAAATGGGAGTTGGGGGGGGGTGAAGAAAGAGGGAGAAAAAGACCCTTTTTAGCTGTAGCCTTTTTCCTCTGGTGCGCTGGGAGAGGCCCTGAGTATGGCAGCTGTCCCAGTCTGTGTGTGTATGTGTGTGTGTGTGAGATCGGGGGGGTAGGGTGGTGGGGGGTGGAGAGAGGAGGAAGGGGGTCAGGTTGCACCCCTCTTTCACCCCTACAACCCCATACAGACACATTCACACAAAGTTACATGCAGCAGCAGTAGCTAAATACGAGCACGGCCCAGCCCTGATTGCCAGGACTGCATTGGCGTCATAGACAGTCTGCCCGGCGACAAGGCATGTGGACAGATCACAGGGGTGCAGAGTGTAACAGCTACCCACTGGCATCCCTCTCGTAGGCCGGCATCCGAGTCGTGGCACCGAGGTGCACTTCAGTTTCAGCCCAGCATACAGTGATTCCCCTAAGATGAATGTTCAGATGACAGCTGAGTGTCGCTGAGAGAAACCGCCGTTCAGGTTCCTGGTCTCCTCCGGGGTCACAGAGTATTCAGGATGCTTTGTGGAAAAAAAGGTGTTATTTGTCATTTATATAATATATATAATATGATGGTTGATAACTATGGCAGAGGAGAAGCTGATGTGAAAAATTAATTTGTTTAATCAATACAAAATCATTTTTTATTCCTGGCACAATCTCTGCAAACATCTCGTCACATAAATCTCCCACTGCTTAATAATTATAATAATAATAATAATAGTAATTCATTTGTTGTCATGAGTAACACTGGCAGTCAGTGAATCAGTGGAATCACAAATAAAAACAATGCTAATGTCTTCTTCCCTCATGTTTTAAAAAGTAAACAAAGGCGAAAACCATCGTGAAATGATTCCACTCCAACAAAAAAAACATTGTTTTGACATTACTGTCATTTAATGCAGAAAATACGAGCTATTCAGCTTTAGCCTCGGTTCAGATGATTCATAACTGGTACATGAGGAGCTGAGTGAGAGTCGGGCCGGGGAGAGGTGTGAGGTCAGCAGGTCACAGACGGCCTGTGAGACGATCACAGTCAAACCCCCGAAACCGACTGGAGAATCCATCTAGAAACCCAGAGCGAGCGGCGTGGGTTTTGTAGAGCAGCGCACCAGACAGGAAACCACATGATATGTGCGTTTGAGTGTCTGCTGTGTGTGTGTGTGTGTGTAGGTGTTTCTTTCTCTGTTATGCACATATAGTTTCCGTGGTTGTGGGACGGCTGAGGTCATCTGAGTGGAGAGCGTCTCGTATCGCGAGCGCGCTCGTTTGAAAGAAGCCAGTCAGAGCAGAGACGCCTCGCTCTATTGATTACATCACGGCCAGATGTAACGTTTCTCTCCACAATGTCACAAAATGTAACCGCTTCATCAGATGAACAGAAAGTCTGCGGTGGTCAAACCTTTCTTTTTTCTTTTTTTTTTTTTTTCCTGTTCCCAGCAACTTCCATAAATAGAGCCCTCCACAGCACAGCCCACCTTTTGTTTGCACTGCTCTGCTCATCTGCCATTGGTTACAGCAGAGCAGCATATTTCCCCGTTTTGCTGGGAAGGAAATGAAATCGCAACAATTGTGCTTTGGTTACGGAGGAACCTGCCTGCCCGGCCTGCTGCGAGGACTTCCTCTGATGCTGCGCGGGGAGATTGGGTTTCTCTCTCGGCAGCTTGGGATCAGAGAGGTAGCAGAGGGGTCGCTGAGGCCAGAGGGGCTGTGACCTGGGTCTCTGTACTGGCTGACTTCATCCCCCCAGAGTTTCAACTAATGACTATTTTCATTATCTTCTAAGTAGTAGTCTTTTTTTTTCCGACTACATATACTGTATGTCAGCATATGATTTATGTGTTTCCTACTAAAACCAAAGTTTCCTCTGCATTAAAAAAAAAAAAGCCAAAAATGCCCCAGGTGACAAATTTTGGATTTTTATGTTTTGTCTGAGCATCAAACTCATAGAAAGGAAATTACCAATGATTAAATGGAGAAAAACGTAAATATTCTAGGTTGATGATCTGGGACTAGTGAATGTTTGGCATTAATGCTTGATAACTGAACAATGAACAAACAGTAACTAGTTTATTGATTACTTATTTATTAATTGACAAATAATTACAAATCGTTTCATCTGACTTAAATTAAAGTTAATTTAAGTTAAATTTGGCAGGGATCTGCTTCATAGATGCTCTGACCCAACTCATCTTTACTGATTCAGTATACCTCAGGGATACGTTTGGTTATATGCCATGAATCAGATCTGATCATCACCAATCTGAACAACATTAAAACTACAATACGTCAACAAACTGTGTGTGAAACGGGAGGGAGGCACCCGTCCATGTTACCATGTATCAACCCAGCACATACATGACAGAGAGAGAGACACTTTTTACTCCGTGTCCCCGTTTGTGTCTGTGTGTCTCTCCTTCCCTGCTGAGCCGGACGCCTCTCCGTCTCTCCCTGTGCGTCTCTAGCCGGAGTGATGATTCAGGGCCTATTGTGAAGTCGGCAATCCGATACACAGCACGACCAGGAGCGGGGGGGGTGGGGGCTGCGGGAAGGAGGGAGGGAGGGAGACACAGGGAGAGAAGAGGGGGTGAGAAAGAGAAGGGATTATGAGTTTTCTCATAGCCAGGTGAGGTCCATGCTGTCTGCAGCCTGGGGCGTTCTGGCACCCTTACCTGTCCTCTGCTTTACCTGTCGCTCTCTTTCTCTACTTTAGCCTATGCTCTCTCGCCCTTTGTCTTCCTTTTATCTTCATCTTTCTCACACCCCAGAGATGTTCTCTGTGTTCTCTCTGTCCCTTCAGTGACTCTGTCTCCTTGTTTACGTCGTCGTCTCCTCGCTCTGCCTGTCCTCTCCGCAGACATATGGTATTGTGTGTGTGTGTGTGTGTGTGTGTGTGTGTGTGCGCGTGTGCGCGTGTGTGTGTGTGATTTTATTAAGGAAGGTGATATGAAGTGTTTCGAGCCCCGGTATGACGGAACAGCTTGTGATTTTTGAGACTCTTGTTCAGTCTCCTCTGAGCGAAGGGCAGCACTAACTTCTAATAACGGACTGCATATTGGATCTTAGAGCAGATGGCGTGTGTGTGTGTGTGTGTGTGTGTCTGTGTGTGTGAGACAGCATACCTATCTGTCTGCTTAATGTCTCCCCATGTGTTTTGTACGACGCATATCTACCTTATGTTGCCTATGGTCACATGCGCTCACACACTGTGATGTCATGAGCAGCATTATTTAACAGGCAGCTGGGAGGCCATTCATCATTTAATTAAAAGCGTCTGAAAGGGATCTCAGGCCTAATGAGATTAGCTTTAATTATTGATGCTGCTGCCGCTGCCATAGACACGCACTCACAGACGCACACACACACACACATAATGACCCCCACGGACACTCGCAGGTTTTCCTACGTACCACTTGCAAGTGCAATTTCTTGCTTGTTCTTAAGTACCTTGCTCTCTCAGACGCACAAAAACGCAACACACCTCATTGATTTGCCCTCTCGATGGGCCGTAGAGGTGCTCAGGGGGTGGGCTGGTGGATTCAGCGGGGGGGGGGAGGCTGCGGTGTGGGGACCGAACAGGGGGTGCGGTAGCTGCGGTCGGGCTGGGGCTGATGGACGGTGGGGCAGGGGTGGGGTGCAGCAGGACGGTATTGTGTTTCCTCAGGTCTCACACAGCGGCAGAGAGGAGCTCTTACTGTTCGAGTAAGAGGACATGGTGTCCATATAAAATACCAGTGGATGGATTTCAAAACCTATTTGTCTTACTGTAAGAGTTATTTAACCTTTTTTATCCCCTTTTACGTACTTCACCTTCGTAATGCATCTCTGATGCTGGTGTTGAAACACATGATACACGTGGATCTCAGCCAGGATGCATTGCAGCGAGGTAGCAAGACATAGTGGATCACATGCAGGCAGACAGCTCAGTCTGTTTTGACTCATTCATCTTTTTTTTTTTTTCCCCCTTTCTCGGTTGTGTTGTTGGAGCTGATGACAATGACACGGGCCAGAGAAGATATTTAGCCATCTGTTCAAACTGGACTGAGTCTCACTGAAAAGTGTTACACAGCTGTGAGCTTACAACACAAACACCCATTCATAGATACGGCCTCAGCCCCTGTTTTCATTCTTTTGTGGCTGCAACATTTCGTCATTTTATTAGACAGATGTGTTATGTATCATTTTATATTTATTATGATTCGGCCTGGTTCACTTTATTTCCATCCCCCGGCTTCACTGCAAGTGGAGGCGAAGTTCTGCAGATCTGACCCACGCAGCAGGAGTTCGTAATGCATCACCCACCTGTTCTGCTTCCTGTTCAAAATCGATTCGACTAATTTGTTCCAAATATGTAGATTCTTCCTCTAAGGGTCTAAATCAATGCTGGACTGTACCACTGTTAACAAACAGGTATAAGTTAATAGCATAAAGGTGTATCTGTAATATTATATCCCATATACTGTGACCACTTCTGCCCCGGAGACTAACCCATGTCTGCCCTGACTGCTGTGACTCACACACATCATGCAGCATGGAGCCTGGAGTCATCTATTGACCCATGCATTGAGTCATTCCGATCAATTATTTAAGGCTACTGAGGTAATTGATTAATCACTTTGTCCATTTAGAAATGTTGATGATTAGTCAGCTAATTGTTTTCAGCACTACACGCGGATGATGTATATTCTATCTTTAGATGTTGTGTGACGAGCTGTGTGTTTTTGAGATTGTTTCTATGCCACTGGGTGTAGTGATGACTTTTGTGTGCCTGTGTGTGTGCACGTGGGTGTGTGTGTGTGCGCTTGGGGATATATATATATGTGTGTGTGTGTGCGCGCCTGGTCAGCCGTGGACTGGCTTAGGTTTCCCCCAGTTGTTTTTTTAATCACTCTCATCAGATTAGCTGAGCAGGGGCAGTCGAGGCCAAACGCTTCACAATTAACAGTGCAGAACCGTCCCGCACATGCACGTACATACACACACATCCATCAGTGGCTTTTCATTTGTGTCCTCTTGAGTAAAGCTGCATTAAATCATGTCTGTGATCGCCTCGCTCTTCGAGACAATGAGGAGCCAATTTAAATGGCAGCTATGAGGACCACCAAGATGGTGAGTAGGATGGAGGGACTCTTAGTTACTGTTCTCCTCAACCGCTTCTCCTCCCCCAAATGTGTATTCACAGCAAGTCTATTATATTTTTTTAAAAAAACCCAGAAATGTATAACTGAAATCATCAAAGTCCATCAATTCAGTATGCACTAAATCCATGATATAAATTTAAACTTTACTGCAGAAATATACTGCAGAAATATGTAAAATGAAGTATGTACGTCTTGAATGACGTTAGCGTAATGACTAAAGACTTAAACTGATTCATTTTCAGTAACTTGCCCAGCTCGGAATACACTACTAATCTGTTCAGTTGCCTCAATGTAAAATGTATTTGTATCTTTGTGTTACGTTGTGTTACAAGCATGAAAATTTCAGTTTTATTTTGCATCATCGGAAGATTGCGAACCGGAAACGTTGTACCAGACCTTTTTTTTTTTTTCTTAAAGCTGTATGACCTCACACTCCCAGTGAACCCTTTTTAAATCAGTTTTGTTGTCTTTGTCCTGAATGGTGTAACGTCTCCGTGCTCCATAGCTTGGAGCTCTGCATGTTGTTCTCTCATTTCTCCGATTGTTCATATTGTCTTGGGGCCTCGATATAGAGGCCAGTATCTCGTTTTAGTAGTAGCTCTGTTTTGGTCCCCCCCCCCCTCCCTGAGCGAAGGTTGGAGTCATGTGATACTTGTGGTGCAGAGACTTGTTTGTGAGTACACAGACTTTAATTCCTGTGTCCTTCAAGTTGTGAATAGCACCAGTCTAGCTGTTGGCAATTTCATGTCAGCACGGCCAGGTAGAGAGAGGCACACCTCGTCAGAGAGAGAGAGAGAGATGTTTTGGAGAGTACCTATTCACCCAAACACCTCCTCCACCTCCTCCACCTCTTCCCTGCTCCACAGACTCACCCTGTTCTTCTCTTTCACTCCCTCACTTCTTTTTTTTCTTTTATAGCTTCCTACTACACCTGAAAAAAGGGGCATTTTTGGAGGCATAAAGAGAGGGATAGTTTTACACCTCCCCAGGCTGGGGGAACTGGGGGGGGTGGGGGGTGGACGGGGAGTGGTGGAGGGTGGGAGGAGGCTCAGCACAATGTATTTTACATGAAAGGAAGGGGATTGAGTTACCACACCGATAACCACTCATACAAATGGAGAGAGCAGGGAGCTTTGAACAGGGGACAGGTAATCGTGTATGTGTGTGTGTGTGTGTGTGTGTGTGCGCGTGTGTGTGTGTGTGTGTGAGAGAGAGAGAGAGAATGTGGAGGATAGAGATGGAGGTTGTTTGTGTGGTGAGTAACATCCTTCATGAGTGTGTTTTGTGGTCGACACACACCAGCCCATGTCAGAGGCTGGGATGGCTGGATGATCACGTTGCACAGGTGTGTGTGTGTGTATGTGTGTGAGTGTGTGTGTGTGTGTGTGTTCTACTCCTGTTCCTGACTTTTTCACGTTTTGCCTTTTCATCAAACATTTTACGACACACAAACGATACGCTATCAGTCCTCTCATCCAACTCTTGGCAAGAAATTTGTGAGCCCGAAATAAAAATGTCATTAGCTCCTCAATTTTAAAACACACAAGAATAAATAATTGAATATGTATCCAATAAATACGATAAACATAAATATTATTCTCAATTCAAAATAAAATGAGGAGAATCACCACCAATGACAAGACAAACGAGCGACTGTCTCCGTGTCCTCAGAGGGGAAGATAAACTGCTGTTGTTCCTCTTCAAGAACAAAGTTGTTCTCGAGGGCCTCTTAAAAGGGAGCACGGCACCTCTGTCAGACACTTTTAACACTCTCCTAACATCAACACAAACCAAAGCCGAGGGCTGTCATTTAGATCTCTAATATACTACCTGCTTCCTTCGCACAGTTCACTGCTCCGCTGTGCTATGCCACACCGCTCTTATGTTTTTCCACCCTTTTTTTTTGTGGTATTTCATCAGGCGTGTTTTGGGACGCCTCCCCTGTTCCTCTTCTCCGCTTGCTGTGAAAATATTTCATCGGGGATGTTTTTGGACGACCCCCTCCCGATGGGGTCCTGCCTGGCTAATAATAAAGTGCTTGAGTTGTCAAGCGCTTCGGCAACACCCTAATCTGCTCTGACAGCTAGTCCTCCGCATGCACCCAAATGTCCAGCATGCGCACACTAAAGCATGTCGCCATGCACGTATAGCAACACATATGTCTGCGCGCAGGTCCGCACACAGTCTATCAATCAAGGTGCTTATTGGGAGTTTGCAGGATAAATGCTGTGGGACAGGGCCGCATGCCGTCGCCATGGCGACAGAGCTAAAGGTGGCTGGTTTGCAGTTGGAGACAGTGGCCCTGTTCCAAATTGGTCTCTCGGCCCGTATTCATTCGTCACCCTTCTCAGCTGTTTTTCGAGTTCCCTTGTGCATGTACAGTAACATACAAACTGCTCTGTGCGATATTAAAGAGGTAGTTCGCTCAAATTAGAATTCTTAATTATGGTGAATATCCATCTGTGTGAATATTTTGGGTTTTAGAAAAAACTTCCACACGTTTTCATTTGTATTATGCGTGAGGGGAAAAAAAATTGCTGTTTTGATTAGCATTTCTGCTGGATCCTATGTTAAGTCAATGTTTGCTGACTACGACTGTAAAATTAATTTAGATGTGCCTTTTTAAAATGAGAATATGTTTCGCAACATAATTGCATAACTATATTATGCAATGCTGACATGCAAGTCATCAAGTCTGAATGATAACACTCAGGTCATTCCCACAACTAGTTACAGTCATAGTGCAGCGTTGAGTAACACACGGGCGACAGTTTTAACAGGCAGAGGGGAACTCTGGTGTCAACTGTTCATTGTTCAGATGTTCACAGTGAGCTCTGTGGATTAACCCGATTGACACTGAATATTTCTGTTCAGATATTTTGCAGTCATTATTTTTTTCCCTCCATACAGAATTTTTGTCATTTTGAGTGCACTGACCCTTTAAAATTGTATCGGCAAGGTGGAGCTCTGGTGGAGTAGAGTCAGAAAATTGGTACTGACCTGGTTTGAGCATGTGCGTGCGTGCGTGCGTGCGTGCGTGCGTGAGATCATTTCGCACTAGGCGTGTGTGAATGTGAATATTTGCGTGTGTATGTGTGTTTTGAGCATATGCCTCCCCCGATAACACCTTGATGACGGTAGTGAAAGAGTGCCATCTTCAGACCAAGTCAGCTGGGAGAGTCATGCGCGTTTGTGTATCTGTCCACCTGGTTGATGCTGCACCCCCCCCCACCACCACCACCACCACCACCCACCCACCCATCCGTCTAACTCAGCCACACTTCACATAATACACACACGTGCAGCCCGTGTGGTTCCAGTTAACAGAGAGTGGATGTGTGTGCTCAGGTGTACATGTGAACATGGGGGAGGAGGTGTGAATGTGTGTGTGTCAAGGGGGGGGTCATTTTCATGGGTGTAAAGTTTATGGTGTGGCCCGTACTTTCTACTACAAAGCAGAACGTCGACATTACATCCTCACTCCGTCTCTGTTTACCATTCAGACGCTGTGGACGTATCCACACGAGAGCTCGGATATTAGTCATACACAAACGGATGCTTATGATTGTGGCTCCAACTTATTCGAGTTGTGTTTTTAACATGTGAAACTCTTGATCACTGTGTTTTCATACTGTAATCGCTACAGTTGGGGGAAAGGACCCCCACAGATAAAGTGCTTTGCATGTTGCAGTTTCAAAAAGTTCTTTTGTTTTAAATGTAAGCTTGAGTGAGTCTGTGGTGAGTGACAGGCGAGAGAGAGAGAGAGGGAGAGGGAGAGGGAGGAGGAGGAGGAGGAGGAGAAGAGAAAAAGAGGGGGAGGAGGCAGAGGTGGAAGGAAACAGGACGGCTGAAATGTTCCCCTTTACTCGAGGAGGACAGGAGCTGTGTGTAGATCGACCTCAGAGGCAGAGAAGTAGATATAGGGGAGGAGTGTTGCGTGCGCGCTCTGTACACTGTGCGTTAGTTCAGAGGGAGAGAGACAGACAGAGAGAGAGACAGACAGACAGAGAGAGAGAGAGAGAGACAGAGAAAAAGAATGCAATTTCTCCTGTAGAGCAAAAACAAGGAAAACTTGGCACCACACACAGTGCACAGTGAGACGCAGGTAGATAGAGGCAAGCTGAAGTGTGTTTGTGCTGGAGGTGTGTGTGTGTGTGTATATGTGTGTGTATGTATGTGTGTGTGTGAGACCTGAAAGCCTGTGTCTGACGGGAAGCTGCTGGGATCGTACAGCTCTGTAACGCTTTATGGAAATATAGGACGCCTAACTGACCTGATTACACCCTGAGGTAAGAATGGATCCTCAACTCACTGTGTGTGTGTGCGCGCGCGTGTGCGGGGTGTACATGCAAATGCGTGTTTGGTTTTATTCTCAAGCTCAATTTCTTCTTAGATAATGAACTCGTGGTCTTTTTTGTACAATTTGTCAGTGTATTTTTTTTTTCCGGCACCTTAGACAGAGACAGATGCTGCTGTTTAATCATTGATATGATATTCATTTGGATGAATAGCTGCAGTATTTAATGTAGAGGAAATATTGGTAAGCAGGTTAGGATGACAGCATTATAACTATTGCCATATCATATTAAAAATTAAAAAAATAATTTAACGAAAATAAATTCGCACAGGTCAAGTCAACACAGACGTAGTTTTTGCTAAATAGATAAATATTTTTTATTGTGTTTTTATTTATCTACACTGACATGGGTTTTGTTAATGTGGTAGTATAGGATTATTGGATTATAAGTATTTCATTCATGTGTTAACTTTTTTTTATAATTAAAAAAATGGTTTAAAATGTAGTTCATTGCAAAGCCATTTAAATGGTGTCTTTATTTAAAATTATTTTGAATGTAGATATGAATTGGAATGATGCTTTAAAATAGTGTCAGACATACATAACAGATAAAGCCTTCATATGTTAATTTCGCTTCTCTATCTCGTTCTCTTTTTGTGTGTGTGTGTGTGTCTGTGTGTGTCGTGTGTCCGCAACTTTATGCACGTATCGTATGTCCCATTGCAGATGGGTTGGGTTATTTCCAGAAACAATGTTTCACAGTTTGCCAGGAACAATAACACAATAACATCTTTGGACATGCAACTTTTATGTCAAATTGTTATAGATAAAATATATAATGTTAATAGCAATCCACAACACAAACTTATTAGTGTGCCGTTTCCTTCAATAAGTCATTGTTATTACTGCTAATTACCTGAGATACCTGTATTTATTCCTCAGGGAGTCCCCGAGGCAGGCTGGTTTTGTGTTCTAGTCCGTCACCTGGCCAACCAGGTCAAAGGTCACCTATCCAAGTGGCTCAGGTGACACAAATGGGCACTTCAGTCATTATGGCCAGCTAAGAGGCTCTTCATTTTGTTGATAGAGATGAAGTTGCTTGTGTTTTACTGGAAGACAGGGAAAGAGGAAGAATGAAAATATGAATGCGGGACTTCCTCTTTAATCCAACCGGAATAGTAAATTTTTATTATTTACTTATTTACTTAAAGTTTTATTATTGCACAGCAGCAGTTTTGCTGGGTCTCAGTTATTTAACACAAAAATAATAAACATGCTCAAGTTGGGGAAAAATAAATAAAATAAACATGATTTTTTTTTCTGTACATTTGGTAAAAGTGGTGGGACAGTAGACAGTAGAGGAGGTGAGACAACCCGAGATGTTGACAGTGAGAGAAAGTGTGCAGTGGATGAGGAACAATGAAAAAAAGTTTTGCAGGATCAAAGCCTGCGTGTGCTTGTGTTTTCACAGATCATACTGAGACAGAAACAGCCGGGCTTGTGTGTGTGTGTGTGTGTGTGCGTGCGTGTGCGTGCGTATGCGGGCCGTTCATACACCCGTTCATACACATGTGGATTGCAGTTTCTCACGGCCATGCTGTTTATGCCGTGACTGACAGCCTTGTTAAATTTCGGTAAAGCATGAAACGTGACATGAAAGTGGCGTGTGTGTGTGTGTTTGTGTGTGTGTGACTCTATGTATGTATGTGTGCGTGCATGTGTGTGTAAAGCGATCTATGCGAAGGCACTGACTAACCTTTGAACCCTGTCTTAAACAGCTAAGTGCTGCTTCGTATTTGCTCTCAGCAGGATCCTCTAATCAGAACCATAACTCCATAACACAGTCCACTACACACACACACACACACTCACACACTCACACGTCAGTGATGGGGAACACATACACACCTATGACACACAGACATACTTCTTCTTCTCTCTCTTTGAGGACAGTCATTGACACAATACATTCCATATTCTCCTCCTCTAACCGAAACCACCCCAACAAATAATAAACCCAAACAGTAAAAACCAAGTCTTAACACTTAAACAGCCAACAGCCCTTCTTTACCTCTTTCTCAAAATGTCCTCTTTCACTTGATCTCGTGGTCAAACATGTCCTCATAAAATAGAGGCACACACACACACACACACACAGGCACGCGCGCGTTTCCACAGAGCTGGATTTAAGTGTCTGCTTGGCCAAGCACTTCCTCTGTATACTTACCTGTGATTGCGATAATGTGCAAATAGCTTGAATATATGCTGCCAGGTTGAACTGAACCATGTGTGTGTGTTTGTATGTGCATTTGTGTGTGTGTGTGTGTGTGTGTTTGGCACCTCGCGCGTGCCCTGCACCTTGACAGCGTGTTGACACAGTGATTATAGGGCAGCTGGTACATATTGGCCCTCGCTCCGCCCTGCATTTACTGTTCTAATTAGTTCCTGTTTCAAATAGGAGAGAGGAATTTTAATAGAGAACCGCTGGTCCGCTGTCGCACTCCTCATACCCCGACATGCAGCAGCACACACAAACCAGCGTGTGTGCGTCAGTGTGGTGCGTGTGCACTGTGGTACAAAGACAGTGAGGCTGAGTGTGTTTTCTCTATTTTTTTTTTTTAACGCTCGAGCACGCAGTGATTGACGCGACCAAATGGTTACCCCCCCCCCCCCCC
>JAFBJQ010000733.1:71901-146901 GCA_016785345.1 Trinectes maculatus | reverse complement strand
TGATCTGTTCAAAAGTCACAGCTCATCTGATTCTCCCCTGCTCCCTCGTCCTGTAGGTCTATGGAAATGCAGGACCTAGCCAGTCCTCATAACCGTGTGGGAGGTGGAGACTCGACAGGCTCCAAGATAGACAAGAACAACCTTGGCAGTCCCTCCATCACCACCAATGGAACAGGAGGTGAGGAGGCAGAACGTGTTCAGTGCTGAACTGGCAGATGTGTCGCTGGTAGTTAGTTTTTCTGTTCAAAATACTTTTTTTTTTATATATCTTTGTGGGGATTTTTTTTTTCTCCATATTTTTTAGCCAATCCCATTTTAATAGTATTCATCAATGATGATAACTATAAGAAAGACAACATTCCACCACTGCAGTAATACTGTATATGCTCCATTTAGATTATTGACTTTCTTATCAAAGGCTACATTAAAAGACTGCTGCTACTCAGAATCCCCATGAGGCTACTGCAGATTCCACTGACATACTATATTTCAATTAGTGAGCCTTGGAAAAGCTACAAAATGGATTTTATTATTGATGGACAGAACAAGACTGGTTATTGTAGCCAAACGTTCAGTCTATACATTATGCTAAGCTTCGTATTTCCCCTCACAGACAGGAGCAAGACAGACGAAGCGTGTTTCCCAAAATATGACAATCTATTCCTTAAAGTATTATATCACTGTATCCGTGATTTCATCTGAATCGAGGACCAGCATAAGAGATTGATGTCAGTCGAGTCACTGTCCAACTTCTGCTAAACATTACAACCTGCTAGGCATCATCACCTCATTTGAATAACGATGGCTCATTTCCAAAATTCTAAGGAAATATAAAGTCGAGGGAGTCTTGCTCCAGCAGAGGTCGACGGTGCACACTGTTTGTCAGTTTGGGTTAAGTTGTGCAATGTTATTGAATTAAATCGATTGCAAAATCATCAGTCGGACAGATTTCCAACATGCAGAGATAAGTACTTTTTGAGGAACTTCTGGAGACGTGCACATGCAAACGCACACACATATACACACTCACAGCATGTACTGGCATTCATACTTATATGGACCACTGGAGAACGTGCAAATGCATTGCGAAGCACTTCTGCTCTCCTCCAGGACCTGCTTGGCAAACTGTATGTGTGTGTGTGTGTGTGTGTGTTTAAGAATATATGTTTGGGTGCAGGCCTGAAATGCCACTGGAAACAATTTCCTCGACAAGAGCATTAAAGCATCACGGCTCTCTCAGCTGTCAACACCAGCGATCCTTCTCCTCTGTCCATCGTTCTCTTTGCTTCCTCCCTCCGTCACCCTCCCTCCATTCTCTGTGCTGTGGAATTGTGTTTGACTGGCCAGTTTGATGTAATCGTGCTGGACGTAAGTGCTGTTGTCGTCGAGGGCAATCGTTTGATCCGCTGCAGATTAAACGGGCTGCGGAGACCAAGTTTTCTATGTAATGGAAAAACTGAGATGCTACATTTGGTCAACTTGATTAGTCCAAACAGAGTCTCAGCCACAGACATGGCCGGGTGGAGTTAACGGAGCGTTCAGACCATATTCGAGCACATTAAATCATTTGGGATGCGCTCACGGTTAATGGTTTAAGCAGACAACGCTGGGTGTACACGCTTGCAGCCAAAACAAACTACATACCCAACATTCCTCTCACCTGACATCAACCAGTGCTGGAGCCCGTGGGCCATCTCCATAGCAACTCATTTGTCTACATTAAGGCTTGGCTGATGGGTTTTATTGCGGCCCGAGGGGATTAATGAAGTTGTCTATGTATTATATGGAGCTTTCAGATGGTCAGTGATGACAAGTCTTTATTATTTTCAGAGGGAAACAGGAAAGAGCACTTTTTTTCCCCCAATTTTGGATGTTAAAGGTGGTTAACGCTCAAAAAGCTGTGATCATGTGGTGAAGAATTTTGACCGTTATTTAAAGGAATAGTTCAACATTTTGGGAAATATGCTTTTTTTCACAAAATTGGGATTTTTGAAAAGTTTGTATATACTGTATATCACATGATCACTTATATGGTAAAGGGGTCACTGGTTGTCACTTGCACACTCAGTTGTGCACAGTGTTTTGTTTTGTTTTTCATTCCTGTAACTTTAAAAGTTTTTCAGAGTCTTGTTTGCTTAATCCATATTAGACTCAAAGTATCAACATAGCAAGTTGTGTATTTTTATACATTGGTTAGTTGTATTGACCTCCCCGCTAGTTGCCTGGTAACTCATGTTTCCTATTACGTACTCTTATATATGATGCTTTTATTTATGTCTTGGAGATGCTGGTTGACAAGTGTTGCATTTCACCTTGTCTATGCTCAGTAAGTTCAACTCGTGGCTTTATTCATTTATTTTAACCTTTGTCAAAAAGTGTATGAAAGTATTTCATTAATGTAGTAAATATCCTTTACAATACAAAGATACAACTACAACTGTTCGAAATGATCAACATGTCACATGTACAGTATCTGAGAGTGGCGTCTGGTTCTTGGTGTGTCCTCTCCTCATCACCTTCCCACCTTGCACCCCTTTAGGTGAAAATATGACTGTTCTAAACACGGCTGATTGGCTGTTGGGCTGCAGCAGCCCGCCCCCTGCCCCGGCCTCCAAGGACTATGGTACAGAGGTGCATGTGTGTGAATCCCAGGTCCAAGTTCATATAAGCTTAAAGCCAAAGTGATAGGTTTCTGCAGTTTCGGCTGGTCCCACATATGATGTTTTTGTGCCCGATTTGCTGTGACTTTTGATTTGCTGTGTGTTTGCGGTGTTTTCCTGTCTTTGGATGACATTGTGAATTTATGACAAAGTGTAGGACTTTAAATATGTATTTGCAGCGTTCCCACTGGTCAACACATTTGACAGAATTTCTTCTATTTCTTTATAATCAAAATGGCTTATCACGTATGTTCAAATTGTAGTCACTACACTTCTAAACTAACTAAAAAGTGACTTCAAGAAAAAACAAGGAGGAGTAAATCATTATGCTCGTGGTGATGTTTGGACTGAGCTGTCGAAAGTCATTTGAAAACTGTGGGAACTCTGCACACAACGTTTGCACCCGTACTGGAACTGCATGGTAGATTTCTGCTCTTTACTTAATAAGGCTTTCTTTGTCTCTGTGTGTGATGGCACTTCCTTCCTGGCTTCCCCTAACACCGATCTTTTCCCTCTTCCTTAAGTGAAAACAGAGCCTATGAACAACAGCGATACAGTCACCACAACAGGCGACACGGCACTGGACACATACGCAGGCTCAGGTAACGCGCACACACACACACACACAGACACACACACACATCTGTGAAAAGAAATGGTTGGGAATATGTTTCTTTCGTGGATACACAAGACTTTCTCGGTCTCACAGAAGTCGCACAAACACCATCATCCATTTTGGCTCAGTGGGAGGCCCGCTGAAAGCTTTAATCCCATGAAGTATTGCCTGTCCTTGGATTGCGTCATCAAAGGCTGGCACCGGGATGAGAGCGCCGGACGGACAATTTTACACTTGCTGATTTTTTTTTTTTAAGACTCACACATGACCTCGTGATCCTTTGCGCACGCACACACACAAACGTACGCACACTGTCACATAACACCATTAAGAAACGCGCAGTGAGCGTTAAGACGCAGCGGGGAGTTTGTCAGTGTTGCGCTCTGACAGCTAAATGACCACAGGCAGACATTGTGTTTTACTATGAGGCCCACTGTACGGGGTGCCACTGACTACACTGCTCTGTAAAGAGGGATAACTTGGCAGCTCTCCATTCAAAATGATTCAAATGATGTTTACTGGAACTGCGTTTCAACCCCAACGAGCCGAAGGCCTCAGGTTGTGCGGTTCAGGGTTTTTTTTTTGTTTTTTTGTTTTTTTGTTGAACGTGAAAGAAAACAGAAGATTTGAGTTGACACCATCCGTAACCTGTGTTTTTTTTTTTTTTGTGCCTTGTGTTTGATTGTCATGCTGTTTTTAGTCATCACCAGCAGCGGGTACAGCCCTCGTTCAGCCCACCAGTACTCTCCCCCCCTGTACCCTTCAAAGTAAGTCTGACTTCCTACACAGCAGAGGCTGTTCTTAAATGATTCTATACGTGTCAAACATTATCTTAATTATCTCTGTCTCCCCCCCCCAGGCCCTACCCTCATATCCTCTCCACCCCTGCAGCCCCCCCCATGCCGACGTACGCTGGTCAACCCCAGTTCAGCAGCATGCAGCAGTCATCAGTGTACACCGCTTACTCCCAGACGGGACAGGCCTATGGACTGTCCACCTATGGTATCAACAAACGCACACATGCAGTGACGCAAAGTAGTCGTACCTATTGATACATTTCAGTAGTAGTATATTTATATTTATATATACACAATGTCTTGAAAGACAATATTTTATTTTTCTTGTGTAAGCAATTGACACAAAATTAATTCCAGTGGATTTGACTAATTGATGATTAGTTCAGATAAATTTGCGAATCATTTACTGGTTCCAGCTTTTAAAATTCAAAGGGTTCTCTGTCTCTCGGGATCCTGAACGGGATTGTTATGGTTGTAAGTTAGACGAAACAATCTGAAGGCAACAACTTGAACTTGTGGAAATAGTAACAACAAGCCAAAGGCCAAAACAGAGAAGAATTACATACATGGGAAACAATCGGAGTAGAGATAATGCAATTGATCTATTTAATAATTGATGATGCACTGTTCCAAGAAAACTTTCACACTGTGCATAATCCAGTTTGCTTGTGTCGTCAGCCATTCATATTTAACACAATACTCATTGTTTCTGTCTTGTAATAGATCTTGGTGTGATGCTGCCAGGCATCAAGACAGAGAGCGGCCTGGCCCAGAGTCAGTCTCCTCTGCAGACAGGCCTCAGCTACAGCCCCGGCTTCACCACACCTCAGCCTGGACAGACTGCATACTCACCCTATCAGATGCCAGGTGGCTGGACAGAGCATCCTACACAACAACAAAGCGATCACTGCTTCGCTTGTCGCCTCAACTAAAAAAAAACAAAAAAAACTTAACCTCTCTGTCTCATTTGTTTTTTCTCTCTCTCCAGGTTCCAGTTTCACTCCTTCCTCAGGCCTCTACACCACCAACAACTCAGTGTCCAACCCCGCCAACTACACTGCCACACAGCAGGTACACGCGGGTGTCTTTTTATGCCTGTGATTGGACAGTGTGTGCGTGCGTGTGTGCACATGCAGGCCTGTCCGCCAGCTTGAACCCTCAGCGCTCACTTTCCCAGGCCAATAAGACAGCTCATCCCCCGAGGGAGTTCCTGCTAGTGCAGATCAACCATGTCATGTTTGGTCTGAGCGGTCACGCCGACGTCATCTTTCGTCATCACGGCGGCTCAAACAAAAGAGCAGGGTTTTGTTTGGTGCAGTTGTGATAGTATTTGAGACCGAGAGTGGTTTTGCAGTTACAGTCCCACACAATGTTCCTCATTCAGAGCAGCTGAAAAAAAAAAAAAATCTAATCATGCTGCGACCTTGCAATGGGGAAAAACTTAGAGAGAGAGACAGAAAATGAGTCTTTGTGAAAGAGTTTTTTTGTTTGGAATATTTCTCTGCGTCTATATGATGAATTGTATTGTGGTAGTAAAATGCTTAAGGGGGATTTCAATCTCCCTCTATGATAGATGTGGCTGTTTACAGGAAAGAAAGTCAAGGTTGGGCCAGTGTGGGTGGATTAAGGGGAATATGTGTGTGTTTCTGTGTGTGTGTGTGTGCGCGTGTGCGAGTGCATTGGTGGTTGTGCATGAGATCAAGTGTATGAGTTAAACAGAAAAAGAGAAAGCAGACGCGAGACACAAAATAAGAGACGGCCTGAAAGCACGGCTGTACATATACAGTATGTATGAGTATGTATGTATATGCATGTGCAGATTACACACCAAGTGTTTACGTGTGCGTGCCTGTGTGTGTGTGCATTCATGTGGTGTGCTCCGGTTTATAAGGACGTCCAGAGATGGATGTAGTGACAGGTTTAGAGAGCTGACTCATAAAAGCGTCCATCTCTGCCGGCTCCATAAAAAGCAGCGGCACAAGGTTTTAATTGTTTGGGAGATATAAAATGCGGAATGGAGGGAATAAAAGATTAGAGAAATTCGAGGGAACACTTGGAAAATCTGTTTTGAGAAGTCAGACTGAACCTTTTCAGAAAAGTAAAACATCTCAATTTTCTTCATTGCTTTCTTTTTTTTTTTCTTCTTCGGCCCCCGTTTTCTTGCACTGTTTTTTATTTTTTTTTTGGGTGCTAATGATTTGTGTGTCATTCCCTGCAGGACTATCCCTCATACACGACGTTTGGCCAAAACCAGTATGCCCAGTATTATTCCGCCTCCACTTACGGGACATATATGACCTCCAACAGCGTGGATGGCACAGGCTCCACAGCAGCCTACCAGCTGCAGGATCCCTCCCCCGCCATGACGGGACAGGCCGCTGAACTGCACCCAGGTTTGTGACGCATAAAAAAACCCCATCAAATTATGACTCTCCTCTCACCATGTTTCCAAATATCATTGATATGCAAACATAATGTTGCTCAAACGTGGCCCCACAATCTTGTTTCCGGTAAAAAAACAACAACAAAAAACCACACAATTTGGGAAACTGAGCTGAAAACCCTCTTTCAGCCTATGATGAAGCACAGGAAGTAACTTCAGACTGTAGCCATAGTTACCTGGCATCACACTCACTAATTGGAAGTTTGTTTGCATTAGCCTGGGAGAGTTTGATTAGAGTGTAGTTATGTTAAATATCGCACTTTTTCGAGGCGAGAAGACAAAATGAGGAAGAGCTAAAGTGCAGCCATATGTGCAGAAATATGGCTTCATATTATTTCTTCACATTTTGCTTTGGTTGATCTTGGCTGGAACTCAGGGCGCCTGATTAAAGGGGCTTATCATTCTTCCTGTCCCTGGCATTTTGCCTCTCTCTTTCTCACTTTTTCTCTTTTCTCTTTTTTTTTTAACAGTTGGTATCTTTTTCTTTTCATCACTCGCCCTCTCTCTCTCTCCGCGTCTTTCGGTGTCTTCATCTCTCCCACCCCCCTCAATTCTCCACCTCCCCCTTTCCCTGATTGAGACATAACAATATGAGAGCTGAAGCTTAGAGTCTGGTTCTGGTTACCGCACAGCAGTGGGAGCATATGGCATTAAGAGGGAGTGTGCATGCACATGATTGTGTGTGTGAGTGTGTGTGTGTGCACTCCTGCAGAATTTCATAGGTGCAGTATCTTTGCAAGAAGCATCGGATTACTTAACGGATTATAATTCATTGCAATGTCCCGTTCTCTGTAAAACCTTTACATGAGCACGTGAATCACTCACAATACCTGTCGTACTACGCTGAGGTTTTTCAGTCAACTTTTAGTTGATCTGTCCTGACGATTACTTTGAGTTATTAAACCTGACAAGACGGATTATTAGTGTACAAAGTCTGAGTTACTGCTTATTCCTTTTAGTGGATACGATTCTGGAGCACCTGCAGGATCAGCTCAAACCACATCATTACGGCAGTGAAGCAAAAAAAAAAAAAAAAAAATATATATATATATATATATAAAAACACAGACACACACACATTGATATATGTCGTTTGTGATTGCTTCTGCAGTTTGAGACAGACATTTGTAAATTTCGAAATGTTGTGAAATCCATATTTGCATTCACTCCCAGGGGACTTTGACACAGTGCAGAGCCCCTCGACGCCCATCAAAGAGCTGGATGACCGAGCCTGCCGGAGTGGGGGGTCCAAGTCCCGCGGCAGGGGCCGAAAAAACAACCCTTCCCCTCCCCCTGATAGTGACCTAGAGGTACGGGACCAGAAAAACACACACAGGCTTGAGCTCTTACATTACTGACTGACAGTTCCGTTCAAGTTTCAGTGGATATGTGGGATTCCCTCTGGTCCGCATAACTCTGTGCTCAGGGGAGATGCTGATACACAACAGTGCTGTCCATTATAATGTCCATTTCAGATTGCAGATATAGATGTAACTTAACATTAACATTTTAATAAATCAAAAAACATATATTAATATGTCTTTTTTTTCAGAGGGTGTTTGTGTGGGATCTGGACGAGACAATCATTGTCTTCCATTCTCTGCTTACGGGCTCCTATGCACAGAAATATGGCAAGGTAAGCACATCACCATCAGCAACATCAAACCTGTTTCTCTTCCTGTCAATTGTGAAATCCCAGGTTAGAGCCTGGACGATAGTGGTATAATATAAAATATATAATATAAAGCCCTGCAGGCTTTATGTTGGTGCAGATTGTTGGAGATGTACATGGGCACATCTGCATTACATTCTGCCAGATTTATGATGATGACCACCATATGAGAGCATATGTTAACAATAAATATAAAGGCCATTAATAATTACTTCATGCTGACCTTAATTCAGTCACAATCCAACACATGCTAATTTCTTACCTAGACTGCTGTTTATTTCAAGCTTTACTGTGAACTTATTCGGTGGTCTCACCTTCTCAAATACCTTCTACACTGTTTATAGTTCCCATTATTTTAATAGTTCTTGGCTCTGATCTGGGATCATCCTATGCGGCCAAGGCTTCGGATTTTTATTGGTTGATGTTGTTTCCTCTGGGCTTTGGCGTATCCACCAGCCTGCCTGTACGGGCTTTGCATCCGCTCTGACGTTGTGCGTTTCTCTTCACTCGTAAACTAATTATAAATCAGATGTTTTCAGTGGCTCATCTCCACCCGCATGGACCCATGTAGTCCGACTGAGCATTAGCATGAAAAAAGATAGGTGTCAGAAAAAAATATTTACAAGGGCTCTTTTTTTTCACCTCATTTGCTGCTGCTGACCTCAAGAAATATAGTAGCAGCTGTGTCTGTTCACACCTCTCCAAAAATAGTGTTTACACCGTTGATATAGCAACCACAAGGAGGTACCTGAGGACACGTCTCCTCTAAATGATGTTTCACTTTTCACAAATGCACATATCGACATCTTTTCTCACAGAGACGCGGACTACCGGAGTTATTACAACCAGGGGTAATGTGCGTATCATCATGAGGTGCTGAGTTTCCAGAGCTCGGATGATAATGGCCGAGGTGGAGAGGGGAATTGTTTCAGGCGAAACTTGCCAGACCAAAGTAATATTTGCAATTCTCTGTGATTGATTTAACTTGTCTGGCAAAATATTACAGTAAAAGCCACCTCAGCTTTTCTGGAGCCCAGAGCGCGGCCAAATTCAACTGGAGAGGGAATGAACACATTTCAGCTGTGAGTGTTTTGAGAAACGTGGATGTCCACAGCTCTCCGTTGGCGGGCAGCCATTGTGATCATTACCTGAGAGACAGACCTAAGTGCCTCTTGTCTGTGTGACTGACAGAGTCGAACCACAGTCAGAATTTGCTCCTGTCACTTTTAGCAGCTGTTAACTTTTGCAGAGCCTCTCGCAGTTTAAATCTTTCAACTCACACAGCAATCGTTTTTGTGATTTTTGCATTTTTTTCCTCACATTCAGGAATGCCGATCATCTCTCTCTCTCTCTTTCCATCTGTGTCTGTTTGCCTCGCTTGCTCACTTTCACTCTCCTTCCTGTTAGTTTCTTTCTATTCTGGTCGTCTGACAGCGTCAGCGAATCGCGGGACAAGCTGTCGACCCTCGCTGACCTATCACAGATGATGGTTTTTGCAGCTGAGCCCTGAGCTGGCAGAATGGGAATGCGTTCCCCCAAACACACACACACACACACACACACACACACACACACACACCACATAACACTCGAGGCACCCCAATCCCCCCACCCCCCTTTGAGGGTACACACTCTTTGCAATACACACAAATGACAGACGCTTATCCTCTCACCCCCTACAAACACAACCCCCTACCAAGCATGAGGAATGTTGATGGGACAGAACAAGTGCAACCTGTCTGTCAGCATCTGCTGTGATGAGTGGAGCATACCAACTCTACAAGTGAGGGGGGCGGTGTGGGGTCAGAACCTGAATAAGTAGGAAACCCCACAATGGTTTTTGATATTTCAGGAACGCATAACTCCAGGGAGAGAGTAAAAGGCTGTGGTGGGAAGTAGCTGTCATGTGATTGTCATAATGATGTTTGTCTTCATGCATGGACAGGACCCCCCTATGGCGGTAACGCTGGGCCTGAGGATGGAGGAGATGATCTTTAACTTGGCCGACACACACTTATTCTTTAATGACTTGGAGGTGAGAGCCGTGTATCAGCTGACTCGCACAAAAGCACACATTTGAAATGTTTTCAAGAACATGTTGTACGCTTCACACCAGTCATTCAGTGAAACACTACTACTGCCCTCTAGGGTGTAAAGTGGTGTAATACACCACATTTTTTCTATCCCAAGTTCTGTACCATGTTAGTGTTTTAGTACTTTACGTTTAGTTATTGTTTGTGGGAAATGGACCAGTGCATTTACAACAAAATAAGATAAGATGTATAATTTCCGTCTGTACTTGCGTACGCAGGAATGTGATCAGGTACATATTGATGACGTATCGTCGGATGACAATGGCCAGGACTTAAGGTGAGAATACAATTACATCATTTTATACAATGTGAACAGCTGAGAGATAGTTTATAATTGTTTTTCCCTGACAATGAGTTCAAAACAATCACTGTTTTTGTACACTTTAAATTGTCTGGTCTAGTTAATCACTTGTTAATTTAAATCAGTGATTTCATTAAAATATCTTTGGACATCATAATGTATATATTTAACATTGCCCTTTAAAAAACTAATTAAATGCTTTCTTTCAAATACATATTAGACCTTGTGTGTGCATATTAATAACTAAAATGAACCTTCACTTTTTGTTCTACCAGAGCAGAATTTTCAAATAAAACATATCATTATTATTGACAGTACTTACAGTTTTGCAACTGATGGCTTCCATGCAGCTGCAACCAGCGCCAACCTGTGCCTGGCTACGGGCGTCCGCGGCGGGGTCGACTGGATGAGGAAACTGGCCTTCCGCTACCGACGAGTCAAAGAGTTGTATAGCACATACAAAAACAATGTGGGGGGTAAGCCAGTCAGACGGCAGTTCAATGGGCACCATATAGAGACTATGAATTTTTGAAGTTAAAAATTCCTGTATTACTGTCTTCTAATTAATTTCTCCGGATTAAAGGTCAAGGTCAATTTATCAACTTTATTGTATACCGGTTTAGATTTCAAGTGTGTTGCTTGAAATGAAGAAATGAAAAAAATAACGTGTATATGCTTGTATACAAATATCTTTTTATAAGTGTGTTTATCTTAATTGCGTAAAAAGCAATAACAATCGACCACATTGCTGTGCAACAAAGCTGCTTTTGCCAACTAATTTAATTTGACCAATATAATGGAAATGCTTTTTCCATTCCATTTATATATATATATATATATATATATATATATATATATATATATATATATAATTTGTTTTATAATGTGATTTATTGTACTGAGGAACAAGAACAGCAAAATTGCTTGACTGCAGGATATAGACTCTCTATTAAGGGCCCTGTGAGTGCGGCCCCTGTGAATGAGATTTATAGGAGCTCTGTACAAAAGAATTACCAAATAATTATATTCATTTATATTCATATTTTATTTAAGTACACTGAAACATCTTCACATGTTAGCTTTGGGATGACGTTACCCCTTTGTGTGTGACCCGTGTTGCTCTAAGGGTTGAATAAGTCTGTGTTGTGTTGCAGGCCTGCTGGGTCCTGCTAAAAGAGACGCATGGCTGCAGCTCAGAGCGGAGGTCGAGGCTCTGACCGACTCTTGGCTCACGCACGCACTCAAGTCCTTGTCCATCATCAGCTCCAGGTGCTCCTTCATGCTGCTCTGTAAATTGGCCTTCATGCTGCTCTGTAAATTAACAAAATCAAGAATTAGGGGGTGGGAAGTGTTTCATATTCAGAACCAAGCAACACTGACTTATGATGTATATTTTAAGACCTGTTCTCTCTATTCGTCTCTGTCCCACAGGAGTAACTGTGTGAATGTGTTGGTGACCACAACGCAGCTCATACCAGCACTGGCTAAAGTTCTCTTATATAGTCTGGGATCTGTTTTCCCTATTGAGAATATTTACAGTGCAACAAAAATAGGTAAGACAAATGCACAACTACACCTTTCACAAATTCTGTACCAATAATATAATACTGTATAGGCATAATTAATACAATTAGAATGTGAAATGTGTGCGATTAAATTATAATAGATAATGGATGAAGTGGTATGATTTGTAAGATGTTCAGACGTCACACGGATTTTGTTGGATATGCATAATTTCAATGTATCGTCAGCCACTCCATATGTTACTGATATCCTGTTCCCTGTGTTACCCATTGTACGTGAGCTCTTAAGGGTTAATACCATGCAGACTGAATATGTCTTGTTTATTTTCCAGACTTAATTCCTTTAGCTCGCACCGTAACTTATATCTGTGCTCACCTCACATGATCCTGATTTGGCCTTGAACATCTCTGACACTCGTGGGATCTTCAAGGGCTGGAAACTCACACTCTGAATGCACTCTAACAGCCCGAACCCTAGCCGGTTACGCCAGTGTACCGCAGCTTTGGCCAGCATTAAATTTTATGCAGCGGTGCATCAGTTTGAACGCAGAAAACAAAACAACTTGGATTAGGGATGGTGGAGAGCCAAAACATTCAGGCCCAATGTGTGTGTGTGTGTGTGTGTGTGTCTGTGTGTCTGCATATGACCTGATGTTACATCCAGTTTAATCCCATGGTGCCTTGATTCAAACTGATGTAGTAGTGTGGTTGCCGTGACAACCGCCCGAGGTTTGCCACAAAAGAAAACTGGAGGTCTGATGCTATGTACTTCACACACCTGGATGCCTCTCTGTGCATATGAAATTGCGTTATTTTGCATTTGACATCATGGATATTTTACAGAAGGTCAAAGGTTGATACACGGTGTAATAAGAATAACAATAATAATAATAATAATAATAATAATTGTTATTGATAACAACAACAACAATAATAATAATAATAATTAACGTGATTATTATTGTTGTTGTTGTTATTATTATTATCAATAATACAGGGTGTGGCTTCTGACATCATTCACAAGGCCATCTTCTCTTTGAGTTGTCATGGCAACCAGGCTGCTTATATTTTTTTGAGCACAAGTACCAATCGTGCTGCACCACATGGGCGTCAGGAGTAAACATGTATGTTTTGTATGTGATGCGCACAGCGCTGCCTCTTCCTGTGTTTTTATTTCCATCTAAACGACAAAGGAGAAACCTGTGAAAGCAATTTGTTTGTCTCCAGGCAAAGAGAGCTGTTTTGAGCGTATAGTCTCCCGCTTTGGCACTAACATTACATATGTTGTGGTTGGCGATGGGAAGGATGAAGAGCATGCAGCCAGCCAGGTAAACAAACGACTTCTGAACTTTGACCCCTCTGACCATGTGACCCTCCTTCCTCCCCTTGTTTATTTGTTTTTTGCAGGAAAAGAGAGTTGCTTTGAACGCATAATGCAAAGGTTTGGCAGGAAAGTAGTGTATGTTGTAATTGGGGACGGTGTGGAAGAGGAGCAGGCGGCCAAAAAGGTAATGGACCCGCAACCTCACCGTGACCCCACCTACTCCACTCAGTGTGAGCTCTGATTGGACAACGCCTGCCTTTCTTTGCTGTAGTGGTTTTGTGTTGATCACTTACCTTTCTCTGTTGCTGTTTTTATATTTTTATGGAGCGACAGGAAGCTTTTGATTGCAAGTGTTAAGTGAAAATTTGAGATTAAAGCTTGGCTATAGTTGTACATTGTGCACCCTTTCAAGATGCTGATGATTCATTTATGTTATATATTTCTAAACTCAGTTTAAATTGTCGTCACATTTGACTCCAAAGATTAACGGATGCCCAATTGTACACATTGTTAAAGCTTTGAGTGATCTCATCTGGTGTGAGGAACAATGCTGGTTTTTACAGGATTATGTGTGGAGCCTTATTTACTGGTTTCATAGTTTTTGGTTGATACTTGTGTTAAGGTGGGAGAACAATAGCTGTATTTCAAGAAAACTATTGACAAATCATGATTTCTGTCATTTGTCGCACTTGGACATATTTGTTTGAGTTTCAATTTAAATTCTGTTTCTTCTCCAGCTTTGGGTTTCATTTGTAATGTTGGGTGCTGGGGCTGTTAAAGGGATAGTTTGACATTTCTGGAAAGCCGCTTTTTCCCACCTTCTTGCTGAGACTTTGATGACTTGAGCGAAACATTGCATTTTCCAAAATGCCGAGCTGTTGCTTTACACCTTCGGATTGCATGGGTTTTTGCGTGAAGTGCTTTTGCAGAGCGAGCAGACGCAAGCTACACTAGCGTAGCTTGCATTGCCTACGGTGGTGGTGTGCATCATTTTGACTACAGTACTGCTGCTTTTAACGACATGTGTGTTCTCACTCTGCAGCACAACATGCCTTTCTGGAGGATATCCAGTCACTCTGACCTGCTGGCATTACACCAAGCACTGGAGTTTGAGTATCTGTAGCTATTATAAGAAATATGGACTCAAGCAATATTATCATGGACATGGTCAGCCAGGCAGCCCCTCCCTCCCTTTTGTATAACTATTTAAGAACAAACAATACACTGCGACTGTTTTTGTGATTTTTTTTTTTCTTTTCAACTTGTTTTTTGAACATCTGGATTTACAAACTCTGAACGGTCTTAAGAAGCAAAGGAGAGGTTAAAGGAGGTAAATAAAAGGACAGTGGGGGTGAGGGATGACATGAGTATCCAACGTACGACTGCTTACCCTCTGTGGCCCTGATGTGTGGGAGGGAGCTGTTCAAATCCCAGACACCCTGTACAGACTGAAGACCTCCTTTGGCTTGGCAAGCAGTTTCTTTGGGAAACGTTGCTGTTTGATTTATTCTGAAGCATTTCAGGACTGTTGTAGGTCACCGGGTTAAACAACGTCTCAAACGCTGAGAGCGTCTCTATACAGGTAGCATTACGCAAGCAGGAATAATGGCTGCTTTAAGTGTTTTCTTCCTGGTGGTATAATCACAACACAATGCAGTCTTTGGCAGCAACTCATGTAAATTATTAACATTAAACTTAAAGGGCAACGAAATTTAATGTTTTGGGTCTTGTTTTTTTTTCCCCTCTGGATTTTTGTATTTTTTCTTTGAGAAACTGAGGATGTGCGTAATGATGTGTTGTGCCTTAATGTGTTTGAATGTCTTTTCCTTATTCACAAATGTCTATGTATGTAGATATAAAGGAGAATCCTTATCCAAGTGACCTATGCATCTTGTCTTTTCTAATGGAGATTCATAGTAGTCAAAGTTTAGATCAACACCACCAATGTTGAATCCACCTTCAATCCACCATCAAATCATGATTTTACAGCATCTGAGCGTGTAAATAAAAACAAACAACTTCAATAGCTTCATTTCAAATTTTTATTGACACCTCATTTCTTGGCTTTGAAGTATTCCTCGATGACATCCTTGGCTTGAGACTCCTTGCCGTAATCCTAAGGACAAACAAAACATTTCTTGATTCAAATC
This sequence comes from Trinectes maculatus, assembly GCA_016785345.1. Taxonomy (NCBI): domain Eukaryota; kingdom Metazoa; phylum Chordata; class Actinopteri; order Pleuronectiformes; family Achiridae; genus Trinectes; species Trinectes maculatus. The sequence goes on along the minus strand of JAFBJQ010000733.1, from coordinate 131,322 downwards.
TGAGTACCAAACAAATTATCCTCTAACACTGGATCATCCAATGTTGTCCTAATGTTATTTAATATTTAAAATTTGCAGCATACCATTTGTTAGTATCACAGGGCATGTTTTTTGACTAAACCATTAAAATGTAGTGGAATTTCTCTGGATGTCTTGTGCATCATTTTCTGACAGTAGTTGAATTATTAATTAAAAATTGTTGATGTCTATAGCACTTTTGAACGTACTAAAGACAATGACTTGTATACTATATAATTATTACAATTGCCATATGTAGCCATTACTAGGGACCCCAGACACCACAGGTAGATGAAGGGGCTCGTACTCTGGCCATCATCTAGCCAGGAATTGTCAACAGCAGCTGCAAAGCACAATGCGCAGCACCTGCACTCGACTGGCAGAGTCTTACTAGCTGGTCTTAGCTTCAAAGACAGCAATCTGTTAAATACTGTGCCTTTCAAACAAAGTGACAGAAGATACTTCCTGCCTTCATTATAGTTGACTTTTCTTTTGGCTTGTCAAACTGTTTCATTTACCTTAACCACGACGCAGCTGCAGCCCACAACCTTGCGGGGTTTGCCCTCACGATCGATCTTGCATAGACCAACCCACTCACCGAGCTTCTTGTTGTCATCAACCTGAAAATAACAACGTGTGATTTAAATCAATAAACTAATGCCTTTAGGCACAGAGCACATGTTGGTAAGGAAACTGGCCAGGTTTTACTAATTGTGAACAATATTACTTTTATTAAAAGGTTCCTGATTCTGTTTAATACCTAAACATTGAAATTAAACTGCAATGTGAGTGTTTGCTGCATCTCAGACAGATATTGGGTAACAGTGGCAATCTCCTCATAGTATTCAGTAGAGGGAGCCAAATTATCATCAACGATACAGCAATAAGTACATACTACCTTCAACTTCACTATCACTAGACAAGACCTGATATACAATATACTAGAAAGTTTGAATGTTTAAAAAGGGAGGACTTAACAGGTTAGAAAGCTCATTACCTTGATCAGGTTGATCTGATGCTCGGCGCAGAGAGCCTCCACCAGCTTGACGTACATGGGTTCGTCGCAGTTGGCTGCAAGGACGCAGAGATGGGCCTGGCGTCTGAAGGAATCAGCACATTAACTCACAGCCAGGGATTAAACCACATTATGCATTAATGAAAATAAATAAAAGGCAAACCTCAGAAAAAAATTGGGTAACAATGGCAGGCTTCCACATAACTTTCAGTAGAGGGAGCCAAGATATCATCAGCGATCCACCTACTACCATGTATTGATCAACTGAAATAAACTGCTTAAACTTACTTGTCCAAAGCCTTGGCAGCCTCGCGGATACCGCGAGCGAGGCCATCATGGATGAGTGCGGTCTTGAGCACTTCGGGGAGAGCGGTGTTGACATCCATCACACCTCCGGCAGCAATGCTATTAATAGCAGGAGAGAAGAAAAATAAAGCTTAATATTTACCAATACATACATGATGAATTAACGTATTGCAGTTGAGCTTCCAGGTTGTCAGAATGTGGATCTCACTCATTGTTGAGTGAAGGGGTATCCGACAAAAGATTAAATCATCATTCAAGAAACTGAAAGCTCAATTAAAGAGATATGTTAATGTTTTGTAAAATCATATTACCCCACATACCCAATTTACATAATAATCTGACAGGTTACTTGATCACCATGTTCTATTTACAACGTCAAATAATTCATTCTGCAATTCTACTGAGATTACTAAGATATATTTTACAAATAACTTAATTGTTGCAGTTTTCTGCAGCTGTATGTAAGGAGTTGTGCAGCAGCCTCATCCAGTTACAAGTCTATCAGACATCTTACGTTGGATTTACACCAATGCATGTCTGAACATTACTTTAATACAAATCCTCTGATTTTGGCTTGTAGCTAACTGAGCTAACAGCTCATCGAGTTAAACATGAAGTTCATGGAACTGCAACAAACAGTTACGCCGGTAATAGCACAGAGTATATTACTAGATTATTACAAGTATGTTACTGTTTTCCAGTATTTCCTACTCAATACCTAGTCTACATTAAAACGTTATGGCGGACATAAGCGTCATGCTCACCCTTCCTCGGCCATTGTAGATAAAGGATGGATGTTGGACTTAAAGTTCTGCAATAAAGAACAAATAGGAAAATAGAGTCATTATCCATTTCAGACGGGTCAATGGAATGCCCATAAAAACAGAGATGTTTGATTAATCCCGCAGATTGTGCCGCTAAATCAAGAAACTCACCCTAACCTCCTCTCAAGCAGCGGGTAAAGAGGACGTCATAAGTCTGCGACGATGTTTTAATACCACCGGGCCCCAGTGGTGTCCGATGTGCTGCCTGCAGCAGGTTTTGCTGTGCAGCGTGGTTTCATGGACAACCTGTTGAAATTGATCAGAAAATAGCTGAATGATTAATTTAAATGAATTTATTTGATCATTCATAAAGCGAATAAATCATTCATAAGGTTTGTGACCATCATAAATGTTTGACTTAATTAAGCTCTATGAGTTATTTTTTATTTAAGCCGAACTCATTAGTTTCTCTCTCACCTTCTGATTAGCATTTATGTCTTCATGTTGTGTTTACAGTTATCACCATCTACACTGAGATAAAGAAACTTGATCTTTAAATGTGTGGAGCAAACGGAGGAAAGATGAAGTGAGAGCCCACTAGCAAGCAACGTGATGACAGGTAGGACACCAGTCTGTTTATGCATGGTTTGGTAATGTTTGTAATATTGTTTGGCATTTAATTCTGAAGTGTTTTACAGTAAACTGTTAATTAACTTAGTATAGAGGGAAATCTGGTCAAACCATGAGTCAACTGGTTTGGTGACACTGTTTTAGGTATTTCTTAGTTTTTTTCCACACTAATGCCTGATGAGAAGCTGCATGTCACTGACATTGTTTCTCTGACATAATGTTTACAGTCTTTTATGATAAAGATTGACTACAACTATTAAAATACTTTGACCTTCTCAGTGCTAAATTATAAAGATAGATAGAACTACAGATTTAAACATCCTTTCACGAAAAGAAAACAATTGTATGTCATTGAGTACACAAAAAGATTTCAAACAATTTTAAAAGGTTTTATTTAATCCTACAAGTTGTCCAGATGTACACTTGTCATTTACATTTCACTGAACTTTGAAGTCAGCAAATTACAGCATCTGTCTTCATTAACCCAAATGAAAGAAAACAGAAATATGAAAGTACAGTATGTCCTTATAGGTTCCATGTTGTGTTTAAACATAGATGTAGATAGTGAAGTGAACAAGCTGTCACGATTTCTGTGTAAGTTTGAGAAACTCGTTCAGTTGTTCCATCTCAATTGCTTCTTGAAATGCAGCGATGTCCTGAAAGAAAGAAAATGTGGTAGAGAGAAAGAGAAAATGGGAAAGAATAATCATCCATATATTTTTCTGATAATACCACTTACTGTTAATTAAAAAACAGATAGCTTTACAGGTGTTTGGTGATATAAGAGTTTTTGGATAAATTGAAAATTTGACCAGAAAAATCAAAATAATTCATAATAGGAGAATGTTGATGAATGTCTATACCAAATATGGGTCCAGTCCATCCATTTGTCAAGATATTTCTGTTTAGAAAAGTAAACCTGCAGGTGGAGCTATAAGTCAGGTAGTAAAGGTAACTGTACAAAACGTATGTTTACTAAAAGTAAATTAATGAATTTTATGTGTGTGCGTGCCAGCATGAGGTTAGTATAATGTACTGTAAATATTTAATCCCTGTGTCTACGCCCTAGACTACCACAGTTTTTTTTTCTTTTTCAGCAAATACAGAAAGCATGTAAATGATTTACACTGAATAGTAACTCCTTTAGATCAGAGAAGGTGTTTCATTTTCAAGACATTATATCACTTTGACAGGTTACTGAAAAGACTTACTCCACAGTAGATATCCCCGTTGAATATTTGGGGTGGCAGCGCCTTCGAGTTCCCTGCCAGTTTTCGCATTAAATCCTTATCATCTGAATTCTGAGAAATGTCCACAGTTTCATAAGGGATCTTCTTTGAGGACAATACGGAGAAGATCATTTCCTGGTTTTTCTTCATCTGTAGGGGACAGTTTTAAAATCAGCATTAAATTCATTTGACATGTACTCTTAAATGTTTCTTTGTCTTGCAGTGACATTTGTCTCACTGTCCACGATGAACAGCTATTGTTTGTAAACAGAAACAAAATGTAAATACTGGACAACCAGATCTACAAAGAATATTTGTGATAATGCAGTAAAGGAAAAAAGCAAGTTACTGTACCGCAGTAGAACCGCTGACGCTGGAATAAAACACTCTGAGAGGCATATCTGCAATTTTAACAGTAACACACTCCAGATAAATTGGTTAATAGAGACCAAGATAGAGACAGGAGTGGAGTTAAGCGGAGGCAGGTTTGTTTGCTGTGGTAGCAGACAAGGTAAGCAGGTTTGGACACGGCTTACCTGCCTGCATGGGCACACCCACTTGTCTGACTGACATTCCAGTCATAGTCTGTCAGCTACAATTGGAAAAACATTCACACTCACACACCAGTGGTGGAAAGTAACTAATGTCATCTACCCCTACGCCTAATACGCCTAATACTGTGTGTGTGTGTGTGTGTGTGTGTGTGTGTGTGTGTGTGTGTGTGTGTGTGTGTGTGTTGTGTAAAGGTGTTCAAATCTCAGTTCAGGTGTGTGTGTGTGTGTGTTGTGTAAAGGTGTTCAAATCTCAGTTCAGGTGAGGGTTTTTGTGTGTGGAGTTTGCATGTTCTCCTTGTGTTTGTGTGGGTTGTATCTGAACACTTAAGGTTCAGATGTTAGGGAATTACTGTTGTATGGTGTGTGCAGTTTTTAGGCACAGTTTATACCAGGGGGAAGTAATCAGCAAAAACTGAAAGGAGAATGCGTTGATAGAAATAAGAATTTATTGATCAGCGTTCACACCGAAACAGGAAACTATCATGTAGTAAACAGACAGTATAAAAAGTAAAGCAAACGTGTAACAATTAGGTCTGAGAATGTTTGGTTTGTGATCAGCAGAATCTGCCCTGGAAAAAGAAAACACTACAGGTTCAAAAAAAATGAGTGTTATAGGAAATCTTTCAAAAGAGGAAACATGGCATGATATGTGCTATTTAAAATTTGAATTTCCAGTTTGTACAAAGGAAGTTTTCTACTTAGTTTGAAGAAAATAAGACCTTCAATAACAACTTCAAATTTCATTGTGGTTATGTGTGCAGCAAAAATGAAACTTGCAGAATAACCACAGAAACACTGCCTTTTAAGCTGTTTTCAGACATGAACTCCAGAAAATCCCTGGTAATTTTGTCCGTTTGCCATTCTCAGAAGAACAACTCAGCGTTCACAACAGCAGGAAAATATCCAGGAACTCTGAGGCGTGGCGCCTCACACAAGCAGAACATGATGTATATTTTCTGTCACCTAAGCAGTTTTGTGATTTGGTTGTAAACTAGATAGTATCTTTTCATCCCTGCAACATCTACTAGCTCATTGTTCTGGAGGTTTTCCTGCTGTATTTTCACATGGGCTCAGTTAGACATTCTTTGGACTCTTGACTCAGGTTTAGCAGGAAAACTTGTGGAAATGTCCTAAGTGACATCTATGGACAGTTGCTTTCTCACATATAGCCCCCCCCAGACAAGTCGAGATAAATGTCCATAATTCAGTGCATGTCTAAAAGCAGCTTTAAAAGTGTGCTGCATTACTCTTTAAATTTATTGGAACCACACAACACAGGTTATCCTTTGAGTCACTGTCTTATCATGAAAGAACAAGTGGTTCGAGCTCGTAACACACTTTCCCAGACAGGTCTTCAGGGGCACTTTCAGCTGAGCTATCAAAATCCACATCCGCACTCTTTTCTTCTGGAATGCGGCTGTGTCCATTGTGATCATTCTTCAGGGTATTGGAATCCCTTGCCAAGGTGGGAGAGGGTGACAATTGCAAGCATTAATATGTTTTTTCGTGTTGTGGACTAAAATGAAACACCCTGTGTATGTTTTGGCAAAAAAGTCTTACCGCCCATAAAGTGCTCCATTGCTTCTCTCTTCCACATCATCTTTAATTGTTCCTCCAAACCTGTTACTAAACTGAACCATGGTACCTGAGAAGTGATCATACATCATCCTTATAAAAGCAAGTTCAAGTGATCTGCCCACTTGAGTGCACCTTAACAGGTTGGGAACACAATACTGACATATCTTCACCTTCCATAATAGTTTTGCTAGCGCCACTTATAAATTCAATTATGATTACCAGCTTCCCGCTAACTTTGTCTGAATTTTGGCGTGCGGGAAAGAATAAGTTCAGCAGGTTCATTACAGCTGTATAACCAAAGAAGTGTATGCTAACAAGCTTCATGGCGCTGAGTGGAAATGCAGTGAGCTGCAGAGAGTGGTCCCTACACATCATATAAAATTTTGTCTGTTGCTCTTGTATTAATATTAACGGATCGGTGCACCTTTACTCAATGTAAATAACTCGTATCACAATAAAACATAGATGGGGAAATGACAATAGTTCTGACAGCGTCTCTTACTTACCAACACCATGCCATCTCCTTTTCCAGACCAGGTAGCCTATACCCAGCACAACTAGCAACACCACTAGACTGACCACAACTCCTGTGACAACCGAAGACGATGAGGTTGCTGGAGGGATGAAATGATCATTTAGTAGTGAAGGGAAATGAGAATCGCTGGTGTCACTGTGGAATTGCAATTGTTTTTCTTTGGGTCTTACCAACTATAGTGACTTGGAGTGACCTTGAAGGGATGGAGCGGAAGGGCAGTGACGAGAGGTTAACGCTATAGACACAGTTGTATTCGCCTTGGTCTTTATAAGCAACTGAAGGCAATTCAAAAACTGACAGGTGGAAGATTGAATGGCCCATGGTTGTCTTCATTTCAGTGGTGTTTGTCTTAGAATTGGTCAGATAGAAGACACCTGCAGCGTATTTGGAATGGGTAGAGCAAGTGATGGAGAAGCTGCTGCCTTCAGGTAATGATATTTTGTCAGGGCTGTAGATCACCATTGCATGGGGGGAAGTCAGTGAGATGCTAGGTTTCTCCAGTTTCACTATACAATTGAGACACATTTTTACAAAGTCATATGCATCGTATTCACAGTTTGCTATCTTGTGTAGTACCAACAATTATGTTCAACTGGACAATGGACAAAATGTCTGACCTGTAACAGAGAGTTCTGCAGAATCTCCTTGAGGATAATAGATCACTTGACTGGCCAATTTCTTTTGATATTCACAGAAGTATGACCCCTTATGTTTGAAGTCCACAGTAGGGAAGGCAAATGTTGCAGCATCGTTATCAGAGAATTTTTCCATTGTAAATGATCCCTGGGTCTTCTTCAGAAAAAATGAACCACCCAACTGTTCTGATACTACAGCACAGGTTATTTCAACTCTGTCACCCCAGTTAACTTCTGGAGCAGGACTTATAGAGATTTGGGGTTTTTGTAGAGCTCCTGAAATGGATCATCAGTCGTAAATATTTGATTGTGTAATACCAGCTAACACAGCTTTATTGTGCATCTCTTACCTAAACATATAACACCAGCATCTTCACCGTGCCCACAGTTATGTTCTCCAAACCCATTGTGCGAGCAGAATGTGAGAGCACTCTCATCACCTGAACACTCCACATTATCCAGCCATATTGGACCAGTGCCTCTGCCAAAGTGGGCGCTCGTTGGAGCAGAAACTGCATGACCGCAGCCAATCTGTCTGCACACCACATCGGCACTACTCATTCCCCATTCATCATCACACACCGTTCCCCACTCTCCTTTATGGAAAATCTCCACTCTACCAGAGCACTGACTTGGGCTACCGACCAGACGAAGCAGGGCTGCATATGAAAATCAGAAATTAATGTTAGAGTACAATAGCAAAGGAAATTCCGAAACACGTGCTCGCTCACAACTTGAAACCTAATGTGAATGCATCTTTACGTGTTGTGCAACAAGCTAAAAGTGAAAATAGGAAACAAAAAGAAATGCTTGTCATACAAATGGAAATCAAAGTAATAGTTTGACATTTTTGTCAAGAGTAAGATCTGACAATACATTGCTCTAGGTTCTGCAAAATGAATCTTAATAGTAGTTAGAAGCCAGTTAGTGTAGCTTAACACTAAGACTGGAAACAGGAAAAGATCTAGCTTTTCCTTGTCCTTGACTAATACTTATTTCCACTCCATTGTTTTTACTTAGTATGTGCAAACAAATTGATAATGATAACATTTATCCAACTGCAGGGGAGAATTCTGAGCATAGTATAAAAGGCTTTACCTCCACAGACAACACCAGCATCACGTTCATGCCCACACGTTGATTCTTGGAACCCACTGAGTGAGCATTTCTGAAGAGATGTCACATTGTCAAAACATGATTGGCCAGAATCCACTACTGATCCATGGCCTTGGCCGAAATGTGCACCACCAGGAGCGTTAATACCACGGCCACAATCCAGCAGCTCACACACCACCTGGGCTTTACTTATGGTCCAGTCTGCATCACACACTGGTTGCCATACATCGCCATGACGAACCTCTACTCGTCCAGAGCATTCGTCCCTACCATTAGCCAATCGGACTTCCAAACTACCTGAAAAGACAAGCACAATCTAAGTAAAGTGATTTGATGGACAAATTATGTTTTGAGCTTGAAAGTTCAGTGTTGATCATTGATCAGTGATAGGGTTACCTGTGCAGATGACACCTGCAACTGAACTAGTGTTGCAAGACATGTCAGTAAATTGATTTTTTGGACACTGAGTCAATGTAGACTCAGACGCTCCATTGCATTCGATTTGATAATTCCAAGTCTGTCCTGTGCCATGTCCAAATTCTGTCTTTCTGGTAATCCTATGAGCCGTCCCACAGTTTAGCTGTCTGCACACCACTTTGGCATCATTCAAATCCCAAGCGTCACCACACAAAGACCCCCACTGGCCTTTGTCGTAGAATTCCACTCGTCCAGCACAACGATTTGACCCACCAGTCAATTTTACATTGCCTGGAAATTATATTTGTTACGTGAGTGCATACGCATTGCTTAATTTCCTTTTAACCAAAATATGCACAATAGCTGTAGTGTCATTATATTACCCATTCTCTTATGCAATATGTGGAGATTTCAAGCCTTACCTGTACATTGGACAGCTGCCTCTTCAACACGATCATTCCTGGTCCTGGCATATTCTCTGTGAGAGCACTGCGTGAGAGAGCTCTCTCTGCCATTGCAGCTGAACTTATAGTTTCTCAGATCACTGCCTTGACCAAATGATTCTGTGACCTTGACAGCATCTCCACAATTCATCTCTTTGCACACAACATTTGCTTCATTCATTCCCCAGTTGAGATTAACTGCTGATGACCAGAAGTCACCCAGGTGGACCTCCACCCTACCTGAACACTGGTTAGCCCCATTGACAAGTCTAATAGTAGCTAAAAAATATTGTGGAAAGAAACAGAAGTTAGTTAGTTCATGTTTGGACCATTTACCATACTGTAAAAGTTAATTCAAACTCTATGTGATAGTTTGATTGATATATGATAGTATTGACAGTATTCAGCAAAATATTCTTCTTGGGCTTTATGGACAACAAATAAATGCGTGTGTGAAATTATGTGAATGAGTTAGCAAAAATAAGTGATTAACACAACAGAGTAATAACTTGAAGAGAAATGATACCTGAACACACCACACCGGCATCTTCACCATGGCCACAATTATTTTCTCCAAGAGTGGGATGCTGACAGTGTAAAAGGGACGTCTCATTTCCCGAACATCTGACATCATCTAGCCAGATGTCTCCGTCACCTTGACCAAAGAAGGCATTGGTTTTGGCTGTCTGAACAGTTCCACAGTCCATGGCTCTGCACACCACCTGAGCATTTCTAAGATCCCATTCATCATCACACACTGTTCCCCACTGGCCATTGTGCAGAATCTCAACCCTGCCAGAGCAGCGGTCAGTCCCATTGACAAGCCTTATTGGTGGATCGCCTGGTGAAACAAGTCCAGACCTTAGAAATCTCACTCAGATCAGCTAATTAAACATTTGCATGCTGAATGTGTTACACACTTGCACTATTATAAAGTAATGACGTTTTTTCTTATGTCTTTAGTTTTTGTCGCATGTTATATTAGGAGATGATAGAATATGTCTGGTGATTCTGGGATTCTGAAATCCAATGAAAATCCAAACAAAACAACAAACTAACAAGTATTTACTGAGTTGTAATGTTTCTTCATCACCATAAAAATGGGCGTCTTAGTTCAATTTGAGTTGATCCCTCATGCATTGAATACTAAATATTAAAATACTAAATACAGCCAATATTTTTATTTTGCGTGTCTTACCTGTACATGCAAGAGAAACACCCTGACATGTCCCTGAGTTTTCATGAAGGTTGCACTGGGTGATAGAAGTCGCACCGTCAGGGCACGTACTTGTGAATCCTGTCAGTTTGCCTTTACCAAAATATAAGTTTTCTTGGGTTGGTTTTGGAGTTCCACAATTGAGCTCCTGACACACTATTCGAGCCTCTTTAACGCCCCAGTTATGATTACAGAGTGAACCCCACTGGCCATTGTGGAAGACCTCCAGTCTGCCAGAGCAATGGTCTGTCCCGTTGATCAATCTGACTGTCTCTGGAACACAAGCAGTTAAAAAGAGGCATAATGTTTTACTGTTAAAAAAATGTTTAAGCAATGTAAGTTTCCCCTGCTGTTTAGGATCATCAGAACAGATCAGATTGCACTGTCAAAATGATGACACTGCATTAGAGGAAAACCACAAAAAGAGGAAGAAGGATGATTGTGAAAAGGGAGAAATGTGATAGCGCTTATGAAATGGTATTCCTGTTATTAGGAGTTAAAGCTTTCAAACATGCATCAGTAGCACAGGAAAACCAGTGTGTGTCAGCATGCATTACCTGAGCAGTCAAGACCTGCGTCTTCATTGTGGCTACAGTCATGTTCTCCGAAACCTCTGTGAGGGCAGTCACTCAGCGATTTCTCAGAACCGGTACACTCAACATCGTCCATCCAAACCTGTTGCAGACCTTTGCCATAGAAGGCCTTATACTTGACTGCAAGAGGATTACCACAGTTCATTTCTCGACATGCAACACTTGCCTCCTGGATACCCCATCTGTCATCACAAACTGTTCCCCACTGTCCATTGTAGAAGATCTCCACTCGACCAGAGCAATTATTGGTCCCATTCACCAAACGAATGGGTTTATTGCCTGCGAGGGTGCAAAGAAAGGTGAAGATTTCAGTACTCACTCAAAGGTGAGCTAAGCCCTGGTAAGAGGTGAAGGTCATCTAGTCATCCTTGGTTTGGATGGATCACTTACTTGTACAGTAAACACTAGCATCTGCACAGTGTTCGTGGATTTCTTGGAATCGGCACTGAGAAATGGAGGTCTCATTTCCCACACAAGTGGATTTGACCCCAATCAGGTTGTGCGACTCTCCAAAATCTTCAGCCCCAGTGCCAGGATTGCCACAGTTAATCTCATTGCACACCACGTTAGCTTCTTCGTTGCTCCAGTCATTGTTGCATACTCGTTTCCAGCGGCCATCATGAATGACCTCCACTCTACCATTGCACCGTGTGCTTCCGTTGACAACCCTAACAACCTCTGAAAATAATGCAACCAGTAATGTATTCAAGATGCATACAAAGTGATTGTAGGCTAGTATAAGGTTGTAGGCTTTATAAGGTTGGAGCAGCTTGGTCTGACAGCTGTGTCAGATGGCAACAAAACGCTTTATGTTGCAATCTGGACAAAATCAGAAGTGCCAAGCTAGCAAAACTTTAGCAAAGCATTAGTACCTTTTTTGCTTGTTGCCATGTCTTTGAAATGGGGAAAACAAAGGGGATCTCGGGTTGACTTTTGATAGCACAAATTTGCTAATCTCATTAACTGCTATGTTTTTGTTTGTCAGAAAACTCAGACTTCTGCCCTTTGCACTTTACATTTGCGGCAGAAGGTTGTGTGCTGACCTTGCTGCTGTGCTTCTGCTGCAGATATCATACAGACTGCCGTCCCCTTGAAGTATTTAACAAATTGTGAGATAACAATGCAATCTCTAGGTTTCTGATCACTAAATCCAATGTGATTGGTTGGTAAGACAGAAGCAGAAAGACTGCAAACTTGGGGAGCTGGTAACTTGGCCCCTTCTACCCTTAGCTTACTGATTAACACATATCTTGTTTGTTTAATCTGTACAAAAAAAACCATAGATATATAATGATTGATTACACAGTGTTGTCACTCAAAGTACTCCCATTGATGTGGATCAGGTAACTTACAAAGACATGTAAATAGATTCAGTCTTACCAGAACAGATAACCCCAGCATCCTCACTATGGCCACAGTTATTTTCTCCGACTGGTCTGTGTTGGCATTTGAAGATGGAAGTCTCATGACCAGAACACACCACATCATCCAACCAAATCTCTTCCTTTCCCTGTCCAAAGAAGGCGCCTTTTTTGGCCTGAAGAGCTGCCCCGCAGCCTGCTTCTCGGCACACCACCTCAGCATTAGCAATGCTCCAGTTGTCGTCACACACCGTCCCCCAGTTGTCCCCATGGAAGACCTCCACTCTGCCTGAGCAACGTGACGGCCCTACCAGCCTAACTTTATCACATTCTGGAAATTGAATAATGAAAGTGCCATGACTGAAGGTTGTCATTGTTAATAACAAACAAAAATGTATTAACAAAATGTCCCTTTTATTCAGTTTTGTTCAGTCAGTTTGTTGAAATGAATATCATCATAAAAAATATGCATTACAATTGTACTGACCCACAAGCTGAGGTAGACTCAGTAGACCTACAGCAGAAATAGTGACATATTATTAAAATGACAAAATTATCCTTTAAATTCACAACAGTCAGTGCTGTTATCTGTCAAATTCATCAGAAAACTAAGAAACCACAATTGTCCGACATCAACTCTGACCTATTAATCAGGCAAAATAAAAAATCCTGTTTAAAAAAAAATACCATATGTGCAAATATATTTCTTTTGATTTGATCTCGTCAGCATATGAAGGTAAACAACCAATTGACTTTGACTGCAGTGGACAAGTTAAGAAGAACGGTAGTGAACATAATCAAGAAAGTCAAATTAATGAGGTAACAACTCACCTATTGACAAATAAAGAACCAAATGTAGTTTTTCTGTAGAAGCAAGGGCCATATTGTGTCTTCAGAGTAGATCAAATCCTGTCATGAATCAGGAATAAAAATGTATCACTGCTCTTAATTATCAGTGCAACAAAACAAGAGAAAGCTTTGTGGGTTTTTTTTAAATCTAACTTACCTACAACAACTTCATCAATTCTGGACAGCTAAATAATCACATTTAAAACCTCTAAAGAACAGAGATGTCACTTCCAGTAATGGAATAGAAGGTACTGACTGGACTTGGCCTACAAACTGGATGCTTGTTTACATTTTGATCAATCATTAAAGGCTGAGGATCAGAGAAGATTTCATTCTGTTCTGCACAATATCTACTTTTCAATTGGCGAAAGTCATATTAAAACACTCCCACATTTAACATAATGCTGGCAGTTGGCTGTACATTGTCCCAACACAGACTTAATGACTGCACCAAGGATCATTTGCAAAAGAGAAATGTCGATCAAAGAGTTGAGAGTTGTTTTGAGCTAAATTCAGCAGGTGAACTTGACCTGTGACTCCTAATGCTGAACCATGTCCCCTGCAACCTCTCACCTCCTGCTCTCATATGACACGTATACAGAGCTAATAACAAACAATTTCTTCACAGAACTGTACTATTATAAGAACTTTTACATTTTGTGCTAATTTTGTATACAGATGTGTATGAAATTATTTAATATGGGCACTGCAAATTTGCACTTTGGATTTGCATTTTGGATTATGCCAAAAAGAAATCCAAGTCTTCATTAGTTTTGTAAATACATGTCCACTATGAATAAGGTATTCTTGACCAAAAATCACTGAAACTACTGTATTTACAGAAAATTGTGTTTTCTTAGTTTAATTTTCTTACCTTAATAAATGAGTTGATGCTGTTTTGTGCTCATGAGAAGTAATTACAATCAGATCTCAATGCAATTTGGTCGCCTTTTTCACAAATGACTTCCTGACTTGACAGAATCTGTTATTGTCCTATATCTACTTGAGTCACTAGAACTAGGAGTGATGCCTACTTCCCCTTAAGAAGTTCCAGGCAACAGTGATTTGTTTTCATTCAGTTACCGGAAGGAATCTAAAAACACTACCCACCCCACATAGTATTCTTGTTAAATGTGCAATAATAGCAATTATATTAATACAGCACCTTTAGAGCCACAGTTGATGCTGCTAGGAAATGTGAAAATGTGTAAATAAATACATATTGAATGCAAAGTAATAAATATAAAGTAATGTGTTCATATATTCCAGAAAAATAACATACTTTATAACATCATTTGTCACCTTTCATTCATAGATCTACAATGTATTTTACTACAGCCTTGTTAATTCATGGTGCACTGTAGTGCAGTAGTAGTGTAGTATCATTGTGTATATACAGTAAATAATGCCATGCACATGAATATACAAGATATGTACTTGATAAATATGCTCACATTAACACAAACAACAAAAAAACTGCAGAAATGAAAAGTATTAGTACACATTTATGTTCAGAACGTACTGTTATGTTACAATGAGTTGTAGCCTACATGATGTTGCTTAATTGACTTGTTGATTCAGCATTTTCAGTGGCCTGATGTGGCCATCTGTTGTCACCCCATGTACATTTCCTTAATTTGCCTCCGTTTACAGTTGCACATCTCTGCCAAGGAAACCCTTAAACTTCCCTATGATATTAGTTGCATCATATTAACTGAAATCACAAAGATAGATATGCTTAGTTTTCACCTTATCTAGCACACAATTAAAATCAGTATATTTTCACAAAATACTGCACTCTTTCTAATACTTTTGAAGACTGATAAAGCTCTGAAAGACCAAAGAAAAATGATCTGAGTGACATGCGTGCAGGGGACTTTACAAAAAATGCTATATATACATGATGCTTTACAAACAATGCTGGTCACTGATGGTATTTTTGAGTTACTGTTGGCTGAATTATATACCACTAAGGAACTTACTCTTTTGTGATCATGTTTTCGCTGTGTGTTTATTTTTCACCAGCAGGAATCATAGTTGTGTTCCTTTTGTTCATCCACAAACCCCACGTGCTTCCTCTACCTCTCTCGTAACAAGTAGCAGCAAAAAATGTTCTGAACCAGAAAAGATCGATAGTGTTCTGTTCTCAATATTTGGTCAGTATTCTCCACTGATGACAAAACTGAGGTTTGGAAAGGACTGTCGGCTAAAACTTATTGATGTCTGGGTAAATAATTAAAGACACACAGATATACGTCATTGTCTGATTGGAAATGACATTGTATCTGGGACAAGGGGGCGCAATGATCATGTCACAAACAAAAACTGACCTTAGGTTGAGTCACAAGTGTAAACAGCAACTGATCGACCTGTACCTAGAGAAGCGAGACTTTTTTGAAACATGAAACATGATTTTTGATTCTTACATAGATGCCACAAGTGGCTCTTACATTTGCAGCTGTTTTAGATTGATAATACCAGGATTTTGGGACATTGTTATTTGAACAATAAAGGGTACATAAAAAATAGCAAGGCAAATATATTGAAGAAGGTATTTTAATTGGCTTTGTGCAAGATAACCCATACAGAAATGTGTCATTGAGTAGTGCTTTCATATGTCAGTTAAAAACAAGGATGTCACCATTAACCACAACAGAGTGACAAAGAGGCACAATGGGAGCTTTGCCCCTAAATCACTACAAAGCAATAATTTATTTTATATTTATATATCTTAGATCCTCTGTCACATGGCTTGTAGTAATCTGTTTTATGTATTCCTGTGGCCCACATGACCCTGATTGTAAGCATACTTATTTTATAGCAGTCTTGACTGGAGAATATGGCTGGTGATGATCTGTATTTTTTCATGTTGTGAGCAAATCCCACAGAAACACATTGTACACTGTGTTGTTAAAGCCTCAACTAAATTATTCCTCCATACCTTACAACTCCATAAAAAAACACATTTCGTCATTATAAATCAATCCCACATACACCATCCTATCGCCATAAATACTCAGGACAAGAGCATCAAATGTAAAGTAATCTGCGGCTTAAAATAATCCCAGCAAATGTGCTGTTTACTCCCATTTGTGTAACGTTTGCTGAGAACTACAGTGACCAGTTCATTTACGAACATAGTGGAAAAATAAAAAAAAGAGCGAACCTATATTTCGAAGCATGTCAAGTTTGAATTAATGGGCATCGGACAAGATTAAGCGACAACATAGTTCCAGAAAACACACTGTACACTGTTTTTTACAATACGAAAACAAACATAATATTGCCAACACAGTGCTTTAATTAAACAGACAGTTGGAATAATACAAAAGTCAAATGGTGTGTGTTTACTGAATGGCAGGATTACAAATAGTCACTGTCTCACTGCTTTGGGAATGCATCCTTACTCCCACACATGAAAACACACACACACACACACCCAAATATAATTGCCCGGGGTTGTTTCAGGTTGCAATAAGTGCTGCCTCTCTGCTTCCCATCACTTAATACAGCCTTCATTAACAGCTGCTGATGGAGACAGAAACACACACGCCAAAACATGCGCACACAGAATTCAGGTGTGTACTCTGGTGGCTTGTGTTGCACTGCTGCCCCTGATCATTGTTCCCCTTGCTACTGCATTGTAAACAGACCTAAAGCAACTGATCTATTGATGCTACAACCTGCTCCACAGCTGTCTAGTTTGCAAAGAACTGATGCTAATGCATCTTGAAAGTAGTGCATATTTTCACAGTGCTGTAAACAAAGAGAAAAACACAAATGAATCCATCATAAGATGGCTCCTCTTCTTCTGTGATTAACTGTTAGTAGACTTCAGTGATGGTGGTATGTTGTATAAACAAGTCAGGACAGGTCATACAGGATGAAAACCCCCATGGAGAGCTGTGGTTTGGCAAAATGCTGGCATCATACTAGGAGGATCCTGGTACAGGACATGATGCTACACAGGAAGCGATGCAGTTTGTGTCCTCATGTTACATGGAAGTCACATATCCGGTTGTGATCTATGACTCTGAATCCTGTGATTATTGGGGGAAGAAAAATAGTACAAACGTTATCATAGTTATCTCTTATTTATTGTATTTCAAGACATTTGAAGTTGTTGTTTTTTATACATGTTATCCAGTATTCCAGGCAAGCAGATAAACCTATAAACTGTATGTATTTGAAACTAACTGAAGGGTGGAGACAAAGCTGCTGAATCTTGACATACTGACTTCTCCTTTTTCATGCAAAAACAAGCTGATGTGCATGAAATCCCATTGAAGTCATTATGATCCACCAGCAACGTACAAAAACTAGAGCTGCTGATCCAGCACTGTGGAGAGATGCCATGCTGTTTTGCTCAGAGAGCTGGATGGTTATATGAATTACAACACAGAGACAGTTGTGTATTTTTGCGTTGTGTACAGTTTACACTCACTTGAACTGAGGGTTGGGAACCAAGCCTGAGGAATGTAAACACAGTGTTGTTCTCCTTTGCTTGGAAAAAGTCCTCATAGTCCTGAGAGAGGAAGAACAACAAATGAGGATGCTAAGTGTAGGCAATGTCAACAGACAAGACAGATGGCTGTAAACAAATAGTCCCGTCAATGCTGCTTTTCATATCATTCAGTAACCATGGCGTTGCACAGTAATGTTGGATTACCTTGGTGAGTGAGAGCAGCGGCAGGCAGGGCAGATAATCTGCCCTGTCCGTGAAACTGGATTACAGCAGGATTATACATTAGCCTGCAATCTCAGTGGAGGATATGAACTGGCAAACTCAAACAGATCGAACTCATTTACCAGCATAGTTAGCGCCACCATGTACAAATCTATCCAACTATTTATCTATCTATATTATATATGTTGTTGGTGGTGCTGTTGCAGTGCAGAAGGACATATATATATTGCTATATATATATATTTAATCTATGAACACTGTAGTTTGTTGACCATCATACCCCGCAGTAAAGCTCTTCATTGAAGATCTGTGGAGGCAGTGGGTTGCCCTTCTTTGGCTGTTTGTCCTGGGGTATGTTGTGGTACATCCAGATCCTCTGCTCCTCCAGCATGGTGATGTCTACTTCCTGGAAGCTGATTCGATTGGCCTCCAGGAATCCCACGACATCCTGCTGATGCTTTTTTACCTGGAAGAGGTGCAGAGGGTGAAAAGGAAGTAAAGGATGTGGAGGAGGGTTGAAGTGAAGAGATGGTGAAGAAATTGAGGGGTTGAGGAGATTAAAAAAAAGTTTATTTTAAGTGTTTCACAGAAAGATAAATGAGAACGGAACAGATAAAGCTAGCCTATGTAAACAAACAAAAAGAGCAACCCTATCCTAAAGTGTATGCAATCAACTTTCCCAGCTGTGGACTATGGGATGGATGCAACTGCTCCCTGTGGTACTGTTCTAGTCCTTATTGCGAAAGCTTGGATGCAAGGGGACTTTCTGTATCCATTTCCATTCTATTGCATCTCTATTTTATTATCTGTTGTGCAAATGAATACACTTGATCTATTGTGACTCAGATTCTTTGAATATTGATGCTTTAAATTCATTATCATCCCAAAAGCCTGATTACACAATGAGAGCAGATAAACAGAGGCCTGGGGGCTGAATATAATAGTCTATTATCCAGCACCCTAAACACAGTTTTGCTTGAATTCTGAAGTGCACAAGTAAATGATTTACAAGCAGCCCGAATGTCTTTAAACATTTAGAAACATGCCTGTTGTTAGTTCTGATCAAGGGGCGAAAATACTTTTGGAACCGTTGATTTACAGTCTGAATCCATATTGTATACTGTATATGTTGACTGAACCTGACATACATGTATAGAAAAGTGGGGGATAACCTACTTTGCACATAATTCATTCTATGCACTCCACTAATCTGCTGCTGTGAACTGCTCATTTTATGGGGACACAGGAGTCTTGTGTTTATTTCTTTTCCGTTCAGTTTTCACACTCACATTTTCCTGCAGTTTTCATTCATACCTTTGTGTTGTCCAGGTTCCAGCTCCCTTTATTTCATATTATCTTTCCCTGTGTCCTTATCACCAAAGCAACTTTTTATCAACATGCACAAACATCCATTTCAGTTTGTATCAGATGAGGGATCCAGTCTATCGTAACTCAATTTAGAGAGAATTACATTCACATGAGCTCAACACTAGTCTAACTGACCCTAATGGTGGACCTCTTCAAGCGTGCATGGATGTGCTTTGCGTGTGAGACAAAGAGAGCCTGTGTTCTGAATGTATGTGTCATAGAGATAAAAATAACTCCTTTGTAAATGTTGAAAGATTGTGCTGCCCTCTTCCACCAAGAAGGAGCATGATAAAATAAATATATTACTCATGTGTCCCATTACCTAAGACCTTAAGCATTCAAGCAAGAGTGTTGTTTGATGATTTTCTGCTCAAACCAATATCAGCTGGATTCTCCCTCTGGCATGTGAATGCTGTTTGCCCAGAGGCACTGTAAGCATGGAACTGCACTACTGACTTTTTAAAAATTAATCTACGATTTGCTAAGTCTATGAAATACGTATCGAAAAACCGAAAAACATTGGCAAACTAACACAAATCCCAATCAAGTTTATGTATGTTAATGTACGATTAAATTGGGGGGAAAAAGTCAATTCTTAAATGACTAAAGATGAATAAATTGTGGACTAGCTGGTAATCAAAAGATTGTATTTTGATCAGTTACTAAAGTCATCATTTCAGCACTACACAATTAAAAAACATGCTATCATGTTGTCTGCAATCAGGTGTATGTAAACAAATCAGTCTTACATATTATTACCGTATGGCTTCAGGTTTTTTTTCTTTTATCCTTTTACTTTTTTCTGATATTTGTTAAATATACCAAAACACTAATCTGCAGTACACTGCTGTGTGTGGGTCTTAGTGTTCAAATTGTGTCAATCAGGCAAACCTTATGAGCTACTACTTACAGTGGCCTCCTGGCAGAAAATACTTGTGGATAGTTTGCAAACCATGCACAAAAACCATAATATATATATATATATATATATATATATATATATATATATATATATATATATATATATATATATATATATATATATATATATATATATATATATATATATATATATATATATATATATATATATATATATATATATATATATATATATATATATATATATATATATATATATTGTGTGTGTGTGTGTGTGTGTGTGTGTGTGTGTGTGTGTGTGTGTGTGTGTGTGTGTGTGTGTGTGTGTGTGTGTATATATATATATATATATATATATATATATATACTGTGTGTATATATATATATACTGTATATATATAGAACTGGCTGTTGGGCTCAGACCGATTTACGCCTATCAATTGCAATAAACACTCACCGCGACAGAGCCAGTAGAGGAGGCGATGTAAACCCTGATGACCATTATGATCCCTAATAGACGTCGTTCAGTCGATGATAGGTGCCGTGTACTCCCCGGGTTGCGGCTCTGATGGACGGCCTGTGTTCTCAGAGGAGGCGCGACTCGATACTTTCACTGAACCATGATGGCATTAAAGGGGTCGGACTCTCCCGGCTGCTGGTCGCCGCTTTCACTGCTCAGACCGCAAACACTTAACACCCGACTTCCAACAGCTTATTACCACCAGGTGACGCTATTGTCCCATTAGGTGTGATGTCTCTGTAACGTAACACTGTTTATTGTGGTATTCACAGGCCACGCCACGCACTGCAGCGCCACGCCGACGGAAGGGTGTCACTGCAGGGAGTACTGCGGTTGCCATGGTAGGGCGTCAGCGGATGAACTGAAGCGGACCTCAAGGTGCGGACTGAAAACACAGACATGTCTCCACGTAGACAGAAATGACACTTTATATATTTTTAACTTTTCATAGTTACAGGCGACGCATTTTAAAACAACAAGAGTGAGTGTTTGCTGTATAACGACAGCTAAGCTTGCTAAAGTTCATGCTAGTTAGCTTTGCTCATAGTTGTAGCTAACATTAGCCTATCGACTGTAAAATAAGAGGCTCTTTACTGTCGCGAAGTTAAACGTTAACCAAACAACGCCGGGTTCACATTCAACCAGGAGCGGAGATCGTCAGGTTTGTGACAACACGTTGAAGACTCTAACACAGTAACACATCCCACCTGTTGATGGTAGTTTTTGTGCTAGCATTAGGTGGTGCAATAAGCCCCGTTAGCTCTTGTAAATCCATTTACTTGATCACATTGCTACTGTCACCACGCTAGAATGCTTATGTTGTCGTCTTCCGTTTTTTATTGTATTCACGTCACGTCTTCGATCATTAGTGGGACCAGTAATGTGTGGTTGGCTTCAGGTGGTAAATGTGACATGCAGTTTGACAGCTATGTTATTGCTCCTATCAGCAGCAGACGGCCTGCTCTAATCCTCTCTGTCCGTGACAGAGAGATCTGGTCAAGTACAGCTTTTACATCCGCTGTTGTGGTAACAGTCATCTGTTTGTGCATTTATTTTCACAGGGCAGATTGTGACCTGCTACAGGGAAAGTTTACATGAACCTGGAGACAATCACATATAATCACAATAAAGGTGACGATTGTGACTAGGGTATGATGTGTGTGGTGAGTGTTAAAATATTTATTGATACATTTATGGCATTTATCTGTATTATTGTTATTGTCATCTTTTTGTCTATTTGGTGCTTAGTTCATAATGGAAATAAAAAGGTCCGTTCAGATGACCAGTATTTCTTAATATCAGAAATTTGCTTTGATAATTGGAAATCATTGTTTTTTAGTACTATCTTTGTTTGTGTATACTGTGTGTGTGTTGTCTGTGACTATAGAAAGGAACAAATGGCAGAAGAATTTTTTTTCTAGTCGTAAATCTCACTTAAAAAAATACATTTACAAAAGGTACAACAATCACTTTCAGAACCATGATTGTATTCAGGTGAAAGGACCGTTCCATCCCACTTGAGGTATAATGACACTCTTGTCCATTTATGGTGATGTAGTGGTGTGTGTGTATGTGTGTGTGTGTGTGTGTGTCGTTGTTGCCATGGCTACTTGCCTGTGGAGTGGGTTGATAAAAGGGCCAGATGACTGTATGACTTCTGCATCACATTAATGCAAATTCTAAGGAGCATGCACAGTCTTCAGGATTAGTTGTAATAGTTCAGTATTGTTCAAATAGTTTAAGATTTTTTGAACCATTATAATACAAACACAAGGTGTTAGACAGAGCTGGCGCAAAAATACTTCATAAATAATTTACTCCAAATATTAATATAGAAGACTATATTAGCAGTCAACAAAATGGGATTTAAAGTTGGGAACACACACAAATCTTACCGTAGTCATTAACTAAAATCTGGCCATTTAATAAGTCATAGGGCAGAAGGCAGCATGCTTGTAATTTGTACATAGCAACAGCGGTGTGGAAAAGTGGTGTAATGTATCATTATAATATATCAATATGTCATGCCCCATTTGAATTTCCACATCAAATGATGTCTCTTAGAGACCAAGGTACACAGAGAAGCCAACTGCTGCCAGTCTTGTTCCTGCTCTAGATACATTTTAAGTATTTTGTGAGTTGAAGTAACCAGGGGACTTGCAATAGTGGGCCTTTTTTTAAATGTTGAATTGTAAAACTAAAACACCCTAATATGTCTCAAAGGTGTCTTTTTTGTTTCTCCCATTTTTGTGTCTAATTTGAAGCAGTTTCTCTTAGAGTGACAATATGGAATCTGATCATGCCATTGACCACTATGAAGACAACCATCATGGAAGTTGCCAGTCAGTCTGGAGTGGAAAGAAAAAATCCCGAGCATCATCCTCTCCAAAACAGAACTCTCGGGACAAAATCAAGGATGAGGAAGAAAAAGACACTTGTGAAGAAAGTAGATCAAAAACTAGAACCAGGCAATCAGCTTCTGATCCAGACAAGATATCAGATGGAGAGGGGAGGAGAGGTACTGGATCCTTTTACTCAGAGGACTATGAGAATGAGTCTCCGTCAGAGCGTTCACTCTCACCATATTCACAATCCCCAACTCCATCCCCTACTCCTCAGAAAGGGTTGCGGGCTAAGAGGATTTCAAGCAGCCCCTTCTCCAAGACAGGTATGTAAAGCAAGGAAAGGATGTGGGAATATCATCCTTGTTGCTTTAGTGTCCAGTGGATGGCAGTGTAAGGCAAATTTAACAACATGAGCCATGTGGGGGAGTGGGAAAACTCAAAGGTTCATAAAAAATGTTATGAGTTGATCTCACTGCTTCACTTCTTATTATTTCGTCATATGTCTCTATGTCGTAGGTGGTGTGGGTCACCGGGGGCTGTCCCGTCCTCCGCGTCTTGGTGGCCAACCCCTTAGCCAGCAGCATCGCAGAGGTGTACGATCATACAGCAAGGAGTCTAGTCCACCCAAAGACCTTGATCTTGTGACCAAGCGGATGCTTTCAGCCCGTTTATTAAAGATCAATGAATTGCGTAACACTCTTGCTGAGCTCCAACAGCGCACTGATGAGCTTCAAAAGGAAAACCGAATTCTTAGACAGGTAGACCTAACCCTCTAGTTTGGTTGGGGTGGAATATATGGGGCCTTAAATGGTATTTGTTTACCTTTTCGTCCATTTTCACCATAAACACCTATAAAAGGGAATGTCTTCTTTTCCATGCTGCAGCTTCAGGTTCGTCAAGAGAAAGCCCTGCAACGCTATGATGACACAGAAAGTGAGATTTCCCAGCTGATTGCACAACATTCCAATGAGACCCATGTGCTGCGTGAACGGCTCCGGCGCACACAGGAACGGGAACGGGCAGCTGAGCGGAGGCTCAAGGACAGTGAAGAGCAGCTGCAAAGGAGTCAGGCGACCAACATCCGGCTGAAGAAGCTGGTCGACCAGCGAGAGCTTGGAGCCAGAGATGAACTAAGCCGCAGGGTGGAGGAGGAGAAGGCTCGTGCCCAAGAAGCTGAGCGTAAGATTAAGGTAAACATTTATTAAATTGTTGAAATTTTTTTTTCATCACACTCAATAGAAATAATCTAAGAAATTTGTTTTTGTCTCCACATAACATGTTAACAAACGGTGCAGGTTAAAATAGCAGTCTTTTAGTTCAGACTAAAACTGCAGGAAAAGTGTGGAATACATGAGTGAACAGTGCATCAAATGGAGCTAGTCTCTGTGTATTTGAAGGAGCTGGAGCGTAGCATTGAGCTTAGCAACAGCAGTTTCCAAAGGCAGCTGGCTGCAGAGAGGAAAAAGACCATCAGTGCCCAGGAGGAGATCAGGACCCTGCAGGAGGAACTGGAACGACTGACCAATAAACTTAAGGTTCATATATTCAAAAATATACTTTAAATAACAGCTGATTTTTTTGTTGGTCATACTTCAAGAGTAGTTTGGTCTATGTGTGTGTTTTTTGCTTTGTTATTAGGAGAGGGAGAGAGAACTAGATGCCAGGAACATTTATGCCAACCGCCTGGTGAAAACATCACAAAGAAAAGAGGCTGAGAACTGTACAAAGCTGAAAGGTACCACCCAGCTGTTGTTTGATCAAGCTTGTTTGTTTTTCTGGTTTATAGCTGTATTTATCACAGAATCTAATCAGAAAATACTTTGTTTTTCCAAAGCCTGCTGTTGTGTATGTTTATATATGTTGAAATGGGCTTAAGAAATGTCAAGGGTTTCCTGCCTTGTTGAATGTCCACTTTTTTTCTGCTTATGAATGACAATGGAAAACTTGCATGCAAATAAATATTAGTGATATTTATCATAATTGACTCTTATGGTTATCCGTCTTAGTCCCCAGTAGGAACAGCACTAAGGCAGTGCAGACCGAAGACGAAGTGTCCAGTCTGGATTTTCCCACACCTCCCCCTGCTCTCACTGATGCCAGCAATTACAATGAGCGTGGACCTGATGAATACCTATCTCTCAAGGCAAACTTTTTATCTTCTAGGTTAAGTGCACAGTGTCTCTCTGCCATTTGTTTGTCATTCACTTTTTTAAAAATTCTATTGTCAACAGGAGCTGGGAGAAATGGACCGACACAGAGAGCCAGAAGACACGCCTCAAAACTGCAAACAGCAAGAGATGAGAGACAAGGAGAGGCAGGTCAACCAGGACTTGGATGTGCTTGAAGGAAAGGCAAAGAGACTAAGAGACGGTAAAGACAAAGTTATACATATTGAATATACTTACTGCCCATGTGAGTGAAAAAGCATGCCAAAGCTAACACTTGTTATATCTACAGGCTGGGAGAAAGAAATTGACAAGAAAGATGGAAACAAGAAAAGTTCCTTGCTAAACAACAAGGAGAAAGAGGACAACATGAAGTGTGGACATGTCCAGGAGGAGGTGAAGAAGTGGAATCATGCCAGTCAGGAAGCAGCCGAGGAAGCACGTCACAAGAAAGAGCTGCTGTTGGCTAAGATGCGTGAAATAGATTGTCAAAACCAAGAAGCCCAGGGCTCTGTGTTAACTGAGTCATCTGACTCCAATAAGGCTACCAGTGACCATTCTTCCCCTTGTCCTCCTGAACAGAGGAACCATTCCACCTCGATTTTCAGCCTCACAGCACCAGAAGAGTCACACGATTTGGTTGATAGAGGTGCTGAAGGTGGAAGGAGAAGACAAGGCATAGAGGTTGGAACAATGAGCAGGAGAGCACTACGTTCCCAAATCTCCAGCAATGATCTGGCGTTCGGAAGCTATGCTCCCTCTTTTGGTCCATCACCTTCCCGAGGGTCGTCTGGTTTCCCTCCACCTCCACCAAGGGAGGACAGGGACTCTGCTTTAGAGGCAATAGGTGTTTTTAGTCTCAAAGGGGTGGAGACAGAAAAAGAAAAGGACATAGACAAAGGAGGAGGCAAGGACAAAAAGGACAGCCTAATGCAGCAGCTATTTGGGGCCCTGGCTACACCTGCTGATGACAGTGTGAGCACCTCTAATAAAATGGAGGTCCTCAGTGGTCCTCCAACTACCAATGGAGTGCGGTCAAGAAGGGAGAGACTGCTAAGCTTAAACATAGGATGTTCCAGTCCTCCAGCATCCTCTTTAAACATTCTTCATGTCGCAGATAGCAAACCAGCCATTCGTGCCATCACCTCATTTGATGATGACATAGAAGAACTGACTTTATGAAAGTAACTTAGCCGGTCAGTAGATGCCTAAAACTTTATTTTTCACTCATAACTGTTGAATTGTGTAGATAATTTAAAATGTGAAGGTGGTTATACAGGAATTTGTGACCATTAGTTTTTATAATAGTTGCACTTTTAAGACTTTTATTGTTGCACTCATGCACTAAATGAAAGCAGATCTCACAGGGTGTGATTCCGATTTCTTGGTGAAAGATGACAAGTAGTTTCTCTGAGCAATACAAAGTCAGCATAGCAATCAGTAGACTGATTGCTGAATGTCTAACAGTAACATAAAACTGTTTTGTTTTTTTTGCAGCTTTAGGAAAATGGCACATTTTCTGGTTTATTCCTATTTCAAAACATTTAGCTGAAAAAGGTCACTGACCCACAAGAAAAATAATGAAATTTCTAAATTCTAAATATTAAGGAAAAAAATATAGATTGTGTAGTTTGTGTGTAATCTAGCACTTGTTTTCTATTAAAACCAACAACAGCACAAAGATATTGGGCCTATTTACAGCAGCACAACTTGAAAAGAGTTTAACAGTGATGTAAAATTCCTTGCTTGTTCCAGGGCCTCTGGCCCCTGCACAATGTCTAGATAGACAGTATTATACTGACCAGACAATCAGCTCTAACAAAGAACACCAACGGCTCGAGTCAGTTAATTTGTATAAAGTTGAAGGATGCTGATTTTTAAATTACCAAAATACAATGGCATTAGTTTGTTTTTATATATTACATTTTCTTTTTTGATAAACAAAACATTTACCTATGTCAGTGTATAATAGCAGTGTAAATACACCTGTACATTAATCGCTCTAATTTCCAGTATCGTATTGATTTCATACATGTGTTTCTGCTTTGAAACTACAGCTTCTGCTTTGGATGATCTCTGTCAAAAGCCAAATTAAAAACACCTTTGCCCAGTTTTCTTTCTTGTTTAATTGCAGGTGCCACTCTCTTCTGCCCAGCACAAAAAACAACAGCAATCATAATAATAGAAGTAGAATGTGGAAAATATACAAAAATAATCCAACAAAATGAATACAAGGATGCTTAACTAAAATCATGCAAGACCTCTAAAAATCATGGGATATGAGTCAAGCTCAAGAGACTGCAGAATAAAGAAACTTGTGCTCGAGAATCAACTTTATTTTTCTAAAGGGGGTGAATGAAAAATAAACAAACGGCAGATTGAGAACTACTATTGAACCACAGAAGAACCGACATTGAACAACAGAAGAAGTAAGGCCGTGGGCTTTTGAAGTTGCATGATGACGTCATGAGTCCCAGTCATTTTGGCGTCATCGCAATCTCCTCACCATAGGCTGATCAGAGGCCCTTTAAACCTTCTAACCTCCGGAACCGACCTGGTTTCGAGATCTGACTGCTCACGCGGAAGACGATGGAGAAAAAGGAGAAGCTCGTGGAGAGTCGGACAAACTCCAGGTCTTTCAAACAAAGACAGAAGGCGGATGACAAGTCGCATGGCAGCCACCAGGGCGGCGCAGGTGCGTTGAAGAAACCCCACAGTAGTGTGGACCGGCAAAACCAGATCATCTTCCTCATCCTCCTCGATCTGAACAGATACTACAGCAGCAGTAACGACGTCCAGGACATGCTATGGGAACCGTATCCCTCTGATTACTTTGCCAAGGCCGCGGGACGCAGAGCCAGTCTGCCACCTGCTGCAGGTTCCCTTCACTGCAGCCGCTGACAGCCTTAAAGGAGCTGCAGGGCCGAGGTGCGCACGGGAACCGGAAACTTTCCGCTCCGTGCGCGTCACCACGTGGGGCTGTAAACAGACCTGACATATGACCTGTGCAGCATCATGCCATGCCACATCTCTGCCTTTACATCTGTCACCAGGCTCTAATATCACGCGAGCGGGACGTCTCCAAGCAACAAGAACGTGACGTAAGCGACCCGCCCCTCCCCCGGCGGTAGCCGTGTGCTCCAAAACAAGCGGAGCGTGGAGCAGCACGGGAGCAGAGGGAGAGGCGGCCGGAGGTGGTGCGTCCCAGCCGGGTGATACTAACAAGGTAAACGAACCACACGCACGCACATGTAGAATGAATAAGGTCAAAAGTTTCAGTTTTTTTGTGTTTAGTTTGAACATAGTTGTTTTGTTAGCGTGTTTTTGTGGCTTAATGGCAACAGGAAATGAAACTTTTCCAGCTCTTCTCTTTATTCAGTATGTGTGTTTATGTGGAGGTGTCATTCATCGTCCTGCCACATATCTCACTGAATTAATTTTATTTATTTATATTCATCTCTCTTTTTCTAATGACATGTTGAAAAAGCACCTGTTGAGTTTCTCCAGCAGGGTTTTTTCCCCCCCATCCCCTAAAGTTGTAATTGGCTTTTCCTTTCAAGATGGTGTACACTGTCAACTCTACACTCTGTTATTACGTTTCTGTTGCCATAATACAGGAATCCAATATGGTGTTTACATGTATGAATAGCTTTTGTGCAGGTAGAAGCTATTCATGCCTGTTGTTGAACCCCCGATCCTGCCAGTGATTTCTATGGATAATGCTCATATTCTCACGCACTGTATATCCACACCGCAGATTGAAATTCAGCACCTCTTAATGTGGATGCCTCGGAGGCAGGTTATGTTGTTGATTGATGAGATAAAGCCTGGTTCATGTTTGTTATGCCGACATGCATTTTCCAGATCTGAGCGCCAGATTTCCTAAGCTCTTAAGCCAAATGAGGTTTTGGGCAACTTTTATTCCAACCCCAGAAAAATAAATTTCACGCAACTCAAGTTTGCAGCGCGATCAAATTATGCTGCTTTGAAACCATAGTGTATGGGTGACGCTCTTCATTTTGGATGGAGCCTTGGATACCCGAGGCACATAAAGAGCTTCTTCTTTGACTCATCAGAGTTAGTTTTCAGTCCCAGGCTGTGTTTGATACTCTGGATGGTAAGATTTTGGCTTCACTGAAGATTTCCTGCTGGTTTCTTCGGAAGTGTCTGGTTTCAACCAAAGTGCTTCTCAAATGGTCAAACTGCAAACATGAACAGGCTTGTCCATGTTTTGATTTGAAACCTTGTATTTCTTCATATCTGTGACCAGAGCTCATTACATAACATAAAAAAGTACACATGCTTCTCCCCATCTTTATAAACCGTGTAGCTCTGCAGTTTCGTTTTACAGCCTTAATCAATTCTTTACTGTACATGGTCTTTACAGACTGTTTAAAAATGCATGTAGCATGGATTTTCCTTCCTGGTGTCTTGTGACAATTATGGAGAATAAGTCGAGGATCTATTCCTGTGCATTCACAGGCCAGCTACTCTCCAGGTCCATTTTACAGAACAGCCAAGCCTATCATTAGATGAACGGGCAATGGCTTCACTGCTGGTCTGCTGTACCCATTATGGAATAAGTGAGCACTAACCTCTTATTGAGTGCTTAAAGACCTTGTAAGAAGACGCTTGGCAGAATGCTGGCTTTTGCTGCCACTGTTGGCCAAAAAGTGAGCATTTGCTATATCATTTATAAAAGGCTGCATTAAAGATTTAGTGCAGGTCCTGTTAAAATTGTAATGTCACCTCATTTTTAAGCCATGCTAAAAAGTCTGGCTTTTACTTAAGCGCCGTGAGGTTGATGTTTGTGGTTTTAAGTTAAATATCATAGCGGCTACACATTCATGTCCTCCTCTGGAAGAGTTGCAGAAAGGACTAAAAAATGCAGAGAGGGTTAGCTCTTTAGCCTAGCCCGGGCTTGTCTAAAGAGCTAAAACAAAAAAAAATCGGTTGATAATTATTGCGATAAATTAAAAGATTGATTTTTTGAAAAAAAAATCACAAAATGTGTTGTACCTCAAAGTATTTGTTGAATACAAAAACATATCAATGTGTATTGGATGTATACTGCTATATTATTATTATTAACAACAACAACAATAATAATAATAATAATTTATATTTTTTTGTTGCTCAGCTATAATAAAATCCCAAACTTTCAATGATGATTAAAATGTACCATGCCAACAATGGTGCATCACCATGTTGGTTCTGTTGTTGTGAGCTCTTGATGCTGCCTACGTGACACAATTTATGTTGCTCAATAATGTGTTTTGTGTTTTTAAAAATCTACACATGTGTTATGGGAGGGAGTTGTTAAAAATATGTATGTAATATTCAGGAGCCATTAGAATAATTTATAAAATAAGGTGGATCAATGCTTACATACGTTTTGAGCTCTGCAGTCAATAGTTTCTGTAAAAGAACCCAAATCGCCTGTCATCTGTCACTTCTGGTTGATTCAGGCAATAAGCCCTGAGGACAGGACGTGGGAAATTGCTGATTCATTGACAGTGCCCGCGTTGTTGCTGTGGAAACGATTTGTTCCTGTTAAATGACGATCCCGGAGGTGTGTTCCCACAGTGTGCTGCTCCTTTAATATTTAACTTGTGCTACGGCAGGCCATCAGTCTTGATCCAGTTTACAGACTTACCAACTTTCATTACAACCATCATCCACTCTTTTTGAGATATCATCTATTCGGTTACACAGCCGAGCCTGTCGCGGTGACGCTGAGGTGCAGCCGTGTTGTCGCTTTTGTCACTAGTGCTGTCAGCAAATGTTTTGTAACCTGCTTCTTTCTCTCCTCTGCAGTTCTTAATGTTATCTGCATCTGAAAACATTTGGATGAAGGACAAATAGCGGAGAGATCGGATGCAAGGACAAAGTCACGTTGTTGTGATTTGTAACAACAAAAAAGGTCACAGATGAAAAGCAGATATTTTAGTTTTTTACTCTGACACGTTGTTTGAGGAGCTTTGTGAATTCAGCGGATACGTGATGGACGCCCCCTCATCTACCCACGTGGACGCGGTGGGTGTCCTGGAGGAGGCAGAATGTGGGGAGCATGAGGATTTGCCAACAGACGACCACCTCGTCAGCCTAAAGGCCTTGGCGGAGAAACTGAGACTGGAGACCAGGAGACCTTCTTATCTGGAGTGGAAGGCTCGGCTGGAGATGGAACGCGTCAGAGAGTCAGGGACCGGAAGAAGCTCAGTGCAAGTGGAGAAGGACGGGAAAACAGCAGGGCCCAATCAGAGTGCGGTAAACTCTGAAGGGTTTCAGTGCAACCTGCCATCAGGCGTGCTGAAAAGATTTGGAAACATTGATGAAGCTCTCAGTTGGCTCAGGAGAGAACTGGTGAGACATTGATTGTAATCATTGTGAAAATGTTTGCACATACACATACAGGAGTTTC
This sequence comes from Trinectes maculatus, assembly GCA_016785345.1. Lineage (NCBI taxonomy): Eukaryota > Metazoa > Chordata > Actinopteri > Pleuronectiformes > Achiridae > Trinectes > Trinectes maculatus. The sequence goes on along the minus strand of JAFBJQ010000733.1, from coordinate 99,675 downwards.
TATCTTGGGTAAATCTCCAGATGAAGTTACAATTTGCCAAAAACAAATATTTTACTTGATACCAACAGTATATTAGTTATCAAAAATCAAATTGATTCATTAACTAATCGATCAATTAACCACCAAACAGGTGGTTTGAGCATATGTATGATCCAGTTCAGCCTTGACCTGTGTCTTGCGTTCTGCAGACTGACATGCGCTTGCAGGACCAGCAGCTGGCAATGCAGCTCATGCGGCTCCGGAACGACATCAACAAGCTGAAGATCGAGCAGGCCTGCCACCTGCATCGCAGGATGCTCAATGACGCCACCTTCGGCCTGGAGGAGCGAGATGAGCTGTCGGACCTGCTGTGCGAATGCCCCGTGACCCCGGGCCTCGGCCTCTCGGCACCACTGAGACTCATCGGCGTCACAAAGATGAACATTAATTCCCGAAGGTTCTCGCTGTGCTAATGGATCCCGAGACCTGAGTACAAAACAATTTTGTTACAACTATTTTCGCACTAGCAATGGTAATTATAGGGAAATTCTTAATTCATTTGGGGCTTGACCACAATGTTGAAATACCAGGTACAAAGGGAGAGATATAAGTATTATATCAGAGTTTGGCTTTAGAGTGTACTGATATATGTATTTCTCTCAGCTACATGGCAGCTATGTACAGCAACCTCTCTGCTTTAACACAGAAGCAAATTTCAGACATGTAGACCATAATGACATGTGACATGTACCGGACCCAAACAATATACTTGCAGGTTTTAAATTAAAGTAGATCTTATGCCTAATCCAGTCCATTTGAATCCTTATCAGTTATGTTGTTACCAGTTACCTTTATATATTTTCATTTATCAAGCATTACATTCATTTATCTCTGAATGCAACTTAATGACTTTACTAATACAGTAAAATGCCAACATTTTGGCCCCGTTACAACGCTTTTTGTAGCGGGGCCAAAGTGTAGCCATTTTACTGTAAATTTTGATATATACTCACTTTCATGACAAATAATTTGGAGACTTGCGTTTGAATCATGTGGAATTGAGTCAAATACTGTATAGTCCTGCACAAACAATGCACATGGGAAATGAGTTTCATGGTTTGATATAGGCGAGTTATTACCACTTCATCAGCATATCAACACAATCCTCTGCCTTTGTTTCAGTCTGTCCCCTGAGAAGGGAGACACAATACCACCTGGTGAGAAAACAACCTGAATGTAGACTTGATCTCGTGTTAATAAGCCTCTTATCTGGTGGAACATCCTGTACCTTGAAACTGGTTTTGGTGGAATACAATATCCTCAGTGGCTCTTTGTTTGTGCCTATTTGCACGAATGTCTAGAATAAATAATATATAAATAATCCACAAAGAAACTCAATCTATGACTTATTAAAACCAATTATTATTATTATTATTATTATTATTATTATTATTATTATTATTATGACTTTTTAATAATTCTGTTGTCATTAATACTGTCACAGGTTGGCATTATTCCTCTAAGCTTTGGAACATGGCATGAATTTAATTCCTTCAAATTGGCCCCTGTCTCTCATTTTTCTTTTTTTTCTTTCTTTTTTTTTTGTGGCTCTAATGTCTTTGTTGATGTGCACACTCAACACAAACTTTGTGTAAACCAGTCCAGGCTTCATCAGATTTGGTTGCGTGTACAGACATGAGCATGGGGGGTCATGAGCTGATCCCCGTGTCCCTCTCCAGCCCTGAAGTGGCCTGTGATGAATGACTTTGTTGAGCCTGAGATTTTCATGCATGACCTCCAGCTTTATGAAAGCTTATTGCCACAACGCAGTTTGACTGAGAGGCCGGCAGAGGGGCCTTCACATACAGTTTCTAACAAGCTGACTGTGATTACATGATTTCTTTTCTGCAGAGTAAATATCATCTGGCTTCCCTTATATTGTTTGTTCTATAGAGCAGGAAAACAATGAGCACATTGTGCTTCATCCTGTCCAAAAGCTGTCCTCTGGAATTTATCATTATATTCATTTCACGCCTAAACCATTTCATTTGCATGAGAAAATTAATTGACAGGCATGAAATCGACCTCTGTCTCCACTGCTGAAGCATGAAGACCACGCTGGCCACAGACCTGGTGCCAAGATTAAGCCTGACTGAAATGAGCAACTGGTTGAAGATGATTTAAATGTAAGTCCTGTCCTCCAGTTTGATTTTTATACATCTCAAAGAGGGATAACTCACTCATTTGCCATCAAACATTTTGTCTGTTTCTTCGTTCACAGAAGTGTGGTTCCGTTCCAGGACCATAACAGATGTGACACCTCAGAGAGCTACTTCTCACCATTACTGAGCTGTACCCTCAGGCAAGAATGGTTAATGGCAACCTGGGCAAGGTGAACCACGAGGTAAGACAGGCAACAATCCCAGACTGCACCTCACACCCAGAGAGCCTCATTTGAAACTCCAGATTGTCCACAGCAAAAACTGTGCAGAGTAGAAACAAACAATGAGGATGGAGATGCAGCAGTTAGGGGTCACTGACCATGTTTGGATGTTGAGATGACGTGACGACGGAATGTCTTATTCCCTCGTTCCTGGAAAACTCTCCACAAGCAGTGGCCCGTTTAATTTTTAATGATCCAGAAATAAGAGCTGATCCCGACTGTTTGTGTTGGAGGAATAAGGTGTACTGACTGCAGACCCACGAGGCTTTAAACCTGGCCACACAATTACACCCCTGGAGTATTGAGACAGATTTCTAAAGTCAGAGAAACCCACAGATCAGCTCCCAGACACATATTTATCAGATCCAGGAGCTGAATGTAGTTTATAAACCACTATGTGGAAAATTAATAAAAAAGCCCTTGCTTGCACTTTTCTTCTGATTTTGGTTGCATGTGATTTGGTTCTCAAGAACCAAAGGGCTGTTAATTAATCTTAGCTTAGTGGTTCTTGTATACAGTGTGTGAAACTGTGCATGAAACAAGCATTTACTGCGTTTGTGGCTACTTGATCTTGATGTTTGTCTTGTTCTTAAAGGTAGGAAAATATATTTATATTTGAGGTAAATCCACATCACATCAGTCTTTATGTGGCGAACTCATGCAAGGTGAAAATGGCGCTGTAGTGGCACTGCAGGGGTTCCAGGCATTGTAAAGATCATTTGCGACCTCATTAGAAAACAGCATGGGAACGTTTAATGATTTAATTACACCAACTGATCCAGTTGACAATGGCGTGCTTTGAATGAGGCAGTGTAATGAGTTGTTCTGTTTGATGACAAATTCATTTTACGTTAAGTCATACAGTTCAGTTACACAAACAGAGGGTCAAAACAATAATTTTATCTGCTTTGATATCTAGAAAATGTGAAAACACTGTCACATATGGACGACAGTATCGTGAATAGTCTGTGTCTGTACAGTGAGATTTTTGATTATCTCGTTCTCTTTTGTTTGAGAGTGTCTCAAGCTGCGGACATTATTTGAGCCAATTTGTAGTGTTCCGGTCTGTATATGCACTCCTTACAGCTCCGATTCAGTCCCACAACAAACAGTTGCTACTTTTAAACATAGTGGTAATTGAGTGTTAGATCTGTAAAGGAAATGGTTTAGAAGTCTGGTGAGTGGACAAAAAGGAATGTGCTCATTCTGCCAATTTCTTCTCTCGGACTCACAGAACTAATCACCAACTTTGAGGGCATTCAGCAGCATCCAGCATGACTGCTGTGATGAAACTCAGACTGAAGTTTCACAGCAGGTTAGGTGCATTCAAGCAAATGATCAGTCAAAGAGGATCACGCTCAGAATGTAAGGATCTTCACCCTATGTTAGTTTTGCAGTATGAAAGGCAAATTGAATGTGGCAGACAGGTGTAAAGGATAATTACTGTGTATTTTCATTCGATAGGAGACACCAACAGACGACCAGTGTAAAGTAGCTGTTATTTAATAACTATGATTTGCTCAACAACTGTGGGTACAGTTCATAATGACCTGTCTGTATGTGACAGACAGTTGGCAACAGTACTGCAGTGTAAAGGCACAATGACAGATGTAATGTTACCAGACACAACAAGATGACCTGCATGACAAGAAGAAATATCAGAAATCATAAAGTTACATCAGCCATCAACTAACTGGCTTTGTCAAATACAGTCCCCAATCAATCACATATGATTGAATGAGAATTTTTGTTTTTACAGCATTTCCTTGGTCAGTTTGAATAAGGCAAACGTATATATAAATGAGTACACATAACAAATGATAGTGTAAAAGAAAATGGTACACAGATCTTATTGAAAAACAAAATTATATATATATAATATAGCAAAAGTTACACTCACAGCAAACAAATGTGAAATTACTCAAGAGAACCAGAAATCTTCTGGTGGATGAAGCTGACTGACCTATAGAAAAACTGGTGCAGCTTCACTCTTAACCTTCCAAAACATTTACACAGTCCTCAGATGGATCCTCCAGTGTCTTTGAGGGCTATCATAACAGAACATGTCTCAAAGACTCTGGAGTGTGCTACATTGCTGACAGCAGTGGCAGATACTGCCAATAAATGTGTACATATCAATGAAATGAAAAATGGTGTCAGAGGCTTTGAATCCCTCTGAAATGCAAGAAAGGCGATCTAACTTGAACGTCATCTACAAAGACTGCGTAAGTGCGTTTGTTGACTTCATGTTTTTGTGGTAATAAGTCAAGGTTTTTCTTGAGTGCTAAGGGACTATGAAACGTCCTCTTGACAATTAGAGGAAAATACAAGTAATTGAATCTTAGTTCAGTGCGAAGGACCACCTTCATCTGATCCATTCAACTCATGCCTACTGTACTGTCAGTTCATATCCTCAGCTCTTGCCCATACAGTACACAGTGGACCATGTCAGGGCGTTACACCCTCCTGGTCCATACTGCAGCCGAGTGCTTCAATGTCATTACTGATGTCGGTGATCATACGGTCCCATTCGTCACCCTCAGAGGCCTCCTGGCCCTCGTCTGAGGCTGCGCTGTCGCCACTTCCTCCAACGGCTCCATTGCCGTTGGTGGTGGAATCAGATGCGGAGCTGGCTGTACGTCGATAGCGGCCGAAGCTGTCTGTGATGATTCCACGTCCGTCTTTGACACCAATGGTCTCAAGGAAATTCTCAAAGTGCTGGCTATCTTTCTCTGGTATGAAGGGACGTAGGCCTGCAGTGGGTGAAGAACACAGTAAACGCAGGTGAATCACTACCAGTGTGAAATGGCACCTCAGTGTGAGTTGGCACTAAATAGTTTCGACTGGTTCAGTTCAGTGAACAGAACGCAACACCTATGTGTGGAAAAGAATTACCAGACATATTGTTATACTAAGAGAGGTCGTACCGAGGAGGAGGAACTTTCTGCTGTCCCCATAGAGCTGTCGAAGGTTGATGCAGAACTCATGGATGGATGCACCGTTGCGGTATTCATGGAGAAGGGTAGCAAACTGCTGGATCTCCTGTGATGACAATTTTGTCCGAAGCTACAAGTGGAAATTGAGAAGAAAGTGAAGAAAAAATAGTTTAGGAGATGGTATATCCTGCTAGCACCTACACGACCTGGTTGACATATTTGTAAAGAGTTCTGCTCTGCAAAAACACAGTAATTACAAATGGACAGGCAGCTTTGACGGACAGAAAAGAGTCATACCGTGGTCATGTAGTCCTGCAGCAGCTCTGCAGCTGTGGTACTGAGCTCTCCTTCACTCGCTGTCTTTGTCTGAGGTGATGCTGGGGTAGAAGTTGTTGGAGAGTTTCCTTCTGCCTCAACAGAGACCTGGAAAGGACTGATCAGTGGAATAATACATCCTTTGTAAGTGGCATGCCAAAGCACATCTTTCTTGATCACTGTAACTAAAATCAGAACAAAATGTAAATATGAGAGTGTATACTTACAATGTGCTGCCTTCTGCTTCAAATGCCTCTTTAACATCAACTTTGCTTGAAGAGTCATCTGCAAATTTAAAGAGGAACCATATTTACATGTTCACATGTCGAAAAAGCTTTGTACTTAGATAAAAATAGCATTACTGACATAGGTGTTATGCTCACTGATGTGTAGTAGTGTACCCATGAAACATATTGGTGGATTGTGTGTGTAGTTTTTGTCAGTTAGTTTTTGTCACAAGAGCTAATCTGTTTCTTTCCTTACCGCTGTATAGAGAAAGGTGTCTTGTAGGGGTGGTTGCCCCATCAAATATGGCTCTGTCCAAGAAGTCAATGGTTGATTCTGTGTAAACAATCTGAAAGACCTGGCTGAGCAAGAGACACAGTTCCTCTGCTGCCGCCTGAAAGACAAGAGAGAAAAAGCAATAATTATTATGTCAGCATTATCTTTACAACTTGCAATTTTAAGTGATCTTCCATCATGCTGATCCAATCAGCAGTCTCTAACAGTCTCAAAGGTATTTTTGGAGTAGTTCCTCAAAAATGCCTTGTTGTTAGGATAATGTCAAATGCAAAACATCACCTTATTATCTTAACATCTACCTTATTATCGACTGCCAACACAAGCAAACAGCAGACTTCCACAAGCACAGCCCCGCTCTCTGATAAGGAGCTCAAGGTCTGAGATTTGTTGAGATCAGGACATGAGCTGGGACAGGGAGAACCACCTGACTCCTGGGCTGAAAATCACAGAAACATGTACAGTTACATCTCCTTATTCAAACTGTGGATTGTTGCCAAGTCAGCAGGCATGACTGAATAAGACTAGAAACCAAAACACTCTTCATTGTAGAGATACTGTTTGATTGTAATTCACATTGTTGCTAGTTATTTTTTCTAAATTAATATATATGTATGTGTTTTTGTAACCTGTTTTGATCACCACCAGGTGTAATGAGTCATCCCTGATATAGGAGACAGCAGCAATATCATGGATGGGTACTCTCAGGATGATGTCCTCTCCATCTCGCCATACAAGCTTTATGTTGTATGCTGACAAGCTCACAACAGCATCTTGCTCGGACGTCAGCTGGCCTGCCAACTGGTGCGACTTCTGAGAATCACAGGCACGTACACCTTGTGAAATTATCCTTATTCCATAACAATATTACAAATACCATATCTGACAACTTTAATATTCCACTTAACCCTAAATAACAATATGCATTGAAGCTTTTCTTAAATCAGTTCTCTGACTGCATTCATACACATATTAATTATCAATTCTCTTAGGATTGTTAAATATTATCTGACTAGTTCGAGTAAGAACTAGGGAGAGAGAGAAACCCACAAACTGGATCAGGCTGAATCCCCAAACAGAGTAACCTACCCTTGCATTGTCAATGAGCTGTAGCACTTCAGTGCGACTTGATGGGTTCAAGTATCCTGGTACTGATGTCAGCTGCCCCAAGTACTGAAACATATTAAATTAGAATCAAAAACAAGGATAAAAACAAAAGGATAAAAGGATAAAACAAAGATAGTAGGAATTTAAATAGAAATAAAGATTTCTTCATATTTTATGAATTGAATAGTACAAAAATATTTATATAAGGCAGGGATTTTGTGTTGATGCTAAAATATCTCTCGCTCACTTTGACCTCCTTCTCAATGTAGTCGTTAAGCAGGATGTCTGGGTCGATGCGGTGGTCAGGCTGAGAGAGTGAAAAGGTGTGTAGGGCCCTACGCTCTGTGGCCTTCTCCTGGGCCTTCTTGTCCCTCCCCTTCTCTCCTTTCAGGAAGACTCGCTTGAACGGAGACACGATACCAGGCTAGTGAACAAAAAAAAACACAGAGAAATTAGAGAGAGAAATTGTCTCCTGGTCAGCTTATGGAGATATACTATAGTGAATCATATTCTTTAACATGACACTTAAAATGGGCTTGTATCTCAATAAAGTGCTTCCAATGCAGCTACAAGTTAAATGTCCCTAATGGGAAGCTGCATCAAACATCTGTTGACTGTGGGACTTACAGGCCTTAGAATTTCTGCTGACAGTGCTACTCCCGATTTTGCAGACAGACTGTGAGGGTGCAAATCTACAACCCTTTGTGTTACTCAATACTCAAAAACCAACAACAGCATGTCCAACAAGACTTATTTTGCAATAGCAGCTCTTGTTTATTTTTTTAAAACTTAAGCATTCAAGAGACTCCCAATTAAACTTGAATGTAGACATTAACTGGGTAAACCATTTCATTCCACAAAACTCACCAGAAATCACGGTCCGATGAGTATAACTACTCAATAATCGACAAAACAACATTGACGATAATATAAACGATATATATCGTGCACATCTATTTGCATATGACCACTGGTATAAATAATTTATCTCAAATGTCATTTCAAAGAATTTCAGCACTGTACTAGTTAGTGTTAAGTTATTGATTAACTGTCTGTGCTATTAGTCCATGTTTTTATTTGCAAACAATTTTAAAATGCCTACCTCGTGCTCCATGAACTCATTTGCTTCAAGAGTTTCGTACTAAACAAGCACGCACACAGCCTGACTGTGGATGCTGCACTCCGTCTAAACAGTCACCTGTTGCCTCTGCTCACACGCTGTTCAAGCTGCCAACTGACACACAGGAGGATCAAGCCCCGGCTGAGTGTATGTGTGAGAGGGGTGTGACACCTCACAACGGAAGGAGCGTGTCTCCGTCTCTATACTCAGGCACAAGAACAGGAAGAAGACACAGCCACAACTTCCTCTGATGACACGCTTAGATACGCTTTAAATGCTAAAATGCTTAAAAACCGCAGCTGAAAGCTCTTGCTGTGAAAATAGTTTCACAGATGTTAAAGAAAAGCAAAAAACATCATGTGATGATTCCTTTTGCCCATCACTCACTCATGATTCTGCAGCTGAAGGATGATTAACATCACTGCTAAATCACAGAAATACAAGCCTGTGTACAGTCTACTGTGCTAACCACAAATATATTTGAACTGCAGGTGTCATATGAAGAAAATCTTACATAACTCTTGTGGTTCACTGTACCTATAATTTACTCACAGCCTGATCTGCTGACATTTGATAGCAGATGTTAGATATTCAGGAATAACACAGCCTGTTAGGCGAGTGCATTATTTAACAGATTCTAGCTCCTGAAGACAAGTGCATTAACGTTTTATATCCTTGTGAAATATGAGACAAGAGCTACAATACCTGACCCAATCAGACAATACCTGATCTGTTGAGTGTCCTCACGACGAAAATGCTTACCAATACATTGTAGTATTTACCCTTTAAACATTTTGACCTAGTTTTACACATATTATGCTGAAATATAAATATATTTCCCTTCCTTTCCACAGCTAAGCTGCAGCACTTTCATTATGTAAAGTTCCTTTTGTAATGTTTATAAGATACAGTATTCACACCATCCCAACTGGGCTAAAATCTATTATGTGCTGGTTTGTGTAAGTACAGAGAGCCAGTGTTGTGCTACATAACTGTAAAATACCCTAAAAATGATTAGTAAATCAAAAGTATCGTATGAAGCGCTCTGCACCTTTACATTAACCTGTGAGACCCTACAAGTGATCCAAACAGTGAATATAGAAATACAGCCTGGACAAATGTCACCACCAAGTGGCAAACATAAGAACTGTATGTACTGGTGACGCCTGCCCCTTTGCAAGATATAAGTCAAAGACTTTTTAAGGCATGGACAGGTAACAGGTGAATGCACTAATGCAAAGTCCTGAAAGAAGTATCATCTTCAAAAACTAAACTGTAAACATAACAAAATGAACCACAACAGAGATAAATGATATGTGAGCATCAGGTAAAATCAGGTTAATTAAATAAACACTGAACAAATAAAACATATTATAATGTATACTTCCAAAAAATAATGTGGCTTTGTGTTTGAACTTGTAAGAATGTTTTTTCCCCTGTCATGTAAATATCTCAATAAGACTCAGTCATATTTGTAACTGTAGGCACGTATACCAACGCCGGAACGTAAAGCTCTATCCAGAAATCAAGCAGGGATATTATGCAGATTTTGCAGATTACGGAAGTACACGTTTGTGAAAGTGGCTGTATGATTGGTAGCGGTGCTTACTGACACCGGTGATCTGTGACAGCTGATGATGAGCTAAGGGGGAGGGGGGGTCGCCCATGAACCACGCCTGAACATGACAGCGTGTGTCACCTACATTACCATCAGTGCCAAACATGTCACTGCTGCGAATTGAACAAAAACGTGACGATGAGCATCCTGAGGCTCCATTGCAATCATGTACTGAGACAATAACGTTTAAAAGTCAACTATACCACTCCACTGGCCCTTTCTGATTGATGAACTCAATGCCTGTCTTCTCCGTAAGTTATACGATCTTCCCATTCTTATTAACGTTGTTGAGGGAAAATGTTGTGAACAAGTCGTGTGTTAATGTGATTGTTTTGACTTCTTCCTCTGTCTGGCTTTATGACCCCAAACGTTACTTGATGTTTGCCTAAACTTAGCCAGCTAACAGCTAAGCTAGCCCGGTCTGAATAGCTAGTAAGTTAGCAGGCTAGCGTCTCAACTTCCATGAAGTAGCGGTGTCAAACGCCAGACTTACTTTTTTCACTTTTTTCACATCATCCTCCATTTCTAAGGGAAGGTCTTCTTCTTCATATTCATCTCAGCGTGGCGGTCCAAGTCAGACAACACATATCTACCTAAGCTTTTAACCAACACTCAGCTGACAGTACTTAGCTTGCTAGCTTAGTTTAGCACTGGTAAAGTGATGCCCGAATTGGAGCTGATAGCAAAACGCCATGCTGGTGTTTGCTGTGACCGTTAGTAAAACGCACACCACCAGTGAGAAAATGCTATTTTTCAGTGCAGCCAAAACAACTAAAGAAATAATCTGTAAAGAAAACAAACTCGGACAAAACAGGCAAAACTTTTCAATCGTGCCGCCATTTTGGGCGTTGAGCTGTGGTCCAGCATGCTTTGCTTTGCACAAACCAAAACAGCTGCTCAGAATGATAACACCGCGTCAGCATCTGGGAACCTGAATAATACAATTGTCAGTGTACTAGTAAGACTTCTGAATTGACTATGCTGCATATGTGACTGTTATTACCTGCAAGTGTCTCTCAGCTGTTTCATTGCTAATGCTAAGCTTTGTTTACTACTAAAATGTGCTAAGGCTACAACTAATTAATTAATCATCACAATGTCATGGAGGGATGAGCAGCAAAAGTGAAAAAAGTGCAACTTTCCTGGAGAAAAGTTCGAATTTTGAGATAGTTATACAGCACACATGTATAACTACCTTTGTTACAAAGTTCCAACTTTATATATATATATATATATGTATATATATATATATACTGTATGTGTGTGTGTATGTATATTGCATATACTTACACAAAATGTATTTTAAATGTTATGACTTGATGTGTTGGGCCTCCTAAAGTGTGTACACTCATCTTTGCTGGTGATATATTTTCATCTGTCGAAATGTGATGCGTGCATTTGAATACAGTAATGATATATTGCACTTTCAAATACTATATTTATTTTTCTCTTCTGGGATGAACAGTCTGATATATGAATCTACAGTAAGGCTTAACATTACATTTTCAGCATAATATTTCTCTTTTCTTCTAAAAACCAAAACATACAAAAAAGAACTTTAGCACCATATGTTATTAATAATATTCATATTGTTCCCTAAAATAGGGCTTAGGTACAATACTGGACATCAGTTTTGCTTTTTTAAAGAATGGGGATTCCATGAAACAATTTACATACATTTTATAGTTAACAACAACAAATAAATCATTCCTTATATGTTCTCGGTCACAACATAGGTTGTATGAGTACACTTTCATAAAAATGCTACAGCCTGTAGCAAATTTGCTTACTGACATTGCGCCAACTTTTGGAATACACCGTATAAAGGATATAGCACAGGGAGTATCCTGATTCTGAATTCTGGTTTTGAAATACACCAACAAGCTAACACAATCTAGAAACGGATTCAATATAAACAAAGCAATAGTTCCCAACAACTTTTTATAACAATTTCAAAAATCAGCAGCAATTAATATGACAACCATATTTGCGTAATGGAAATATTAAATCCATTTTTAAACCAAATATTACAGCCAATTCCTACGATAACAACAAAAATAGATACACACAGATTAAGGACATATAGATGACAGGAATTTACAACACAGCAATCACATTCTATATACTCTTTTTATAATCATATTCTGGTAACAGAAGTACATATGTGCTCCTGTGCATTTGCCAAAAAGCATTTTATCATCTGCCAGTTTCATTCTCTCAGAGAAAAAAAGTAAAAAAAAAAAAAAGTCCTAGTGCAGATTGAATCATAGTAAAACAAAAACATACCATATGTTGAAACAATTAGAATATTCATGAACTGTAAAGTAACTGTTGTTCTTTGTGCACCATTGATAGTTTAGTTCTGTTGTAAACGGTGTGGTTTTGTGGTGCTAGCTCTTGAGCCTGTTGTGTTTGCAGGTTTGTGAGGTGCATGTACTCTCAGTCAACCGGAAGGCTATGCTCTTAGAAAGCCAAAGGGTGGACTCTGCAGTCCACAGTGGTAGCACCTTTTGAATGTGTTTATTCAGCACCAGGTTCATAACAGAAATCAGAGGAGGATTAAAAGTAGAAGAAAATGCACCGCTTAATCATCTGAACATACCTCTTCAATCAACCAAACAGATAGTCATGATACAAAGATACAGACTTGAACTAAGTCAAACATTGATTACAATGGCCTGCTGCTGCTGCTGCTACATATTAATGCAGAAATCAGATGGTTTGTTGTGCAGTCAAGAGCACTTAACATGCTAAATTTTGAGGGACACCTCACAATGAGTTCTAAAGGCATGCTGGGAGGTGAAAGAAAAACCAGGAAATTAAGTTATTCAAAAGCGAGCCACTGATCGACCTTGTTTTGTGATTCCATTGTAAGAAAATGTAACCGAGCTAATTTTTGCACGTTTTGTCATCACTGACTTCGTCCATGTTTTATTCTAACTGCAAGCATTATTGTTTTGGCTAGAAGATGTATTGTTCACACAAAGACAAAGGACCCAGAAAGTTCACGTCTTGGCACAAATCATTAATTTTTGCAAGACAGATAAAGCTGTAAAGGCATAGACAAAAAAAATACAAAACAATCGTTGATAAAATCGTTCGGTATCGTGGCTCGCAACTGTTACGACTATCCATCCTAACGGTCCAAAACAAATACTTTTGAGCTCAATCGAAACTGCTAATTGTAGCTTGCTTAATCAGCTTGGGCTGTGGTGATTCACCTTACTTAAACACAATAAAGATGAGGAACCCCACGTTCAAGTAAAGATGTTCAGTATTGCCTTACTGTTTCTCCTATCTTTCTGCAAGATCCAGGAGGTGGGTTTCATACAGACCCACACACCTTGGTTCTGGCACACTGTAATAAGATAATAGTGCAGTCCTATAGATGACAACTTGAATGAAATTATAAGACTGAATGTTGTTGTCTGAGGTGTAAGCTGTGTGAACTTGGCTTGATCTTGGGGGTGTAGTGTTTGGTGTTGTCATCTTGGTGAGAGAGCTGGCACATGAAGCAGATAAAGAAAGACATTGGCATATTGTTGTTTGTGGACCTGGCTGCCATGGCTGGATTGAAGCACCCAAAGTAACAAGGCACAACAAGGATTGAGAAGAACAAGCTTGCTGTTCAAATGCTCTTGCTGTGTGTTGTGGTTGTCGAGGGATGTAGAGTCGGGCAGGCAACCTGACAAACAATTCTCTATAGGTGATTTCTCTTTGACCTTGTTTATGGTATGTGTGATAGCCTGAAAACTACACGGTACAGTGTAGAAATGTGTGTAGTGTAGCTCTTAAAACCCATGTATAATTTAAAGAAAAAAAGAAAAATGTATAAAACTAAAACCCATTTGTTAACCGTCCTATAGCTAATTTATTTTCTTTAGTTCTTTAAAAATACATAAAATAAATCACATGTTTCATAAAAATGTAGACTTCGTGATAAACCTTTTGTAGACTTAATTAAAATCTGTTTAATTAACAGTAATTACTTATATTTTAATGACACAGTTATGCAGTAATATATACTTGGTGTCATACGACATTAAGAGCCACAAGATGAAATACTAGTAATACAAATCTTTGATGTTATGTAATACTTTTGTCCCACACACACATAAATAAATCCATGAATCACAGTGTATTTGCACCTGATTTGGACGTACACATCCATGTCTGGAAAAGGTCAGTGTGTTTAGAAAGAATGCCAGGCAGCCAACTACCACAATAATAAGAATGAGTACTCATTCCCAGAAAACAAATTGTGCAAAACATAATTTGGTACGATCCCAGCCGAGGAGTGGTCCAGGATGCAACATGTTAAGGAAAAAATGGAGACCCTTGAGGACATGCCTGGGGATGAGAACTGCATTGAGACACCCCTGAGTCAGCTGGTTCAGTGGTCTTGTTTGTTGGTCCTGAGGAACCCCTGTATTGGCTGTTTTGCTTACTGTCTTTTTTCTTTTTTAGTTTAACAATACCTATAATTCATTATTTATTAATTGACTAACTATTAACATGGCTGTTCATTCACTACAACAGAGAGGAACTACTCTGGCTACTATGGAAAACAACGAACAACTTGATTGTTTGCATACACATGTATATATCTATACATTTTGTGTGTTGGATGTTTGCTGCACCCTAGCTGACAGTTCTCAATTACTCAGGGCTGAACATTGCTTTTAAGCTGAAGGGTGGCAGACCCTGGATGTCGAAGCTCTTTGTTATGGCAGTGTACCTCATTGCATGTTCTCATGCCAGGATCTCCAGTTGTTCAGCCTCAACTCGCTGTTCAGTTGCCAGAGAGTGTGAGAGTGTTTCATAGGAGCTTACCAAGGCCCAGCACCATAGAGATAGGGGAGAGGGTGGAGCAGCAACCAAGGATGGAGTCGAACAACCGGCGGGAGAACAGAACCGTGTGAAAGGGCTAAAGAGACACAAAGTCAACCGAACAATACAAGACTGTTGGTTGGATAATACAGGCTGGCACTCTTTCTCAAACAGCCGCACAAAAGCGATCACACAACATACTCCTGGCCCTTTCTCACGATCTGTCCTCTTGTCCTTTTCCAATCCTGGCAAAAACCCCCTCTCACCTTTAGCCTGGTCTTACCTGGCCTCTGCTTTTACAGTACGATGTTAGCAGGCAGGTGTGGCCACAGCTAAGCAGGAAGCCAGTGAGCCAGGAAAAAGGAATCTCTGTTTTGGGGAGGGCCCTTGGGCCCCCTTTGTTGGGTGCATTTGTACTAATGCCACATACATAAAGTCATGCCAAACATTACAATGTAAAAAAGCACATATTATATATTCAGATGAACCATTAAGTAAATAGATAAATTATGAAACGCATTCATTTTTCAAATGATTTGTTCATTTGCCCTCTCTGGGAATTGTAGTGAAGCTCTTTTGACTTAGAAGGTGTAGTTTTGTGTGTTTGTCCTCTCATGACTAAACACAGCAGTTGTTAAGTGGGTGTGTGAGGTGATGCCATCCCACTAGTTCAGCTGGAAGATCAGTGTATAACTGCAGGCGCATTGATGGCACACAGTTTGCATGGACTTTTCCTACTGTTAGAAGGGACCAGATAAAGACAGCGCCTTAAGATGCAATTTGTCTTAACTGCACTAGCAGGTGCAAGAACAGTCACCCTGCACACCCATATGAGAGTATAACTTCTTTGAGGGCACACTGATATTAAGGAGTATATTTTATAACGCTGTAACATGTTTTTTTATGTAAACAAAAACTGTGGGTTCTGGTAAAATATAGTTATGTCAGTGGCTGTAAATGTGGACACGAGTATACACTGAAGTATAATAGCATAAAAATCTCTTCTCGGGTTTGTCTTATTTTTCTCAAGAACTTAGAACAAGTCTTTGCACCAAATAAGCACATATTAATTAACCTAAAATATTTGGAGATAAGAAAACAAAATAAGGAGGCTGAAAAGGG
This sequence comes from Trinectes maculatus, assembly GCA_016785345.1. Classification (NCBI taxonomy): domain Eukaryota; kingdom Metazoa; phylum Chordata; class Actinopteri; order Pleuronectiformes; family Achiridae; genus Trinectes; species Trinectes maculatus. Next base: position 83,686 of record JAFBJQ010000733.1, on the reverse strand, counting down.
CGGAGTACTTTCGAGGATTCAGAAGGGAATGGTGGAGGATTCCTAGAAGGCTGTCTTTGCACTGTGCGCGCGTGCGTGTTAACATACATTATTATACCCTTCGACCATCACTACAAACCTGCGGTCATTAAAAAAAGTCTTTGGAATGTTTATTTATATGATTTCTTACCCACCAATTAAGAAAACATTGTGCTCATGTCGTCTTTATTCAACATTGCTTTTGTTGCATGTCCCCCCCCCCCAGATAATCTCCTAGTATTTTGTGCTGTCCCAACGGTGGGTGAAACTAAAAAAAAAAAGGCATGCTGTTACAGCGTGCCTTCACTGGAGGGCAGTCTGCACTGTAAAAATATAACGTGGGTGGAACTGATTGAAGGTCAGTGTGCTTCTCTTGTCTTCCATACATGATGTGATTACCATTTAGGATTTTGAACAAAAACAGTACAGCCAGGATTCGCTGTAGCTGCATCATCTCAAAGAGGGGCAATCCATTTTGTATTGTGTCTCTTCGATATTTGTTTGATTGCTTTTGTTGTAGACTTTACAGTAACGTGATAAATCGATCAGTGCTTTTCAATACATGGGCTAAGGACCTGGTAAACATTATCATACAAATTGATGATTTACATAAAGAATGGCAGTAAGTGTTAGAATGTGCAAAGACTTGCCCTATCTGAGATTCTCCTCCATCATTCCCATCAGGCTTTGTGTCAGTCCCATGTCACAGGGACATGCAATATGCCCTTCACAAATATTCACAGGTTAAATCACCAATACAGTATAATGCAAACACATCTCATAATGAAACATTCAGTATGTTATCTACACACTCATAAAGAACCCTTCTGTATGTAGAGGGATTTATATGAGACTTCTGTAATATATCACATAAGATACTGTAGGTTCATAATTTTCTCTCTGTGCTGTGTTTTTTTTTCTCCAAAAAATAAATCATGATTGCGTGTTTTGACTTTCTTGACATATTTTCAGTCGTCAAAACACAACTCCTGCAGGAAAATTGAATGATCATAGGGGAGAGAAGGGAGGAGCTGAGTGTCAGATGGGAAGAGAGGAAGAGCAGAGTGAAAGAAAGGAAACATGTGCATTGTTGTGAGTAAGAAGGGGTGACAGAGCTGTGAGAGAGGATGCTCTCAGAGGGAAGATTCATACTGCAGGAGTTCATAAAGAAGCGGACCGTCCCTATACCTGATGCCCACAGCGTTTGGGCTAATGTACTGCAGCACATTTATGGTCCTGCGCAAGCGCCGATCCACAAAGTGCGCATCCCAGGCTGGGTAGCGTTTTCTGGGCATGTCTATCTTGATGAGAGGACCCTCGGGCTGGATGGGCCTGCCGGCTGCATCCACAGGCTCTGTGGACCTCACTTGGAAAACAGGAAGGCAGGTGTCCGTGGCTGTTTCATCTGACTCCACGTGTTCCCCTGCCAGACCCCGTGTGGGGGTGGCCTGAGAGCCACGGGGGCCTGGTGTAGGAGCCATGGGCTCAGCCTCGGGGGGTAATGGAAGGCCCCACAGCAGCTCAGCGCAACAGGAGCTGGCCAGGACCCTCAGCCGGGGGCCCATGGGGTGTAGGACCCCGTAGTAGAGAACCATACAGGCCACACCTGAGGCAAAGCACAGGAAGACGCCACAGAGGGCAAAAGAGGCATAGGCGTCAGTGGTGGCTGGGTCACGGTACGCATACCAGAGGGAGCTGAGGATGGCGTTCTCTAACAGTACTACTGTGTAATAAGCCACCATTCTGTACCGCGTCCGACCCTCACGTACGTTAAACCAGCAGAACACGTAGACCACACCCACCACCATGTTGAACAGTACCTCCTCCCACTTGGACATGCAGAAATCGGTGCCGCCATGGATGACCCAGAAAGCCATGGCGCACCAATGGAGCACCACAAAAATGCCGAAGTAGATGTGGAAAACAGAGGCAAACAGGGCAAAGGAGAGCACCCGTGAGGAGATGGTAAAAAGACGCCAGAACAGATGCACCAGAGCACCTCGGTAACTCATGCTCTTCTTGTCGTCACGAGAATCACGCAGGAGTTTGTGGTAAGAGGCTAGCACCCAGGCCAGGGACAGGAGGGAGGACATGGCAGAAACACCTGGGAATATAGACACACAGTGAGAAAGAGAGTAAAAACAGAGAAAGACTAGGAACGGTAGGAAAAAGAGATACTGATGAATGGATTAAAACCACCAGAAATTGGTGGGGAAAAAGTTCTAGTTGAAGTTTAAAGCATAAACAAGGGAATTATATCCTAGTTTCATCCTGACTCAGCTGACATTCCACTCACTGTATATAGTGGGGCCTATTTATTCCAAAGCAATCCATCACCTTCTTGAAAGACCCATTATTACCAAGATCATCATAGGTCATTCAGTCAACACTGTTACCAATTCAGTTTCCATAGGACATGTATAATAGTAGAGACAGCAGATATGTCAGACCAGTAACCCGCTGCATGAAAAATGATAAAGGGTTTATCTGCAGAGCAGCAGCATGGTGTCTCTCAGCAGATGTATTGATGGCATTTCCACAGACACCCTGACAGAGAGGGGTATCACTTGTTATGATTGAATTGCCGTCTTTGGGAAACTGCAACCTTTGGAAACTGGGATGGTGAAAGAGGTTTCAATAGCAAGAGTGATGAGTGTGGGAAATTGGATACAATTGCGGTGACTGTTGCACACTGTAAACACAGTGATGTGTGGCGGTCACAGATTGTCAGGTGTAAAATATGGAAGCACATTAGCATTGTGTGCAAACTACACAATTATGACATAATTTTAAAAAAAAAAGATACATGAGAAGTTTTGAACAACACACAAACAAAATTGAATTGATGTGTTTCTCGTATGGAGCCGTGTGGAACTCCTTACACTGCGGCCACTCAGCCTTGTTGCTCTGGATCATGATGCAGAGCTGCAGCACCAGCTGAGGGGCACTTTCCAGGAAGGTCTCTAGCAGTCGTAGCATGTTGACATCGGCGTACTCGTACATCATAGCCCAGTAAAAACGCCGCTGGTTCTCCTTCTGCCGGTGACTTTGTATGCCGAGGTACATGGTGCGTATGTACCTGAAGAAACAGTATGGACAGAGTGTAAGACAATTTCAGTGTACCTGTCTCACCCACCAAATATTTGACCTTGTTTATGCAAAATATTATTTTGGCCCAAAATACATAGTGTACAGATACAGGTCATGGCAAATGGTTGACTTTTGACAACACTAGAGGGCATGCTTAGCTATATTTTTATACCTTGAAAACATATTCATCAGGAAAAAAACACAGGAAGAAAGGAGTAGCCAAAACGAGCCCCCCTCCCCCCAATATTACATCTACATACTTAACTACACTTTAAAATATATCCATAATCATATATCAATAGGTTCTGGATTGTTCACTTATGATTTTTTTCAGACGTCTGTTGAGAAATAAATTCAAAAATTGCAATTTTCCGTGAAAAGGGATAACGCATAGATCACAGCAAGTGGAATGCTTATTTACACACAGCACACACACAGTGCCTTTTGAAAAAAAAAATCGCTTGATAATCAGGTCCGTGGCCTCAGTGAATGGTTACTGAACGTGGTGTAGAATGCAAATAGTAAGCAAGGCGATAATCATTTTTATATAAGTGCACCATATGACCCATATTGTCAGCTGCTGCAGCAGCAGCCACTCTGATAACTAATGGGGTTTTATAATGGTGGAGGGATTCGGATGAAACCAGGGAGATGGCAGGTAATGCAGCCAAAATGTGACAGCTAATTGAATCACGCTCCTGTTGCAATCTAATCCGCAACACTACTTCTTCTTTTTGTTTCAAGAGAGTCATGACCTGAGAGTTATTGAGTACTGCTGAGCAGAAATGCAATATGCTGAGGGCTGTGATATATTAAGATCATTATCTTATTTGGATATGGACCAAGGGGAAAAAAAATAAGACAACATAGAAACATTGCCTCTCCAACCTGTAGACAAGCCGGTCTGGCTGCAAAAAAAACAAAAAAAACAACAAAAAACCAAAAGCAATCACTGAAACCAGTATGATAGTTACAGTGATTTATAGTTGTCTTAACTGTGACTTTAGTCGTTGCATATTGGGTAGAGGCTGCAGGATCTATCTGCCTGCGCTGGCAGAGTGGCCAAATAAATCCAGCACTTGATGTGAAGTCAGTCAACCGAGGACAATGGTGTAGCAGGGACAGAAATAGACTAGACAGTAGCACTCACTAAAACAAACTGAGAGGCCATGGATCTAAATCTATACCTAAAAGTGAGACACAAATACGCTACAGCATAAAAAGAACAAAGCAGGCGAATGCTTATGAGTGGTTTTCAACATAATTGACTTCAGCATTAGCTACTGGGGAAGAGATTACTGTTAATTTGAAATGAGGTTGAGAACAGTGTGCTGTGGGGTGCGATTGCTTTTGTTTATTGTTTTGACTGGGATTTATGCATTAGCCAGTCTGTACATACATTTGGCACACGTGGAAAGCCTGAGGGGGAATTGATTAGCTCTCTGTACACTTTTACTTTGGTGGGATGAAATAATTATCTTGCAGCAATGAGAAAGTGTTATGTCTCTAGTCATTCATTTCTTTAATTTGACACATTTGCTCTGATGTTTTGAGGTTGTTATTCTTTCAGAATCGGCATTTACATATTTATCGCTTTTCAGACCACAAACCAGGCAACAAATGTTTGTTGTGATCACTTAATTATTCCATGGCCAAGAAAATAATTTAGTGAGGGGAAAAGGATCATTTTTAAGGAATGAGAAACTTTCTAGCACAGCTCTCCCTCCTGCAATTACAGCAGCGCTTACATTTCCTCACAGACATGAGACATAAATAATAAAAAGCCAAATGTAAGATGTACTTGATAGTGGCAAAGCATCACTATCACCAAGATTACAGCATCATAAACCGCCAAACACACTGTAAACAGTTATTGTCCTTACTTTACTGTAACAGAAGATTCACAATTGATCCGTCCCCAGGAAGATCTATTCTTTGCTTAGCACTGTTATGCCATTCTCCTCCTCCTTCCAAGCCAAGTCTGCTAATGCACAGTTTGATCAAAAACAGGAGGAGGGTCTAGAGCTGGGCCAGAAAATTTCAGAGCACAGGGATGGTGGTCTTTCTCGGGACAGCGGAAGTGGGGAAGGGTGAGGGGCGTGAAATGGACAAAAAAACATTTGGGGATCAATAGCTCTGGGCTGTAAGAGGCACCATTATATCCAGAGGTAAAGGCTGGCATTCGGTGACATTTTCGGGTCGGTCTGGTAAATGTCAGATGGAACAAGTCAACCCCCCTCTCCCTCACTAATGACATGCCATAGAGACCTACGGGTCCTTTGTCTCCATCCCCCTATTTCCATTAGTCCATGTGTTCCACTGATACGTCTCGCTGGTCAGTAGTGCCGCTGCAGGAGGCACAGTAATCTTCATGGTAGCTGAGTGGATTTAAAAAAATAAGAGTCCACTGCCATGCTAGGATCTTTGTGAGCCCGTAGTTAGACACAGCAGTGCTTTGAGCTTAATGGTAAGTGTCAGCACGCTAACATGCTCACAACCACTGCTCCAACAGGCTGATGTTGAGCGACATTTTATTTAACTATATAGGCATGCTGATATTTGTTGTTGTTAGTAATAAACACACTACAGCCGGGGCTGATTGAAACGTCATGATAATTTCGTCAGCTATTTGACAACTGAATATGTTTTGACATAATGTAAAATCAATTAACAGTTATTTCCCTTATTTCCAAGCCTACGAAGGTAAACAAGAATTGTCAGTATACATCGTGGCATCTATCCTTTGCTCTCTGACAGTGTTAGATCGGAACACTGTGTTGTTAAATCATAGTTTTCTGCAAAGACGGGGAAAAGAAAATCGAAACGCACTCGAATCACATGGGGAACGCACACACTCACACACACAGTTCACATTCACAAGTCTCACACACATCCTGTGATTGTGATGCAGTGTTAACACCCCCACTGTGCCTTTTCAGATGTAGTAACACAAACAGCACCCTGAAAGTAAGCGCGCACAAACACACACACACACACACACACGAACACACACACTTGTCAGTGCTGTAGGTAATAGGGGAGTTCCTTGTCTGTTCCAGACACATTTGTCAGATGGATCTCACTCTCTGTCTGTCTCCCCCTCGCCTCCCGCCCTTACTCCACTTAGGCTCTGGGCCTCCCCTTGATGCTTCCCTCGCCTCCCTTTTCTTTCAGCTCCTCCACAGGGCTGCTCATGAATTATTTGAAGCAAGATCATAGCGATCGCTCATGGCTCGTTAGGCATCATACGCATGGCCTAACAGCTCGACACTGTGCCGAGGTCATGTTCCAAGCCCAGCCGTCTGGCATTGCTGTCGAGACACAGGCAAACATTAACCACCCCCCTCTGCACCACGTGCACCACGCCACACTCGCATGTACGCACGGAATTGCAAATACACTAGATTTTCCAATTGAAAACGTGAAGCCCAGATATAGATATGTGGACAGGTGGAATGACAAATGCAAACACACACACACACACACACTTGCACCCACTGACCATGTGGACAACTATCTGCTTGGACATGTTGTTTCTCCCATTATTCCAAAGTCATTGACCGATGAGTCATCCACCCACCCTTATACCAATATTTTGAGTGGGTAGTGAGAAGGATTACACACGCACACACACACACACACACACACACACCTAGCCACATTTAACAGCATCTGTCCTCTAAGTCATGCCTGTGGGATGCCTCAGTAGCTCAGACTGCGTTCATACCTTGTCATAAGCTGATTCATATGAAGATCGCAAGTACTCTTACAACAGCACGAAGCAGAACTTATGCATCATCGGTTAACAGGTGGAATTTGGCAGAACAAAATAAATGGGAGTACATGTAAAATATGCAAGGCGAGCACATGCGTGTGTGTGTGTGTGTGCGGAGTGGAGGCAACGCCAGTTGCAGTGAGTCACACCCTGAGTCACTTTGAGGGGCCGCACACTGACTCTCAATGAGGTCTAAACCTCTTATCGGGGAGAGTGAAATCCAGTATCTCCACCTCTCTGTGTCTCTCCCTCTTTTCAGAACTGTCCAAATACCCCACCTTCCAGGTTCTGCTAGTGGATGTTTTCCCCCTCTCTAATGGTGTTTGTTTTCTCTCAGAAAAGTGATTGATGGCGTCTGTGGGAACGAGGGGAGCAGTTATAGCAGGTACTTCCAGTTAGTGGCCATTTTTCTCTCTGTCTCTCTGTGCTGGTTAGTTCTGTCAGTATCCTTCAATACACATTCACCGTATACTCTTTCACTGATAATATATAATAATATATTAATTAGCAGGTGATCAGTTGCGAGAAAGTGATATTTTGAGGTTTGATGATTTGATTGTTGCGAATTTTAATAATTGCTTTCGTTTTAGAGATTAAATATTACATTGAGGAAATATGGCCCTTTTCCCTGAGTTAGCTGTCATAGGAAATGACTACATTCGATCATTTCTGTTCTAATGGCTTTGCGTTACCCTTTGCTTTCATGAACTACCTCTGTAGCTTTCCAAGATAGTAATGTACAAGTGGGAAACATAAAACCAGAAAGATGCAATTAACTCTCAATTCTTCCCTCTCAGCCTGCACGGTCAACTTTCTTTGTTGTGCAACTGTGTTTAGTTTCATAGATAGATAGATAGATAGATAGATAGATAGATAGATAGATAGATAAAGGTGTGTATGTGTGCGTGTGTGTCAAGACCTGGGATTTTTGCACTCTCCAGAAACGCTTCATGGCTCAGTGTGGGGCTTCCCCTTAAACTGTGTTACACTGATCCTTCGCCTGATATGTCTGTATCCTCCCTTTGGCAGCAAATAGCCCTGGATGAAGATGTGGCTGAGTGGGACTATGCTTACAAACACACACACACACACACACACACCCAGTCTGTGACCACCCCCTCTGGGCAATTCCAATACGGCAAGCTGCCGGAATGTTGAATGGAGTGCGGGTTGACGTGATGCAAGCTGAAGATCAGTGATGCTCCGTCAGCTCCGCTCCGCCCTGTCAGTCCTTGGTGTACGCTCTGGTTAACCACCTTTGATGCCTTGACTAAATATTGTCACTGTAATTATAGCACTTCACATGTACACACCAATTCATGTAGTTTGTCAGAAAGTGATTTATGATGGCCAATTTTTTTCCAAAGGTATTTAACGCTATTGAGAGGCGTTTTGGCTGCTGGGACACTCAGCATTAGTTGTTGTTTGTGTGATGACTTCTTTAAAAAAAAAAAAAAAAAATCTTCATCTCTCATCTCTGCTGAGCTAGTGTTGTATTTCTTTATTCTGTATCCAGCTTCATTACGTTCCAGTGTCTGATTGGTTGGAGTTGGCGTGACTTATCGTCACGTCTGACTAGATTTTCATCAGCTCTAAAGAGATTCTTCGATTACACGTTTGAGGATTTCAAACATGGTGACGACTGATCAAGTGGCAATCAGGGGCTTTTGTCGGCAGCTGTAAAATCGAGATGAAAATAATAATACGTGAACTACGCTTAAAACTAATCTCCTCACAAAAAGTCAGTGAGCGTATGTTATCAGACTATTTCCTATGTGTAATAACTGAGATGCTGGAGAAAACTGCTGTTTTGCAGCGCAGATGATAAACACTGACCCCCAGCAGGTTCAGTGTTTTTTTTCTCTCCCTGCTGAACTCTTCCTCTTTTCCTCTCTGCACAGCCCGTCATTTGTCACCATTAGCAACAGTCCTTGGGTACCCCAGCTCAATGCACCATGGCGCACGTGACAGTGTGCCACCACTGAGACGAGTGGAAAGGATATGACATGATGAAAGTAAATGCGAGAAGAGGAGAGGAAAGGTGAGGAATACAGAGGATAAGATAAGGAACAGGAGTGGACACTGTCAGAGCGAGTGAAGCGGAGAGGAAAACAAGCAACATGATGAAGGTCCCTCAGCGTACAGATAGATGGCGGCCAGAGATTAAAGCCGATCCAAGATAATTTGTAGTCATTCTCCGATAATGGACGAAAGCAGGGTACAGATAAGGAGGTGCAGGCTTCATATCGGCGCTAAAGAGAGGGGGTTGTTACTTGTCCTTTCAGATCCAGCATCCTATTGATCACCTCAGCTGAGTATAGCTTCAGAAGCTATGATCAAATAAAACTAATTAATGAATATGATTTTTTTTTTTCAATCTGGGTCTAGAAAAAGCAACTGATGTATTTTCACTAATCAGTTGATCTTTTGGTTTGGTAAATGTCCAAATATCTATTACAGAAATCTTCATAATTCTTCTTTTGTCTGACATTCAGAAAGACAACAAAGATATTTGTCGTTAAGTTAAACATACAGTTCAATGTGGACGAGTTTAAGGAATACGAGTTTAATAGTCTTTGCATGAAAAATAATGACTTAAAAAAAAAATAATTACACTGGTTACATGTGTAACCAGGGTATGTGCTTCACCCTCTATAGTTATTCTTTACTACTTGTTTGCGCGTGCGTGTGTGGGCAGCAGCGTTTTGATTGCTGTTTGATTTTTAAAGGTTAAACTGTCAGAAGCAGTGATATTTCTGAATTACCTTTCCAATCGCATGACATGTTGCAGCTGGTTTCTCTTTATACCAAATGTACTGTAGAATAGAACACATACACAGAAGCATGCTGCTATGATTTCCTGTACTGCTGAGAATAAAATGATCAGAATGAGACTGAATATGAAGTTTGATGGTGACTGTAGTTTTTCACAACAGTTGGTTATTTTATGGCCAAAAAACTGGAGAAATCTGGAGAAAAAACAGTCTGAGAATCTGATGCGAAATCCTCTTTCCACCTTTTCTACTGTTGTATGTCGACTTTACAACGAGAGGAAGGGCCAGATTGTGTTTGGATTGAAAAGAAAAGGCTTGACCCACTTGCTTTTCAATGGGCACCAAACCAAAAGGGGCTGTGTGGAGGTTGGCCTCCATTCAGTGTCAGCCCTTCAGTTGTACAACACGAGACACTTGAAGCTGATGTTTATTGGTCTTAAGTCTGTAATTAGCATTACCGGCTGGTGGTGTTAAAATGCATCCCTGACTTAGCGACTGATGGGAAAACTCCTGCATACAACTCCTTTGTGCTTCAGAGTTTGGTCGGGCAATATCCCATAACCAAAAATCGCCTCACACTGCAATATTTTTTTTTTCAAGCTTTGATGGGTTTGCTTTGCAGATTAGGTGGCATTGTGCATTTTCCAAGCCCCCAAGATAACTCAACAATGGGAGTGAGAGCCAAGTCAGCACACAAGGAGAGGAGGAGAAGGAGGGTTCGAGACAGACAGAGAGAGAGAGAGAATTAAAGGCAGTGGAGATGACCGCCAAGAAGGTGGAGGAGAGGAGGAGAGAATAGAGAGAAGTGACACTGTGATGTAGTGGCAGAGGAAGTGGAGGGAGGCGAGACGCAGTGACAGTGGCAACACAAAGACACGGGGAAACGCTACTGGAGGTGGAGAAGAACCTGGGCGAGTGAGAGGAGAGCGAGAGGAGTGAGAGAGAATGAGACCCAGGAGGTAAACTAATCACTGAGCACGCAATGCAATTTTCTGGCTCTGTGCCTCCACTCCACCACACTCCGCCCTCCTTCACTCTTAGTCCCTTCCTCCCATCCTCCCACCCCCTCCCCGTCTCCGGGCCCTCTTTTTGCTATTCCACTCACACACACTGTCTCTTGCTCCTCTATCTATCAGACTGTACCATTTGAGCATCCCCCTCCCTCCTCTACAAAATCCCCCTTGGCTTCCAAAAATGGACCGAGCCACTCCGGCCATCAGTGTTCATATCTCTGTGCTGGGGTTTGAGTGTGAGAAGGTAAATAATAGCAAAACACTCAAGTCAGCAAAGCAGGAAGGTAAAATTCTATTCACCATCATCTGTCTGATTCGGTCTGTGCACGTGCATGCGCGTGCATAGTGTGCTTTGCCCCCCCTGAGGTGAGGGCATTTAGGAAACGTTTGATATCGCTGCAGCGAAGGTTTGAAAGTGTGTTCACTCTCCCCCACCCCCTCCTCCGGAGCAGCAGCGGTGCCTGCCTGCACTGTTTTGCAGCGCTTTGATGATGATGATGATAGATGTTCACTCCAGACATGCAAATCAAGGAGACGGCTGCTTAGCACCATGCACATGCTCTCACTTGCAAATGCATGCACACACACACACACACGTATATACCAGCACATGCGTATGTTTGACTATGATCAAGTCATCCACTGATATATTAATCTGCCTCTTTAGGGAATATACACAGGGGAAAATCGCAGAATGCTCTCAAAGCAGGCAGACTGAAAACAGCCCTGTTTTCACAGGCGCACCAAGTGAAGAGGAAGATCAGTCACATAAGATGCTATTTTAAAAGCCACATCCCCTTCTCTTGTGAGATGGGAGTGTGTGAGGGTAGAGTGAGGCAGTTCATTACCGACATGCAGTATATGTCACTTCATCCATCATAGGTGACTGTGGAGGCAGATACTGACACACACGAAATCAAATGGCGATGCACACAGGCTAGGTTTCAACAAGCTTGTCATATTTTTTCTTTCACATACACACGTTATATAGGGCGTTGCATGTAGAAATGTGTACCAATGCAACCAAATTATTACAGATCAAGATGTACAAAAGACATGCACATACATACAATTGTGTGCGCTCGCACACAGACACACACACACACACACACACA